>JAUIMM010000066.1:1370000-1880000 GCA_031769625.1 Taudactylus pleione
TGTCTGGATATTGTATCCTTTATACAGTTCTACTTATTACAACATAATAACAAAAGTCACCCTTGTATTAGGGAGTGTTTTTTTGTTAGGTTCCTCATATGGGTATTTCAAGGATTCGCCAATAAGGTGATATTAGGATATTTATTGCTGGTAGAGCTGTAGTGTCATTCCTGAGGGAGTGTTTTCTGCCATCTTACATTTAGGTAATACTTATATCAGTATATACTTATCTGCATATAATCATAGCTTTCTAGTGGGTCATGTGATAATTATTAAATCCAGCCCATTGGCTGTATATGTTCTGCACTTATTACATTCATTGGATAGATCATATGAATATATACCCTCCATTCATCAGATAGATCGTGCAGTCTTTATTTCTCTGTGCATTTATCCTGTCTAAAAGGATTTATACAGTAGAATGAATGTGCACATATCCCACACTCATTATTGCACAGGGTATCTGTCTGTCTGTAAGATTTTATTAGACAGTTCAAATTCATATATATCTTCTGCCTGTGGTATTAGTTATTGTGCCATCAGTAAGTTCAATGAAATCAATCCTACGCACAGATGTCTGGCGCTATCACGCTGTGTAATTATTCCCTCTGTCAGGGACAAACTTATCCTTGAAAAAAGAAGAAGAAAAGAAACTCTATTTTGTGAGCACTCTTATGGAATATGAATTAATTAAACATAACTTTTATTAATACACACTAATATATCTATGACAAAAAAACGAAAGATAGACATACAACATTTAACATGAAAGTACCCAAATTCATTCGAAGGTTAGTAGAGGGGTCTGTAGATATATACTAATTGAGACGAGCATCCTATCTCAAAGACGACCTCTTTAATGAGTAATTAATGCAATGGGTGGTCAAATAAGAAACATTATCATATACTTCAAATAATTTATTCATCGAACAAGCGGCGAACATCTAAAGCAACATAATATACATATAATACTTCAATTGTATAGATGAAATCACACCAGTATGTATAGCATATTACCTAAAGAAATGAAGTAACAGGACAGTCAGGGTCAAGATTAATCCACCTGTGATTCTACTTCCCCTCACTTAGCAGAGGCTATCAATGAGGGGTGAGGGATCATCTGGTGGCAATGTAACCCCTGGAAACAACAGCGTAACCGTAACGTTACTCACTATTTCGCTTCTGCTGTCAAGGGTCTTACATAATGCATAGGACCCTTAATGAGAGAGTTACTCTAAATGAGATTGTCATCAGTTAATAGAGTAGATAGTTAGAAGAGTGAGTAACCTATCATAGTTGAATATTCTTGCAACAAAACCTTAATTGTTATAACAAAATGACATAAATTTTCCGTCCTGTACTCACTAGTATCATCTGGTCTTGAATAGTTTAAAGGATAATGAATTGGTATATATAGAATCCTTTCTGATAATCTCTGCATAGGGATAATTAATACCAGAGAAGATGCTGACATTCAGATATACAAAAGTTAACTGTTCATAGTACACTTGGACTTATAACAATAATACAGAAAGTATTTATCATATGTGGATGTCAATTATGTAATATTCCCACATTGAATGCTACTATAAAGTAGCATTGACTGCCTTCTAATTGAAGACTTGGTTTAGTAACAGCGTTAGACCTTCATAGGAACAGTCAAATAAAAAATAAGTAATAATGCCAAATGAAATACAAAAAGGTAAAATGAAAATGCCTTAAAATAGGGCAGTTTCCCAATGATTGGGTGCCCTAACACATTATAACCGGCTAAATAGTGTAGCCAACGCACTAAACCAATATTGCATCACTTATAGCAGTAAATTGAAGAGAATATAATTATTCAGGTGTAAATATATGCGTATTTGCAGTGTGACACACATCCCACCTATAAGAGGTGGTAGAATAATAAATGGAGCAATGTCCCAATCCTAATAGTGTCACACTCAGAGCTGTACAGAGGACATAATGCCAGCTGGTATATCTATAGTCCAAGTAGTTACCAGTAAATACTCCACCTATAGTGTGCACTAACATCCCCCATTCCTAAACGGAGCGATCGCCACACAGCGACTCACCATGTCCAGATACATGGGATGCGGGTCACTAAGAGGAAGCAACAGCAAACATGAAGCAGCAAGGTATACTAACTGGTGGATGAGGTGTCCTGCGTGGCGCCAGCGCAGACACCCTCCCGCCTACCGCCGACGCGCGTTTCGCCAGAGGCTTGTTCACAGAGGAAGCTCGTTTCAATTAGTATATATCTACAGACCCCTCTACTAACCTTCGAATGAATTTGGGTACTTTCATGTTAAATGTTGTATGTCAATCTTTCATTTTTTTGTCATAGATATATTAGTGTGTATTAATAAAAGTTATGTTTTAATTAATTCATATTCCATAAGAGTGCTCACAAAATAGAGTTTCTTTTCTTCTTCTTTTTTCAACCCAGCTTTTTACTCTAGTGAGCACCTCCACTACCCGATACATTATACTCTCTATATGAATAGGGAACAGTGGTTATATGTGTGATTAGTTATACCTATACTACTACAGGTCAGTGCGTCGATTTTCCCTTTCCTTTCCATTTGACAAACTTATCCTTCCAGTATATATGAACTGTATAAGAATATATCACATATAAATCGCAATGCCCATAACCACTGCCCCTCGCAGCTGATTGTTGTTAAGCAGCTACCGCTAGCCTAAGCGAACACATTAATAGACATAAATTTAATAGTAATCACTGACTCAGGGCCTGATTCAGACCCATTTGCAAGCGCTATGCACTTGCAAGCGGGTCAAAGGTGGGGCACTGCACACGTGCGGCATGCGCAATGCACGTGCGCAAGCCTCGGAGCGAGTGAGAAATTCACTCACACCGGGGCTCGTTACAAATGGGGCGGCTGTCAATGTTGATTGAAGCTTGCCCCGTTTTGTAGGTGGGATGGGGGGGTGGCTGGCCAAACGGAGGCGTTCCCAAAGGAACGCCTGCCGTTTGAGGGCAGCCCTACTGACTGAGGGCGGCCCTACTGACATCTCTAGTGATGTCAGTAGTGAGCTTCCGGCTCTATTAGAGCTGCAAGCTCACTGGGGCTTGCCACAAGGGTCTCGTCGCAAGCCCGATGGTTGCGATCGTCGTGGCAATCATGTCCATCACCTGGCCACGTGCAAATGCTGTGGGTGGTCACCCACAGCTTAGCGAGCGTCCAGGAGGCTAGTTTAAAATAACAAAGCGTCCGCCCTGATTCAGGCCTTCAGTACGGTCAGAATCGCCGACGTACGTTTCACATGTAACTGCTTTATCGAGGCATCTCTTACTGAGGGCTGACTATACCAATTCCATAATAACAGAAGTGACACCATGTACACCGGGCTGGAAGTGCCCAAACTTAATATGTTAAAACTAGGTCATTTGCTGGAAATTATAATAATACTTGTAGAAACTCAGAAAAGCAGTAAATTAACAAAATACTGATAATAAAAACATCCTATACAGGAAGAAAATACTGTAGTCAAATTCAGTCATTCATGTTTATCACAAACAGATTGTTATATACACTACGCATTATATTACACATCGCGCCAGAAATGGCCAAACTAAATTTGGCAAAATTAGGTAATTTATTGTCAGGAATAATAAAACATACTTAAACACAATAAAAGCAATAAAATACTAATGTTAAAGAGATTCTATAAAGGATACTAATAGTACATCTATAATAAAGGAAAACATCCAGTGATGCAGTCAGTCATGTACAGTAAGTCACAACAGCCCGTGAGTTGAGCTATACATTACATACTGTACAAATCAACCATATAGATTAAACAATAACATCATTCCATCATTACCTATAATGACTGCAGTCCTGTGGAATGTACAGTTACATAATTCATTTTCACAACATGAATCATATACAGAACACGTATTCATTACAATAACAGATTGCATAGAAATCAAACAAACCGTACAATCAACACAGCTTTTACAAATGTTTACATACTAAGGTGTCTATTTACTAAGCTGTGTTAGATAAAGTGAACGTTGATAAGGTACCAGCCAATCAGCTCCTAGCTGCCATGTCACAGGCTGTGTTTGAAAAATGGCAGTTAGGAGCTGATTGGCTGGTACTTTATCACTGTTCACTTTATCTCCTAACACAGCTTAGGAAATAGACCCCACAGGGTGGAATGCATCAGGCATCACATCCCGTCACCCATCGCATGCATGCTGGCATTAATAAAGCTGGTATGTATGAAGAAAATCGCAAAGGACAGCTCACAGTAAGAGCTGTCCTTTGTGATAGAAGAACTTCCTAGTTCAGGGGGGGGGGACGACAGCTAGTACTCCTGTACCGGGGCCGAAGGGGCCCAACTGCAGGAAGCGTCAATTGATAAATCTCCCCATGTGTGCCTCTGCCTGACACTGCGCTCCCCATGTGTGCCTCTGCCTGACACTACACTCCCCATGTGTGCCTCTGCCTGACACTGCCATTCTCATGTGTGCCTCTTCCTGACACTACACTCCCCATGTGTGCCTCTGCCTGACACTACACTCCCCATGTGTGCCTCTGCCTGACACTACACTCCCCATGTGTGCCTCTGCCTGATACTACACTCCCCATGTGTGCCTCTGCCTGATACTACACTCCCCATGTGTGCCTCTGCCTGATACAACACTCCCCATGTGTGCCTCTGCCTGATACTACACTCCCCATGTGTGCCTCTGCCTGACACTGCACTCCCCATGTGTGTCTCTGCCTGACACTACACTTCCCATGTGTGTCTCTGCCTGACATTGCGCTCCCCATGTGTGCCTCTGCCTGACACTACACACCCCATGTGTGCCTCTGCCTGACACTGCACTCCCCATGTGTGTCTCTGCCTGACACTACACTTCCCATGTGTGTCTCTGCCTGACATTGCGCTCCCCATGTGTGCCTCTGCCTGACACTACACTCTCCATGTGTGCCTCTGCCTGACATTACGCTCCCCATGTGTGCCTCTGCCTGACATTACACTCCCCATGTGTGCCTCTGCCTGACTCTACGCTCCCCATGTGCGCCTCTGCCTGACGTTACACTCCCCATGTGTGCCACTGCCTGACACTGCGCTCCCCATGTGTGCCTCTGCCTGACGTTACGCTCCCCATGTGCGCCTCTGCCTAACATTACACTCCCCATGTGCGCCTCTGCCTGACGCTACGCTCCCCATGTGTGCCTTTCCCTGACAGTACACTCCCCATGTGTGCCTCTGCCTGACACGACACTCCCCATGTGTGCCTCTGCCTGACTTTACACTCCCCATGTGTGCCTCTGCCTGACGCTACGCTCCCCATTTGTGTCTCTGCCTGACGTTACACTCCCCATGTGTGCCTCTGCCTGACACTACGCTCCCCATGTGTGCCTCTGCCTGACGCTACACTCCCCATGTGTGCCTTTCCCTGACACTACACTCCCCATGTGTGCCTCTGCCTGACACTACACTCCCCATGTGTGCCTCTGCCTGACACTACACTCCCCATGTGTACCTCTGCACACTACACTCCCCATGTGTGCCTCTGCCTGACACTACACTCCCCATGTGTGCCTCTGCCTGACACTACACTCCCCATGTGTGCCTCTGCCTGACGCTACACTCCCCATGTGTGCCTCTGCCCTCTTTCCATCCCTTTTGAGTACCTCTGTCCCTTATCCACTCCTCTTATATGCCACTGACCCCCGTCACTTGCTTTCCTCCTCTGTGTCACATTCCAGGCCTGGCCAATATGTGGCTCTCCAGCTGTTGTGAAACTACAAGCCTTAACCTAACCTTCCACTGATTAGCTGATAAAGCATGCTGGGACTTGTAGTTTCCCAACAGCTGGAAAGTAGCAGGTTGTCCAGGCCTGCATTATCCCATCTTTCTCCCCATCCCATCTGTTCTCCAACTTTCTTCTCCTATCTGCCCTCACCATTCACTTTCCTCTTATGCTGCACCTTTCTACTCCCTCATCTTTCACTTCTTCACTCTTTATGTCTTTCCATCCTAACTTTTTGAATGTACTACATAGATAGAACCATGGCCGTTGACTGGCAATCAGAAGAGGCATGGATGATGGGAAGCGCAACTAATTTCAAAGCCACAGAATTGAATCTAAGGATGACAGGTAAGTAGAATTCTCACCCCGTACTCTACACCTTTGGGAGGGAGGGGAGCCCTGCATGATCCACTTGTACTGGGCCCCATGATTCTCGATGGCCATCCTGTCCAGGTTTAAGACCCAGAAGTCACTCTGCGTATGCGTCGTATGATGCACACGCCACGAGTGGTGCTGGGAGGGATACAATTGGATTCCTCTCTCAGCACTTTACGAAAGAAGCACATAGGCTTATATTGGGCAAACTCCATCTGAATTTGGCATTGCCCAACTACTCCAAAGCTTGATGCATATGAGAAAAGCAGTAAAACCCCCAAAACTGAATTTTTGGCGATTTGACAGCATAATTGATGATAGTGCATCCCTCCCTTAGTATATAAAATAACAGTACTGTAAAAGTAAAATAGGTAACTATTTTATACACTCATTGTACAGATAAACAGACAATACAGGAATTTATCATTCATTTTAGAAAAAAAACACATTTATAGCTTTATTTAACCCTACTGGGGACAAAGCATTGATTTCATATATCCAGAAAAAGATACTTCCTTGGACAACTGATGGTCACTATCTCCTTATCTTTGATTTTCAGGGGCATGGTCAATGTTTTTAAATCTAAATGAGAACAAATTACTTTTCTGCATTAAAAAAATATCTAGGGAGACTTTGTTGATTAACACTATTTTTTATATGCGAAAAAGTTTTTTGTATTCTAATCTTTTTCCCAATGTAAACAGATTACATGCACATTTAATCATATGGAAATAATTTTTATCTTTATTTTGTTTTCCCTTCCACAAGAACTGTTAAATATCTCTGTCATTTTTTTCCTTTCATTTGCGATATATATTACATTTTTGGCATACTTTACTAGATAAAAATACAAGATTTGTTGGTGACTTTAAAAGTTATTTGTTTGTGATTACTTGCATGATCATTTTTCAGCATACTAGGAACAACCATGCATTTTAGGTTATTTTTTTTTTATAAATAACATGTGTAAGGGGTAGGTGGGGTCCCAAGATTATTTCTCTTAAAAATTTTCAAAGAATTTTCTAGTTTTTTCTTAACTACAATATATTCAGTACTGAAGGTTCTTAAGGTAATTAGTGTTATTAACATTTTCCATTGTGGTATCATTTTTAGGTTTTGAAGTTAAAAGCTGTTTCCTATCAATGCCAGATGATTTGCCTTTGGTATTAATGTTGTAGATTAGCTTAATTCAGTAAATAATGGATTAAATATTCATATTCTTCATATTTCTATGTTACCACATCTTCTTCTGAAATAAAAAATCTGGACATAAGATAGATTGTGTGTCCAATTATTTAAAAAGCTAGATTTCAATCTAATTCTATTAGAATCTATATATTTGGAAAAAGTACAAATTAAAAATACATTGGAATCATTAACCTCCATCCTCACTCTAGGCAGTGAATTAACTTACAGCTAGACTTGTGTAGACTCCAATTATTACTGTTTAACTTGTGACACAATTACTAATTTCTACATCAGGACCTTCCCATACTAAAAATAAATCTTCAATATAAAATTTACAAAACTCTATTTTAGTAAATATTTCTACAGAATTATAAATAAAAATATTTTTAACTCCCCCATAAATATATTTGTATAAGCTGGGGCAAATTTATTGCCTGGTGCTATTAATTTGAACAAAAAAAAGTGAATAAAGGAAATTCCTTTTTTATTCAAAATTAATGGCACTGCAATGGGCATTACATTTTCACTTACCTATGCCAATATATTTATGGGTAGTTGGAAAATATTGTGTTATGAGTCTTTGAGATGTAATACAAGAAGCACAGCAGGCAGATTTACTGTAGGGTAATTAGTCTCTGGAATGCAATATAATATGACCAGTGGGTTGATTATCTGGTAGTCTGAGATTAAATACATTCTCAATTCTGGGTTGGAAGAAAATAGGACATTTCCGGTCAAAAGTCAATTGTGAGCTGGCGGGCCGCATATAAGGCAATCCTATACACAAACAAATGATCACGGGCAGTCTTTTTCTACAGCAAGTCTGATCAAAAGGGCAGATTAATAACAGTAACATTGAAACAGGCAGGGAACCAGGTCTGAAGCAGTGAGGCCACAGGAAACACACAATGATCTGAACTAAGTGCAGTGTGGGCTAGGCCTATAAGGACTCAGCACATGTGCATGTAATTGCCAACGAGCATTGTGATTAAGCTGCTGCAGTACTGAACTGCAGAGAACCAGGACTGCAACAATCCTAGTGGTAGGTATGGGCATTGCAAAATCACTAACAGAATATAAAAGCGCCATCTCCTCTTCTGTGCTGCTGGGATCCCATAGTGCTGTAGTCATTCACAGCATGACCTCTAACCTGGCCAGCCTGAGTGCGCTACTGCACATGTTCGGTGTCTTCACACATCTTCAGTTCTGTCCTCCATAGAGGAAGGATGTGACCCTGAGTGTCTATTAAGAGAGACTGTTTATATTACAGGAGAGAACCTGTAGAACTTCTGTCACCACCGCTGTATGTAAATGGGCCCAAATTCCAATGCCACCCCTCTTTATATGTATTACAGGTCTGTGCTGCCCTATATGCACCCCACCTGCAGTGACCCCTGCACGTTCCTAGTTAGGTCTATAGAACCTGTGTTATTGTGCACCTACTGTGTTAACCCTGTGTTATCCTGAAACTCATTCTACCTGGTTAATAAATCACAACCTGGTTACTGTAAGTTATTCATTGTGTGGACTGTCCTCCATCAGGCACCACTTGCACCTATATCAACACCTATAGGATCTGCCAATAATAACATACAGAGGATGTGTTACACTCATGTTCCCACAGCCCATCTGTACCCCCCATTCACATGCCCATATCTTGTCTTCCTCTCCAGATGAAAGCACCTGCAAGAACAAGTTATGTTATACTTAAAATTAGGGGTGTGCACCGGACACTTTTCGTGTTTTGTGTTTTGGTTTTGGATCTGGATCTTTCTTCGTGTTTTGGATCTGGATTGGTTTTGCCAAAACCACCCTTCCGTGTTTTGGGTTCTGGGTTTTGTGTTTTGGATCTGGATTTTTTCTTAAAAAATAAAAAAAAACCGCTAAAATCACATAAATGGGCCTTTTTTTGTTCCTACGCTATTAATAACCCCAATAACATTAATTTCCACTCATTTCCACTCTATTCTGAACACCTCACACCTCACAATATTGTTTTTAGGCCAAAAGGTTGTACCGAGGAAGCTGGATGACTATGCTAAGCGACACAAGGGGGCGGCACAAACACGTGGCCCATCTAGGAGTGGCACTGCAGTGGCAGACAGGAAGCCAATCAGCGTTATGGTGCCCATTTGCATGTAGCACGAACCCGGGAGATCCGTGCTACATGCATCTGTGTGATTGGCACAGAGCAATGACAGGTCCGTGAGACCCGTCTGTGCTGCTGTGGTAAAAAAAAAAAAAAAAACCTGTGTAAAAAAAGAAAAAAATGGCGTGCACCCCCCCAAAAAAGAGCAACCAGCCCCGGGCATTAGTAACCCAGTGCTGGGTGTGCTTAAATACAGGGGACAAACGACGTAGGGGTCCCCTGTACTTAAGCACAACCAGCACCGGGCTAGTCAGAACCAGCGCTGGTTGCCAAAATACGGGGGACAAACGACGTAGGGGTCCCCTGTATTCTGCGCAACCAGCTCTGGGCTCTGATCCGGTCCTGGTTCTGGAAATATAGGGGACAAAAAATGAGTAGGGTTCCCCTGTATGTTCCAGAACCAGCACTGGACTTTTTCTAGCGGGGGGCTGATGCCACAGCCAGGGGAGCCCTTTCACCGGGCCCCCCAGCCACAGCATCAACCCTGACCGCTAGTCAGCCCAGGCCGGGGATCCCTGGAGAGCTGGGGACCCCCCCAATAAAGGGGTCACCCTCTCCAGGGCACCCCAGGCCCAGGCTGATAGCCCGGGGCTATCCCCGCCACCCCTGGTGGCGGTGGGTGGCGGGTTGATTGTGTGGTGTGGTGTAAATAAAGAATATCAAACATTGTCTTTACAAGTAGAACTGCAAGTCCCAGCTAGCCTGCCCCGCATGCTGGTACTTGGAGAACCACAAGTACCAGCATGCAGGGCATTAAGGGCCCACTAGTACCTGTAGTTCACCTGTAAAAAAAATGTTTAAAAAAACACAGGACACACACACCGTGACAGTATAAGTTTATTAAACATACATACACACACACACATGTACACATACTCACCTATGTAACCTGTAGCATCGGTCCACTTGTCCGGTAAAGTATCCCTAGGGGACCTGTGAAAAAAAACATACTCACCATCTCCTATGCGAGGTTCTGTCCTCTTCGTTCCAAAGTAGGCATCCCCGGACTTGGCAAAAAAAAAAAAAGAAAACGCGATCCACGAACTTAGTACCGTTCTATAGAACGGTACTTCCCGAATGAGAGCTTAGCGGCGGGGTATCACCATGGAAACCCCGCTGCTAAGCGTTCATTGGCTGAGAGAGGTCATCTCCCGTCTCTCAGCCAATGAACGGCTCCCTCCATTGTAGTCAATGGTGGGAACCGCAGGGTAAACTTTAATAACCTTGCGGCTCCCAGCATTGACTACAATGGAGGGAGCCGTTCATTGGCTGAGAGAGACGGGAGATGGCCTCTCTCAGCCAATGAACGCTTAGCAGCGGGGTTTCCATGGTGATACCCCGCCGCTAAGCTCTCATTCGGGAAGTACCGTTCTATAGAACGGTACTAAGTTCGTGGATCGCGTTTTCGTTTTTTTTTTTTGCCAAGTCCGGGGATGCCTACTTTGGAACGAAGAGGACAGAACCTCGCATAGGAGATGGTGAGTATGTTTTTTTTCACAGGTCCCCTAGGGATACTTTACCGGACAAGTGGACCGATGCTACAGGTTACATAGGTGAGTATGTGTACATGTGTGTGTGTGTATGTATGTTTAATAAACTTATACTGTCACGGTGTGTGTGTCCTGTGTTTTTTTTAAACATTTTTTTACAGGTGAACTACAGGTACTAGTGGGCCCTTAATGCCCTGCATGCTGGTACTTGTGGTTCTCCAAGTACCAGCATGCGGGGCAGGCTTGCTGGGACTTGCAGTTCTACTTGTAAAGACAATGTTTGATATTCTTTATTTACACCACACCACACAATCAACCCGCCACCCACCGCCACCAGGGGTGGCGGGGATAGCCCCGGGCTATCAGCCTGGGCCTGGGGTGCCCTGGAGAGGGTGACCCCTTTATTGGGGGGGTCCCCAGCTCTCCAGGGATCCCCGGCCTGGGCTGACTAGCGGTCAGGGCTGATGCTGCGGCTGGGGGGCCCGGTGAAAGGGCTCCCCTGGCTGTGGCATCAGCCCCCCGCTAGAAAAAGTCCAGTGCTGGTTCTGGAACATACAGGGGAACCCTACTCATTTTTTTCCCCTGTATTTCCAGAACCAGGACCGGATCAGAGCCCAGAGCTGGTTGCGCAGAATACGGGGGACCCCTACGTCGTTTGTCCCCCGTATTTTGGCAACCAGCTCTGGTTCTGACTAGCCCGGTGCTGGTTGTGTTTAAGTACAGGGGACCCCTATGTCGTTTGTCCCCTGTATTTAAGCACACCCAGCACTGGGTCACTAATGCCCGGGGCTGGTTGCTCTTTTTTTGGGGGGGAGGACGCCATTTTTTTCTCTTTTTACACAGGTTTTTTTTTTTTATTTACCACAGCAGCACAGACGGGTCTCACGGACCCGTTAGTGCTCTGTGTCAATGACACAGATGCAAGTAGCACGGATCTCCTGGTCCGTGCGTGCATCTGTGTCATTGAAATACACAGCAGCACAGACGGGTCTCACTGACCCATCTGTGCTCTGTGTCACTGTCAATCACACAGATGCATGTAGCACGGATCTCACGAGTCCGTGCTACATGCAAATGAGCACCATAATGCTGATTGGCTGAGAGCCGTGACAGACGGCTCTGTCAGCCAATCAGCACTTTGCCCATTAAAGGCAAAGGCATTTTTTTTAAAATGGCCGCTCGAGGCAAAACCTCGAGATCCGACAGCAGATCTCGAGGTTTTGCCTCGGGAGAGGGATCCGGGGCAGACAGGGAGATCCGAGCTTGGGCTCGGATCGCCCCGGATCCCCGAAGTTCGGGTGGGTTCGGTTCTCAGGGAACCGAACCCGCTCATCCCTACTTAAAATCCAAATGCATTGTACTGTGCATGTGCAGTGTGGCCCAGTGGATTTTTTAATCCCTCAGTTACTCTGAATGTGCCTATACACTTGACGATGATTTGCCCGATTCGGATGCATCGTGAAGACAAATCGTGTACAATATGCCCAAATGAGTGTTCACTCATGATCACAATGCCGATGCACGTACCTGCTGGTCATACATCGCATCTTCAGATCTGTCATGCTGTAGGGCAGATTTGCCAATCTGGGACACAATGTGGTGAAGATTGTGAGTTCTTTTTTTACTCACGATCTATCGCACGATTAATCGTACGTCCTGTAACTTGACTGACAGATCCCTGTACACACCCAATTGCCATCTTGTACAGCATCGTGATTTGAAGGAGATTCAGCCTGCACACCCAAATCTGGACTTATTTCTTTTGGTGAGTATTGCTGCTGTCCACCAATTTGAGCCACCCACTGTCAACCTATAAATGCATGACCCAGCCACCACCTGCCTATATGAGGTGGGCAGTGGCTGGGTCATGCATTATAAACCCTGTCCACCAATGTGAGCCACCCACCTACCAACTGTCCACCAATGTCACCCACCCTCTGTCCCCCTAAAAGTACAAAGCATGACCAAGCCACCGCCCACATATATGAGGCGGCCGGTGGCTGGGTCATGCATTATAAACCCTGTGCACCAATGTGAGCCACCCACCTACCCACTGTCCACCAAAGAAAATATGAAAACACCATAACAAACGTTTTAAAAGACCATACCAAACTTATTAACATACTGTAACAAACATATTGCAACACCATAACAAACATATTACAACACCATAACAAATATATTAAAACCCTGTAAAAAAACATATTACAACACCATAACAAACATTCAAACCCTGTAAAAAACATATTACAACACCATCACAAACATATTCAAACCCTGTAAATAAACATATTACAACACCATAACATGAACAAACACTTAAAAGTGTACCTAAAAATTAAAATATAAACATTAAAAATAACAAAACTATTTACAATTATTGCTAAAACTGTACATGTCCATATTTTTCTTCTTCCTTGGAATGTCTATTGATAAGGAGTGAGAATTTATTACTGGATTCCTGGAGATCCTGGAGTCCAAAGAATGTCTATGGCAGATAAGCTGCAGACAATACTCCAATAAGACCAATAAAAGTCAGCATTGGAGGAATTGCTCAAGCACACCAAGAAGTTTTGTTCAGATGCTACCATCAAAACAGTCCGCACCAAAATCCAAAATTTGAGGACGGTGTACGTGAAGGAAAGGAAGAAAGTGGATAAATTCAAGCGGTCTGGAACGGCCACCAATGGCCTCTCTCAGCCCACACTATGGTACTACAATCTGATGACCTTTATAAGCGAGCAGGAGCCACAACGGTAGTCTCTTGTCTTGATGGCCGAGTGAGAGGGAGAAGAGGAGTTGGCAGAAGTGAGTGTACCATCTGAGGCTGTTTTGGTAAGTAGAGACACAGTTCATACACCAAAACCTTTTTTTTAAAACAAAACATTTTAGAAAAATCCAAAATGTCCACTTTAGTAAGTTAACTCAGACAGTCCTCCTGCCATGGCACTGCACCTGGTCCACTGAAACAGGCCATATACTCCTCCCTCACTTATTTGGCACGTGCTGTCGATGTTGTATGAATTGGTGGTGCAGACACTGATGTAAACTGGTCAATTTCCTCCGGATGTCCTGCATCTTCTGGTCTAGCTGTGACTGGCCCCCATTGTGTGGTTTTTCTTCGCAAAAAGTTATGCAGCACACAGCATGCCATCACGATAATGTCTATCTTCTCCACATGTAGGTTTATGGTGATGTGGAAAATGCGGAACTGATTACTCAGTATTCCAAACGTATTTTCCACAATGCGCCATGCCCGGGATAAACGAAAATTGTAGATGCTTTTTTCTCTGGTCACGCCCCTCTGTGCAAATGGCTTCATCTCATGTTCATGTAAAGCAAAAGCCTTGTCCACGACGAAAATATAATTTAGCCTGTGCTTTGTCTCATCCTGTAATGGCATGTTGAGGGTTTTGTTGGTGAGTCTCTGGTAGAATATCTGTTTGAAGGACCCACCATCCAAAGCACGGCCATTCTTGCCAACATCCATAAACAAAAATTCATAGTTGGCATTCACCACTGCCATAAGAATGATGCTGAAGAAGCCTTTATAGTTGTAGTAATATGATCCAGCATTGGCAGGTGGGTTGATGCATATGTGTTTTCCAACAATGGCTCCTCCTCAGTTAGGGAAATTCTAACATTGTTCAAACTCTTCAACGATGCTCTTCCACTCATCCACGGTGTTTGGAAGCTAGAAAAATAGTACAAAATGGGTTAAAACATGACTATAATATTTTTTCTCTATTTTTTTCCTATACAGACTCCCACCCAAGACCATGATTTGTCCACAATTCTGGACATCAGTCTGATTGGAGACAGCGAAGTGGATATCTCACCCCCATGCCCACAGACCATTGAACCCCCCCAATATCTTCCGCACCTCCCCAAAGAAAAAAAAATGGCAGGGGAGAAAGCAGCAGCAACAGCAACCCACCGAGCCAGAGGACATATTCCTGCAGCAGGCGCAACGGATCCTCCAAAGACAACCGGACCATATTGATGACTTTACATCACATATAATTAGCGCTATGCTCCAAATGAGAGGGCAAACAGAGGGAGTTCCAGAGGCTGATCTATGAGCTGCTGATTAGGGCTATCAATTCTAATCTGCATATTTCGACATATATAGCAGACCCTCTTATGTGCCCACCTACCCCATCTGCCACTATGAGCCCCCCCAGCCCCGTTGGAAGCTACTCCCCCACCCAGTACTCCATATACAAGCATAGCAATTTATACTGCCATGCTGGAGGCAGAAGATGATTTGCCCATTTCTTAAAAAATGTAATGTTTTTTTTGTATTATTGTTGCCTGTACTATTACCGAATTATATCACTCCCAATAGGTACTGTACGGTATATGGTGGTGATGACACTGATTGGACATGGTCACTACATACATGGCGCAAGTACAGATTGATGGAAGCCGGGGCCACAATCTGTACTTGTGCCATGTGTGTATTGGCCTGTTCAATTGGGACTGATAAAATTTGGTGATAATGCTATTTTCTAAATTTTATATGCATAATTGAAAATGTATATATTAAAAAAAATGTACTGTGCAGTGTTGTTGGCACAGTTGGCACAGTTGTCAATGCTGGCATATTGGCTGACAATACTGTTATTGAAAGAGTTAAAAACAAAAAAATATATAAAATGTTTTTCTTTCACAAGAAACAAATGTGTAGTGTGTTTTGTTTTCTTACCTTGCAATACTGGTACTGCAGCACTTTAACGATAGCTTTGCAGGTCTCTGGGATGATGACGCCCAAGGACTTAGTGGAGATGAGGGTCCTAAACTTCAGGTCTTCCAGTGACCTTCCTGTAGCCTGATACCTCATGGTAGCCACCAGCCTCTCTTCAGCAGGAATTGCCCTCTGCACCCTTGTGTCTTGCCTTCGAATGTGGGGGGTCACCATACTCAGCAACTCCTGGAAGGTGTCGTCATCCATGCGCAGGTAGTTGCAGTAGTCGTCCGGGTTATTCTCCTTGATCTCCATCAGCAGAGACATGTAGGAGCGAATATCCCTTTGCAGCAGCCACTCCTTGGTCCAGCATGCTCTCGTCCTTCTTCGCTGGATCCTCTCCGTCATCACCTTGACCCCAGCATAGGTGACCAACACTCTATACCGATAGAGATCCATCAGCACAGAATTCAGGAACAGGATAGAATGCAGATAGGTAGCACACACTTGCAGGTAGAAGACACTTTGTAAAAGGCAAGCCAAATACAAAGAGCACAGTAGCAAAGTACAGGGTTCAGCAGGTATACACCTAGCCTCACTAGTAGCAGAGCAGAATGTGCACAGAGCTAAAATGGCGCCTGCTTTTTATACCCCCTAGCTAGCCCCGCCCATTTTAAATTTCCATCTAATCGTGAAAATCCTCGTGTGTTGTTTGGTAAGCTCAGGATTTATCATGCACGATCTCACGATTTGGACAACCGACACGATGTACAATAGATCGTGAGATCGTTTATCAAATTGGCGGCTTTCAGACCAAATCATGCCCATGAATGCCAGGGAGCTCCCGGAGAGAGTTCAAGGGAAATCATACACAAAGTTGGATAGGGAGCACATTGCCAAGTGTGTAGGCACCTTAACTGTACATCCAAATCTAAACTGGGTTACTGTGTCTGTAACCCCATCTAACACTATAGAAAATAAGCACAGGCAGGGGTCACTTGATATACATTTACCAACCGCTTATTTTTGGAAGTAGCAATGAAAGTTTCGTTGGGTTGGTTACATTCCCATCTTAGCTGCTCTATGAAGCATTTTTTTCTTTTCATAACTATTAATATGCATTTTACAGTAAAATCAGCTTTGCTCGGTATTGTAACAGAAATCATCATGTACAGTATAATTCCAAACTATTGGGTATATGTGTTCTGCGCTCTTGATATGAATATAAGTTGCTCAGTATCGGTTATTTAAATTATAAAAGGGGGAGAACTAGGTGCTAATAGAGAAAGCATCAAAGAGGTGATAAAAGAAAAAAGAAAAAAATAGAGCATATAAGAAAAGAGTAATAATAGTGGTCAATCTTAAAAAAAGTAATAAGAATAAATAAGGAAAAAATAAAAGAAAATATGGAAACAAAAAATAAAATATAATATAAAAAATAAAAATAAGTGTAAGTATAAATAATAATGATTGCAATGTTTAAAAGCCCTTCTGGGATATGGTGTTTGTGAGCAGGATCACTTAGTCTTTGATGGAAGATATCCGTGGAATGAGATGTTCCAGACTATCCCTTACTGGCCCTACCTTAGACTTGCTTGTAGTCTCTCCGGTTGGTGTGTATTAGTCGCCTGGGATCCAGTCTCTGGTGACTTTCCCGGGTCCGTGAATACCACGTGTCTTCTACACGGCGCTGAGTAGTGACGTCAGATGCTTAGTGCCATTCGCGATGTTGTTTCCAAACTTCTTTAAAGTGCAGCTCTGTATGCTCAAACGTGTTTCAAACCTTTGCAGGTTCTTCTGCTGCTGTGTCCTCACTGCAGTGTCAGGAGCAGCACAGAGCAGCACTTTAAAGAAGTTTAGAAACAACATTGCAAATGGCACTGAGCGTCTGACGTCACTACTCAGTGCCGTGGAGAAGTCACGTTGTATTCACGGACCTGGGAAAGTCACCGGAGACTGGATCCCAGGCGACTAATACACACCAAACGGAGAGACTACAAGCAAGTCTAAGGTAGGGCTAGTAAGGGATAGTCTGGAACATCTCATTCCACAGATATCTTCCATCAAAGACTAAGGGGTAAATTTACTAAAGTGAGAGTTTTTAGAAGTGAGTTTTAAAAGTGATGTTGCACATAGCAACCAATCATACTTTACTTAACGTTTAACTAGCACCTTCTAGAAGATAATAGCTAGAATCTGATTGGTTGCTATGGGCAACATCACTTTTAAAACTCACTTCTAAAAACTCTCACTTTAGTAAATTTACCCCTAAGTGATCCTGCTCACAAACACTATATCAAAGAAGGGCTTTTAAACATTACAATACTTACACTTATTTTAAATTTTTATATTATACTTTAATTGTTGTTTCCATTTTTTCTATTAGCTCTTAGTTCTCCCTCTTTTATATTTTCAATCTAACTAGTTCACATTGCTGGAGAGATAGATGAGCTCATCCCACAATATCAGATAACAATTTTCTTCTCTATCTCAGTCATCCTGCTCCATTTGGAATGTATTAAGTGGAATTCCTGGTTGCACAGAGGGCCTGATTCAGAGCCGAATGCTCTGATCAGAGTGCCCTCCTCCCTGAAAATGGAGCAGCCTCCTGGCCGCTTGCATAGCTGTGGGTGACCACCCACAGCATATGCGAGCGGCCAAAAAGATGGTCGTGATGGTCAAAAACATCGCGACCATCGGGCTTGCGACGAGACCCTGCTGTAGGGTCTCGCTGCCGCAAGCCCAGGAGTGATTTTGGCTCTATCAGAGCCAAAATCACTCCCACTGACATCATTACTGATGTCAGTGGGGCCGGCTTCAGACGGTAGGCGTTCCCATGGGAACACCTCCGTCTGGCAGCCACGCCCCCAGCATGCCCACCAAAGGGGGCGTGCTGTAACTCACCATCGACAGCACGCCCCCTTTGGTGCGAGACCCCGAGTGACGTATTCCTCGTCGCTCGCCAGGTCTCGCGCATGCGCACGACGGAGCTCCCTCCGTTGTGCGCATGCGCATTCACACAACATCGACCCGCTTGCGAGCGTCCTTTGCTCGCTAGCGGGTCTGAATGACCCCCAGAGTTCACTTTCACACTTTAGGTGTAACATCAGTCATGTATAGCATTCTAAAGAGCAGGACTGGAATAAAAACTCCATTGGCAAACTAAAATCAACAACAATGGAATCAATGATCTGCAACCCAAATGTAATAACATACAGGTCCCAGGAAATAAAGCAGCATAATATTCCCCGTGCACGGCAGAGAGATGGATTGGAGCCACTGCACATTTACACCATAGGTGGAACATAAATAGACACAAAACTATTTCTTTATCTACAAATAAAAATAGAATTACATATTTTTTCTGAAACCAAAATAAGAAAATAATCGTTCCAAAAAGAACATTATTTATACCATGTTTATACTTCCAGTCAAGCAAACAGAAAACAATGGGGGAGATGTATGAAGCCCAGAAACGGTATCACGGCACGTTATGTGCGCTGATACCGCTTCTCCCCGATGTATGATCGGGGGTCTGGGCGGTAAATGACAGGGGCCCTGTGCGCCCCTGTCATTATCGGCGCTGTTATCTATAAGATAGCAGCGCCGACGGCAGGTCTATGTACGAACGGTCATAACGCATGACCGTTCAGCCGGATGTAGCTGTCGTTATCAACAGCTACAGTCTGGCGCTAGCCTATCCCCACAGCAGGGACAGCGCTGTCCCTGCTGCGGCGGCTGCCGGCTCCAGGGCTGCACGCGGGGATCTCGCGATACTTGCGAGATCCTGCACATGCTCAGTGGAGCCGGCTGGGAAGAGACACAGCACATCAGCACTAGGCTGATGCGCTGCTGTCTCTAGCGGGTAGCGCCGGAGGGGGGAGTTAACGCTCCCCCTCTCCGGCCGATGAGATGTTTATACATCTCATCGGTAGTGCTTCCTGCTTCGCCTCGGTAAAGAGGCGAAGCGGGAAGCGTTATAGCGGCACGTTAAGTGCCGCTATCATACATCTACCCCATTGTTCTATATTCAGCCCTGTGTCCATGCAGTTTATATTATATAATTATTTGTCTCAAGCAAAATATGTAAATGCAAAAACCCCAAGAGCTTCCATCCTTTTTGCTACAAAGTTTAACTTCCTTAGAGATAAATGATATTCTGGGCACATTCTTACAAATATACGGTTTATATACCTACGAACGCGAAATATTGCAATTTTAATAAAAAGATAAAAATACGTGTTATACTGGTATACAGTCAGAATGTCAACGGTTATGATGTTGACATAGTTAAAATGGTGACATTACGGTTAGGTTTTGGAGTTAGGATTAGAGTTAGTGTTAGCATTGGGATTATGGTTAGTATTGGGATTAGGGGTTAGGGTTAACATTGGGGTTAGGGTTAGGATTGGGATTAGGGGCTAGGATTAGCATGGGATTAGGGTTTAGGATTAGCATGGGATTATGGTTTAGGGTTAGCATTGGGATTATGGTAAGGGATAGCAATTAGGGTTATGGTTAGTATTGGGATTAGGGTTTAGGGTTAGTATTGAGGTTAAGGGTTAGGCTTAACGTCAACATTCTGACCATTTCATCAGTGTCAACATGCCGAATGTCGACATGGTGAATATCAACATAATATACAGAGCCCGTTATATTTAATTACGATGATATTCCTTAAAGTGGACAACCCAAGTGAAAATCTTCAGTGCATTAACTTTAGGGCATTTGTTAATAAACTGGCTCTGAGGTTAAAATGTATGCACCCAAAGGACGCCTCTCAATTATAAAATATTTTTTTGCTTTAGGTTATTGAATTATTAGTCTCTTCCATTCCTAACATATTCTGCTTCTTATTACAGGTGAGTGCGGCACACTTGCGATACAGAATATGACGTTTATAAATAGCCTAAACATATTCCTCATAGATTCCCAGCCAGCACATATCCACCTGGATTACACAAATCTAATATTACACATATTTACTAGTTGTACATTTATCTACCATGTGACATGTAATATGTTATCATTTTAAATAAATGTTAATAAACAAGTCAACTATTTTTGGAACTTTGCTATAATCATTAAGCTCTGACATTTATTTTATACTATGTCACACAAGTTTCTTCCATTAGCGATATTACTTCCTACATGGTAAATGTGAGCCGTAGGGCCTGATTAATTACCGATCGCTATTGTGATCGCCGCTGTGATTATGCATGCATATCTGCTGCGAAAATATGCTGATGGATGCAATCGCAATGCCGTTGCACAGCCAGCATAGCGACACCCAATACCGCCCAATACCGCCCACTACCACTATCTCACGTCCATAACACCTTGCAGTCTTGCGTACACATCGGGAACATCAAGGAACTTCGGTCCCCATGTACAATTACAACAGGTCAGACCTTAATCAGAAATTGCTAACCTTGTCGCACGCAGTGAGTACTCATGCTGTCGTCACAGTGGCTAGTTTATACACACACAAGTAATGGCGTTCAAACAGACCGGCACGCCTGCGTTACTCCGATCACTCCCCCATCACCACCCCCAAACGCTGCCCTGATGTCACTCACTCTGTAATGGCTTTGTATCTGCGTGAATGACTGCAGAGCTATCGCAATAGCAATCCCTGCTGAATCAGGCCCTTAGTTCAGCAGATATGTAAATGCCTGATTTACAGTACTACAGAGTATTGTTGTGTTGCCACGCAGAGTAATACGCACTTCAGTGCAGACTCGGCACTACCCGATCTGTCTCCACCCACTTCAAGCTACAGATGTGCGCCATCTTCTCTGCCGCAGTTATGTCTTTAACACCAGTTGATGTCACCCAGATACAGGTCAGCTCTGAGATATCTGAGATATTGCTTAGTGTGGCTCTAGGTGCATGCGTGTTATGGTTGATGCACCCAAGGAATAGGGTATGCTTAAACCTTGGATATACTTAAAAACATGCCTTAAATCTTTCCTGATCACAGGACAAAATATGGTTTGCTCAAACCTGGGATTTACTGACTACATGCTCTGTTTGCAACATATGGTCTTATGTGATTTACCTGTGATTTATTGATGACCCCACACTGCTGATTAATGTTCTTATGTATATTTATTGAACAATCTAAACCTTATAGAGTCTAAGACAGTGTTTAACGCAGATATTTTGTTTTTGTTTGTGCTCATTTTATTATAAGTGGTCAATCCAATTAGGAGCTAAGGGGGCGCCCCCCTCACAGCCCAATCTCACCCTGGACTCACACTTTTTTGCTCGCAGCCCTACAGAAATGTGCAGGTCTGGAGTTATGGTAAGTACAGCATACAGCCACACTTCCTTGAGGGCGCAAGAACAACGCTCCTAATTGGATTAACCCCCAAGTATCATGAATCCCATCTCCCAAAAATTGGGTCCTGCTCCCAGCCGCTCGGAAAGGCATACAAGTATCCCGCAGTGCCCCCTGTCCATCCGACCCTGCCCACTTCCCCGAGTAAAGTGTGTGGGACAGCCGGCAGATGGCACGATTCAGGCTGCATTATCGTAGTCACGCCCCCTCTTTACCATGCTGTTGTTATCTGCATTGTATAGTGGGGGAAGGGCCACAATGATGCAATCATGCCAATGAGCCACCCATCTATGCCATGCCCCCTCACTCCACACCGCTGTGTCGATGTGGCTGCCCTCTCCCTAAGGGAGCAACCAGAATGTCAGCATGTATGTCATTGACCTGGTGAGGCAGATTATTTTTGAATGTTTATATATATGGTTCACTATTAAGACTAGGGGGTAAATTTATTAAAGTGAGAGTTTTTAGAAGTGTGTTTTATAAGAGATGTTGCCCATAGCAACCAATCAGATTCTAACTATTATCTTCTAGAAGGTGCTAGTTAAATGTTAAGTAGAATCTGATTGGTTGCTATGGGCAACATCTCTTCTAAAACTCACTTCTAAAAACTCTCACTTTAGTAGATTTACCCCTAGGTGTCCTTTCATTTCATCTGAATGTTCTTAGACTTCCTTTATCTTCCTTTTTCCTCCACGTGAATTTCCGCTGTCTGTCACATCTGCCATATTGTCAGATTGTGCTGGCATTTAGAGAATATTTTTGATTTTATCAAATGGGCAACCAGCCCAGGGTTATACTAAGATTACTGTCACTATCTGGATTCATTGATGTTACTGTTACTAGAAAGTGATACAATGGAGAGTGATAAACTACCAGCTACTGTACTCAGCTTCTAACTGTCATGTTACAGGCTGTTAGAAAAATGACAGTTGGGAGCTGATTGGTTTGCAGTTTATCACTTTCCAGAGCTTGGTACATCTCCCCCTGTTTGTCCTTTCTTCTCTATGTTTGTCTGTTATAAGCGTACTGTAGGGCAAAACATTTACTTAATAATATGTCAGAGACCTTGAAATATGCTGTGATGACATGTGTGCCCGGCTTTAGAAGCACTTGTCACACCCAATTGTGTTTCTTAGTATTTAAAAACATGCAAAGTGCACA
Organism: Taudactylus pleione; assembly: GCA_031769625.1. Classification (NCBI taxonomy): domain Eukaryota; kingdom Metazoa; phylum Chordata; class Amphibia; order Anura; family Myobatrachidae; genus Taudactylus; species Taudactylus pleione. Next base: position 1,393,194 of record JAUIMM010000066.1, read on the forward strand.
AACATTAAAAGTCCATATTGTCAATGAGTGTTTTGTCTTTTATCTTTAAGAAAAAAATATATTCGATACCTAAGAATTGTGTTTAGGGAATGGCTACTGACAAACCAATAACTGAGGTACTGTTAGCCCAGAGTCAGTAGCGCTTTAATATTAACTTTATTTTTATAGTGCTTGAAAATTAGTAAGATTAAAGTGACAAAATTAATTCAAAACTGTGGTTGCCATTGTAATTTTGGAGTAAATATCCCATGATCGCTAAACTTGGTTAGGAACTGTAAACAACATTGAGTGTAAACATCGTTTGTGTATCAGAAAGACTAAGGGGGTCATTCAGACCCGGTCGTTAGCGCCGATGCGCTCGGACCAGGTCGATGGCCCCCCACAGAGCATGCGCACGACGGCGCTGGCGCCGTCGTGCGCATGCGTGAGACCAGCTACGACCGACAGCTCCGGTCGTAGCGGGTCTCGATCCAAAGGGGGCGAGCTGTCGATGTTGATTGACAGCTCGCTCCATTTTGAAGGCGGGCCGGGGGGGTGGCAGCCCAAACGGAGGCATTCCCATGGGAATGCCTACCGTTTGGGGGCAGCCCCACTGACATCACTATTGATGTCAGTGGAGAGCTTCCGGCTCAGACAGAGCCGAAAGCTCTCCGGGGCTTACGACAAGGGAGACCCTACCCTAGGGTCTCGTCGTAAGCCCCGATGGTCGCGATGGTCTTGACCATCGCGACCATCACCTTAGGCGGTCGTAAGGCTGTGGGTGTTAATCCACAGCCTTACCACAGCAAAGGAGGATGTCTTGAAAATTCAAGACGTCCTTCTCTCATTCAGACCGACCGCACACTCTGTGCGACCGGCTCTGAATGAGGTCCTAAGTCCTTGTGGTTTGGGATTATACTTTATTGCTACATGGAAAATGGAATCATAGCACAGCACTCTCCTATTTTTCACTATTGTCTTGGAAAATTGTCAAATAAACTTGGCTTTTTCTTTGGAATCAAATTAAAATTTACCTGAGGCTTCTCCCTTTGACAGATAGCAGACAGCAGATAGCAAGAGTATGTGAAAGTGAAGAGAGAGAAAATGTGTGAGGTTATGTGTGGACTGTAAGAAGTTATGTAATTAGATAGAGAAGCTCTGAAGGTTATATGGGCGGTTCTGGAATCTGGAACACTTGAAGGTTTGGAGACTAGTTTGAAGTCTTATTGTGCATGGGAGGCATTCCACAGAGTGGGTGCAGTCCGAAATAAGTCTTGTATCCATTAATGAGAGCAGGTGATGTGTGTGGATGAAAGATGCAGATTTTGTGCAGAGCAGAGAGGTCGGGTTGGGAGATATTTTGACATGAGTGAAGAGATGTATGTTGGTGTGGTTTGGTTAATAGCCTTATATGTAAGTAAAAGTATTTTATATTGAATACAGTAGAAAGCCGGCAATCATTGGAGGGACTAACAGAGTGGATCAGCCGATGATGAACGTTTAACAACATCCTCTGCATCCTCTGGTCTAGCTGTGACTGGCCCCCATTGTGTAGTTTTTCTTTGCAAAAAGTTATGCAGCACATAGCATGCCATCACGATCCAGTCTATCTTGTACACACGTAGGTTTATGGTGGTGTGGAAAATGTGGAACTGGTTACTCAGTATTCCAAACACATTTTCCACAATGCGCCATGCCCGGGATAGACGATAGTTGTAGATCCTCTTCTCTCTGGTCAGGCCCCTCTGTGCAAATGGCTTCATCTCATGTTTATGTAAAGCAAAAGCCTTGTTCCACGACGAAAACATAATTTAGTCCGTGCTTTGTCTCATCCAGTAACGGCAAGTTGGGTTTTGTTGGTGAGTCTCTGGTAGAATGCCATCTGTTTGAAGGACCCACCATCCGAATCAAGGCCATTCTTGTCAACATCCATAAACAAAAATTCATAGTTGGCATTCACCACTGCCATGAGAACGATGCTGAAGAAGCCTTTATAGTTGTAGTAATATGATCCGGTGTTGGCAGGTGGGTTGATGCGTATATGTTTTCCAACAATGGCTCCTCCACAGTTAGGGAATTCCAACGTTGTTCAAACTCTTCAGCAATGCTCTTCCACTCATCCACGGTGTTGGGAAGCTAGAAAAATAGTACAAAATGAGTTAAAACATGACTATAATATTTTTTCTCTATTTATTTCCTATACAGACTCCCATCCAAGAACATGATTTGTCCAGAACTCTAGACATCAGTCTGATTAGGGACAGAGAGGTGGATATCTCACCCCAATGCCCACTGACCATTCAACCCCCCCCCAACATCTTCCGCACCTCCCCAAAGAAAAAAAAATGGCAGGGGAGAAAGCAGCAGCAACAGAAACCTAGGAGGACATATTCCTGCAGCAGGCTGAACGGATCCTCCAAAGACAACTGGACCATATTGATGACTTTACATAACATATAAATAGCGCTATGCGCCAACTGAGAGGGCAAACACAGAGGGAATTCCAGAGGCTGGTCTATGAGCTGCTGATTAGGGCTATCAATTCTAATATGCATTTTTTGACATATATAGCAGACCCTCTTATGTGCTCATCTGCCCCAACCTCTACTATGAGCCCCCCCAGTCCCGTTGGAGGCTACTCCCCCACCCAGTACCCCATCCACAAGCCAAGCAATTTACACTGCCATGCTGGAGGCAGAAGATGATTTGCCCATTTTTTTTGAAGATGTAATGTATTTTTTTTGTATTATTGTTGCCTGTACTATCACCAGATTATATCACTCCCAATAGGTACTGTACGGTATATGGTGGTGATGACACTGATTGGATATGGTCACTACACACATGGAGCAAGTACAGATTGATGGAAGCCGGGGCCACAATCTGTACTTGTGCCATGTGTGTATTGGCCTGTTCAATTGGGACTGATAAAATTTGGTGATAATGCTATTTTCAAAATTTTATATGCATAATTGAAAATGTATATATTAAAAAAAATGTACTGTGCAGTGTTGTTGGCACAGTTGGCACAGTTGTCAATGCTGGCATATTGGCTGACAATACTGTTATTGAAAGAGTTAAAAACAAAAAAAAATATACAATTTTTTTCTTTCACAAGAAACATATGTGTAGTGTGGTAGTTTTTTTTTCTTACCTTGCAATACTGGTACTGCAGCACTTTAACTATAGCCTTGCAGGTCTCTGGGATGATGACGCCCTAGGACTGAGGGGAGATGAGGCTCCCAAACGTCAGATCTTCCAGTGACCTTCCTGTAGCCTGGTACCTCAGGGTAGCCACCAGCCTCTCTTCAGCAGGGATTGCCCTCCGCACCCTTGTGTCTTGCCTTCGGATGTGGGGGGTCACCATACTCAGCAACTCCTGGAAGGTGTCGTCATCCATACGCAGGTAGCTGCGGTAGTCGTCCGGGTTGTTCTCCATCAGTAGAGACATGTGGGAGCGAATATCCCTTTGCAGCAGCCACTCCTTGGTCCAGCATGCTCTCGTCCTTCTTCGCTGGACCCTCTCCGTCATCACCTTGACCCCAGCATAAGTGACCAAGACTCTATACCGATAGAGATCCATCAGCACAGAATTCAGGAACAGGAGAGAATGCAGATAGGTAGCACACACTTGCAGGTAGAACACACTTTGTAAAAGGCAAGCTAAATACAAAGCCTCACTAGTAGCAAAGTACAGGGTTCAGCAGGTATACACCTAGCCTCACTAGTAGCAGAGCAGAATGTGCACAGAGCTAAAATGGCGCCTGCTTTTTATACCCCCTAGCTAGCCCCGCCCATTTTAAATTTCCATCTAATCGTGAAAATCCTCGTGTGTTGTTTGGTAAGCTCAGGATTTATCGTGCACGATCTCACGATTTGGACAACCGACACGATGTACAATAGATCGTGAGATCGTTTATCAAATTGGCGGCTTTCAGACCAAATCATGCCCATGAATGCCAGGGAGCTCCCGGAGAGAGTTCATGGGAACTCATACACAAAGTTGGATAGGGAGCACATTGCCAAGTGTGTAGGCACCTTAACTGTACATCCAAATCTAAACTGGGTTACTGTGTCTGTAAACCTATGTAACACTATAGAAATTAAGCACAGGCAGTGGTCACTGGATATACATTTATCCAGGGCCAGCTCCAGGGTTCTGAGCACCCTGTGCCAAATCCTGAGAGAGTGCCCTAAGCTCGCATGCAACCGAATTTGGGGGCGTGGCCTAATTACCATAGGTCACGCCCCCTGTGTGACATTATTTGGAGGCGTGCCCGCATGGCACGCCTCCAAATAACGTCAGGCTGGGGGTAAAGCCCAGCACTCCGTCACTGGCTGGGCTTCCCCCAGCCCTCTCCCGTCAGTGAATGGTTGCCGCGCGCAGCATCCATTCACTCTCCGGGGGTCTGGCACCGCCGCACAGCTGCAGCGGTGGGGTTCCCCAGCCTCCCGATTTGACCACTTGAGGGACACTTAGGCCCGCAGGTGGAACAGCAGGACAGTACTGTCCCACTGAAATCGGGTTGCTGGGGAGGGGTGCCGCCCTCTACAGGTGGTGCCCTTGTGCGACCGCACTGGTTGAACACCCCTTGAGCCGGCCCTGCATTTACCAACCGCTTATTTAGGAAGTAACACTGTAAGTTTCATTGGGTCGGTTACAAACCCATCTTAGCTGCTCTATGAAGCATTTCTTTCTTTTCATTCTCTTTTTGTAACTATTAATAAGCATTTTACAGTAAGATCAGCTTTGCTCGGTATTGTAACAGAAACCATCATGTACAGTAAATTTTCTAATTAGCCCACATTGCTGGAGAGATAGATGAGCTCATCCCACAATATCAGATAACAATCTTCTTCTCTATCTCAGCAGTCATTCTGCTCCATTTGGAATGTATTAAGTGGAATTCCTGGTTGCACCCAGGGCCTGATTCAGAGCCGAACGCTCTGACCAGAGCGCTCGCTCTGAATCAGGGCCCTCCTCCCTAAAAATGGAGCGGCCTCTTGGACGCTCACATAGCTGTGGGTTACCACCCACAGCTATGTGAGCGTCCATGATGATGGTCGCGATGGTCAAGACCATCGCGACCATCGGGCTTGCGACGAGACCCTGCGGTAGGATCTCGGTGACCGCAAGCCCTGGAGTGATTTTGGCTCTATCAGAGCCAAAATCACTCCCAATGACATCACTAGTGATGTCAGTGGGGCCGACTCAGACGGTAGGCGTTCCCATGGGAATGCCTCCGTCTGGCAGCCACGCCCCCGGCACGCCCACCAAAGGGGGCGTGCTGTCAATCACCATCGACAGCATGCCCTCTTTGGTGCCAGACCCCGAGCGACGAATTCCTCGTCGCTCGCCGGGTCTCACGCATGCGCACAACGGAGCTCCCTCCATCGTGTGCATTCGGCCACCATCGACCCGCTTGCGAGCGTCCTTCGCTTGCGAGCGGGTCTGCATCAGTTCACTTTCACACTTTAGGTGTAACATCGGTCATGTATAACATTCTAAAGAGCAGGACTGGAATGAACACTCCATTGGCAAACAAAAATCAACAACAATGGAATCAATGAACTGCAACCCAAATGTAATAACATAGAGGTCAAAGGAAATAAAGCATAACATTCCCCGTGCAAGGCAGAAAGATGGATAGGAGCCACTGCACATATACACCATAGGTGGAAGCATAATACACACAAAACTATTTCTTTATCTACAAATATAAATAGAAGTTAAAAAAAAATTCTGAAACCAAAATAAGAAAATAATCATTCCAAAAAGAGCATTATTTCTACCATGTTTATACTTCCAGTCAAGCAAACAGAAAACAATGTTCTATATTCAGCCCTGTGTCCATGCAGTTTATATTATATAATTATTTGTCTAAAGCAAAATATGTAAATGCAAAAACCCCAAGAGCTTCCATCCTTTTTGCTACAAAGTTTAACTTCCTTAGAGAAAATGATATTCTGGGCACATTCTTACAAATATACGGTTTATATACCTACAATTAAAAGAACGTAAAATATTGCAATTTTAATAAAAAGAAGAAAATACGTGTTATACTGGTTATGATGGTTGAAATGTCTACATCATAATTGATGACACCTGTAAATTGTTGAAATGTTGACATAGTAAAAATGGTGACATTACGGTTAGGTTTAGGAGTAGAGTTAGGGTTAGCATTGGGATTATGTTTAATATTGAAATTAGGGGTTAGGGTTAGCATGGGATTAGGGTTAGCATTGGGGTTATGGTTAGTATTGGGATTAGGGTATAGGGTTAGCATTGGGGTTAAGGGTTAGGCTTAGCGTCGACATTCTGACCATTTCATCAGTGTCAACATGCCGAATGTCGACATGGTGAATATCAACATAATATACAGAGCCCGTTATATTTAATTACGATGATATTCCTTAAAGTGGACAACCCAAGTGAAAATCTTCAGTGCATTAACTTTGGGGCATTTGTTAATAAACTGACTCTGAAGTTAAAATGTATGCACCCAAAGGACGCCTCTCAATTATAAAATATTTTTTTGCTTTAGGTTATTAAATTATTAGTCTCTTCCATTCCTAACATATTCTGCTTCTTATTACAGGTGAGTGCGGCACACTTGCGATACAGAATATGACGTTTATAAATAGCCTAAACATATTCCTCATAGATTCCCAGCCAGCGCATATCCACCTGGATTACACAAATCTAATATTACACATATTTACTAGCTGTACATTTATCTACCATGTGACATGTAATATGTTATCATTTTAAATAAACAAGTCAACTATTTTTGGAACTTTGCTATTATCATTAAGCTCTGACATTTATTTTATATGTCACACAAGTGGCTTCCATTAGCGATCTTACTTCCTACATGGTAAATGTGAGCCGTAGGGCCTGATTCATTACAGATCGCTATTGCGATCGCCGCTGCGATTACGCACGCATATCTGCTGCGAAAATATGCTGATGGATTCAATCGCAATGCCGTTGCACAGCCAGCATAGCGACACCCAATACCGCCCAATACCGCTATCTCACGTCCATTACACCTTGCAGTCTTGCGTACACATCGGGAACATCGAGGAACTTCGGTCCCCATGTACAATTACAACAGGTCAGATCTTACTCAGAAATTGCTAACCTCATCGCACGCAGTGAGTACTCATGCGGCGTATGCCGTCGCAGTGGCTAGTTTATGCACGCCCAAGTAACTGCATTCAAACAGACTGTAACGCCTGCGTCACTCCGACCACTCCCCCATCACCACCCCCAAACGCTGCCCTGATGTCGCTCACTCTGCAATGGCTTTGTATCTGCGTGAATCACTGCAGAGCAATCGAAATGCTATCTCACGCAGGCGCAATGCGATGCATCCATATGTGCAATACGCAATAATCGTCCGTCTGCGTACGCTATCGCAATAGCAATCCCTGCTGAATCAGGCCCTTAGTTCAGCAGATATGTAAATGCCTGATTTACAGTACTACAGAGTATTGTTGTGCTGCCACACAGAGTAATACGCACTTCAGTGCAGACTCGGCACTACCCGATCTGTCTCCACCCACTTGAAGCTGCAGATGTGCGCCATCTTCTCTGCTGCAGTTATGTCTTTAACACCAGCTGATGTCACCCAGATACAGGTCAGCTCTGAGATATCTGAGATATTGCTAAGTGCGACTCTGGGTGCATGCGTGTTATGGTTGATGCACCCAAGGAATAGGGTATGCTTAAACCTTGGATATACTTAAAACATGCCTTAAATCTTTCCTGATCACAGGACAAAATATGGTATGCTCAAACCTGGGATTTACAGACTACATGCTCTGTTTGCAACATATGGTCCTATGTGATTTACCTGTGATTTATTGATGACCCCACACTGCTGATTAATGTTCTTATGTATATTTATTGAACAATCTAAACCTTATAGAGTCTAAGGCAGTGTTTAATGCAGATATTTTGTTTTTGTTTGTGCTCACTTTATAAGAAGTGGTCAATCCAATTAGGAGCTAAGGGGGCGCCCCCCTCACAGCCCAATCTCACCCTGGACTCGCACTTTTTTGCTCGCAGCCCTACAGAAATGTGCAGGTCTGGAGTTATGGTAAGTACGGCATACAGCCATACTTCCTTGAGGGCGCAAGAACAGCGCTCCTAATTGGATTAACCCCCAAGTATCATTAACTTGTACGTTTATTGCAGAATCATTGACCATACACATCTACCCTCTAGGAATCCCATCTCCCAAAAATTGGGTCCTGCTCCCAGCCGCTCGGTAAGACATACAAGTATCCCGCAGTGCCCCCTGTCCATCCGACCCTGCCCACTTCCCCAAGTAAAGTGTGTGGGACAGCCGGCTGATGGCACGATTCAGGCTGCATTATCATAGTCACGCCCCTCTTTACCATGCTGTTGTTATCAGCATTGTATAGTGGGGGAAGGGCCACAATGATGCAATCATGCCAATGCACCACCCATCTATGCCCCCTCACTCCACACCGCTGTGTCAATGTGGCTGCCCTCTCCCTAAGGGAGCAACCAGAATGTCAGCATGTATGTCATTGACCTGGTGAGGCAGATTATTTTTGAATTTTGATATATATGGTTTCATTATTAAGACTAGGGGGTAAATTTACTAAAGTGAGAGTTTTTTAGAAGTGAGCTTTAGAAGGGTGTTGCCCATAGCAACCAATCAGATTCTAACTATTATCTTCTAGAAGGTGCTAGTTAAATGTTAAGTAGAATCTGATTGGATGCTATGGGTAACATCTCTTCTAAAACTCACTTCTAAAAACTCTCACTTTAATAGATTTACCCCTAGGTGTCCTTTAGATTTACCCCTAGGTGTCCTTTATTTCATCTGAATGTTCTTAGACTTCCTTTATCTTCCTTTTCCTCCACGTGCATTTCCGTTGTCTGTTCCATCTGCCATATTGCCAGATTGTGCTGGCATTTAGAGAATCTTTTTGATTTTATCAAATGGGCAACCAGCCCAGGGTTATACTGAGATTACTGTCACTATCTGGATTCATTGATGTTACTGTTACTAGAAAGTGATACAATGGAGAGTGATAAACTACCAGCTACTGTACTCAGCTTCTAACTGTCATGTTACAGGCTGTGTTAGAAAAATGACAGTTAGGAGCTGATTAGTTGGCAGTTTATCACTTTCCAGTGTATCACTTTCCAGAGCTTAGTACATCTCCCCCTGTGTGTCCTTTCTTCTCTATGTTTGTCTGTTATAAGCATACTGTAGGGCAAAACATTTACTTAATAATATGTTATAAACCTTGAAATACGCTGTGATGACATGTGTGCCCGGCTTTAGAAGCACTTGTCACACCCAATTGTGTTTCTTTGTATTTAAAAACATGCAAAGTGCACAAACATTAAAAATACAATATTGTCAATGAGTGTTTTGTTTTTTGAGCTAAAGAAACAAACATGAACAATACCTAAGAATTGTGTTTAGGGAATGTCAACTGACAAACCGATAACTATAATATTAACTATAATATTAACTTTATTTGGCATTACTTTAACACTGCGTAGGGCGCAGCTGGCATAAGAGGTGCCACAAAGCTGTTCTCACTCACCTCTCCACCGCAAGGGGGCGCAGGGGCCTACCCCTCCTAGTACCTTCCTATCTCTAGGTGTTGTTTGAAACCCCCCTAGTCAGTTTTCCCACCACCTGCGTTGAGTGGAGTAGTAACCTTCCTGGCCTCTCATTGCGCCCGAACTCGTCCGACTTTTGAAGGTACGTATTTCTTTTTATTTTCTCAGTTTTGTGTATTTTGCTCATTTTATGAATGAAAATTACAAAGGTTGTGGGTATTTTGCGGAAATATGTAGGTTTGTCCAGGGTGTCCTCTTAGGCACACTGCGCCTCTTAAAATTTTGTATTTTTTGTTTTACTTGCTTTAAGGTTAATAAATGTGGTTTTGTGAATCAGATTTCCATATATTATCTCTTTGTACATCCTAATGAAGGTCACTGATCACTTTAAGAGTGTTAGAATTGAGTTATTTAGGTGCTAATGATGATTTTATAACAGGCACCTGTCAGGCGCACTGCGCCCGAACCTGGGAGTCCCAGAGGTGCACCTGACGCAGGGTTAAATTAGTAAGTTTAAAGTGACAAAACTAATTCAAAGCTGTGGTTGCCATTGTAATTTGGGAGCAAATATCCCATGATTGCTAAACTTGGTTAGGAACTGTAAACTACATTGAGTGTAAACATTGTTTGTGTATCAGAATAACTAAGTCCTTGTGTTTTGGGATTATACTTTATTGCTACATGGAAAATGGAATGATAGCACATCACTCTCCTATTTTTCACTAAGTCTTGGAAAATTGTCAAATAAACTTGGCTCTTTCTTTGGAATCAAATAAAAATTTACCTGAGGCTTCTCCCATTGACAGATAGCAGACAGCAGATAGCAAGAGTATGTGAAAGTGAAGAGAGAGAAAATGTGTGAGGTTATGTGTGGACTGTAAGAAGTTATGTAATTAAATAGAGAAGCAGGTTATATGGGCAGTTCTGGAATCTGGAACACTTGAAGGTTTGGAGACTAGTTTGAAGTCTTATTGTGCATGGGAGGCATTCCACAGAGTGGGTCCAGCACAAAATAAGTCTTGTATCCATTAATGGGAGCAGGTGATGGGTGGGGATGAAAGACACAGATTTTGTGCAGAGTAGAGAGGTCCGGTTGGGAGATATTTTGAGAAGAGTGAAGAGATGTATGTTGGTGTGGTTTGGTTAATAGCTTTATGTGTAAGAAAAAGTATTTTATATTGAATACAGTAGAAAGCCGGCAATCATTGGAGGGACTAACAGAGCGGATCAGCAGATGATGAACGTTTGGCAAGGAAGATCAGCCTCGCAGCTGCATTCAAATTGGAATGTATTGTTGAGAGTCTGTTTTTGGGAAGATCATTAAGGAGAAAGCAATGTGGGAATAATGTATGTGTCACAAAACGGAACCATCCAGGATTCAAGTAACCAGATTGCCCAGAGATCAAGCTAGCTCATGAATGGATGCCCATGCTGCTAACAGTAGCAGACTTCCTCTGTTTACAGCGACCACAGTCCCTTTGCATAACATCAGTGTGCTGAAAGCCAGAGTTCCCTCCAAAACTGGCTATGGGCGCAGCCATGACATTGCAGGTCAGTTGACCGACCAGTCTCCAATCGGGAGTCAGCCAGCGGTCATGTGAACCTCTCAGCCTATCCCTGAACAGCCATCGGTATAAAGGAAGCTTCCTGAGCACTCACTAATTGCCAGTGCTTTGTTGTCCACAGACCTGCTGAGTACTCTCCTGTGTTCTCCACAGCAAGCTGCCAGCATGTAGTTTTCATGCAGTAATTATCTACAGCAATCCCTGACTCCACCTTCCAGCAATCCTGTATAGCTGGTCTCATCCCAGTAAACCTGTGTAGCTGGTTCTGCTTTGCATCCGAGCAATCCTGTGTAGATATCTGCTCCACATACAGAGCTATCCCATTTGTGCTTCTGTCCTCACCTGTTACATGAGGAAGAGCTAAATTAGGTCTCCCAGGTTTTGCTCGAGTTCTCCAGACCCCAATCCTACAGTACAGTTTAGTCCTGATTCACACTTCAGCCCAACCGTGAAAGTGTGCATGGATTAGAGTTTTTGCAGTGTCTTATGTGAGATATGGTAACATTTTGGATATGTTTTTTTAATGTACAGTATGTAACATGATTTTGAGACAGATTGAATGTGGGGAAAAAGGAAAGTGAATTATGACACCTAGGCAGCGGGCTTTTGGGGTGGGGTTGATTGTCAAGTTATTAACAGTGATAGAGATATCAGGTTGGTAACTACTATTGGCCAGTGGAACTAGAATTAATTCTGTTTTGGAAATATTAAGTTTGAGGTGGCAAAATGATATCCGAGATAAAATGGCAGAAGGACATTGATGTTTAGCATATTATTATATTTGTATTTGCCCACCACTTTCTTATCTCTACATTTCTCTCTATTCTGCTCTTAATTTCTTTTATCTATACCTGACTAATTATCCAACTAGTTGTTTTGTAACTGTTATCTAACCACTCCCACTCCTCCGCATGAGCCTCACTCTTATTGGCTCATCCAGTTGAGGGCACTTTCGTCTTGTGCGCTAAGCGACACCAGCAGACCTTCCTTTCCTGTGCCTCATGTGAGGCACCGGTTTAACCTATGGATTGTGCTGCTTACGATTGCAGAGATAATAATCTGAGCCATGAGCCTGTCCCACTGGTAGAGCACTCAACCACAACAAATAAAACGGAGATTGTCCCAATGCTAGGTTCATATAGTATTTTTTTATTCACTGAAACAAAATACTTATTTTTAAAAAACATGCAGACATGAAAAACTAAGACTTTCAAAGTAAGTCAAAGACCTGGTTCATATACAGTTATTAGGTTACTTTTCAGACATGTTGCCTCCTAAGACAAATAAGAATGGAAGAATAAAAATCAGCAGACTGACTTCCTCATCGAAAGTGCCTGGAAAATGAATGTAGGTCTTTCCCAAAAGAGTACTTAAAAAATAGCTTGATGGTAAAAGCCTTTATTACTCTCAGCTGTAATGGCTGGAAAGTCTATCTCACTGTTAAAAATCTGATCTTGATGGAAAAAGCTTTTCTGAAAGATGGTGAAAATGAGCCAAATGTTTTACGAAAAAGACCCAACACAGCTGGGGGTGAAGTTTGTGCCAATTGTAGCTTTCAAGGGATTATAGGCAAAATTTTAAAGGGGTTAACATGCAAACACAAACCTAATCGCATTCATCTTTACAGGGAACCTAAAAATAAAGGAGTCAGCAAAGAAATGATGACAACAAAGGCAGAACGCTAAAAAGCAAGTAAAGCCAGTAATTGAAATTAGTATAACAAAGGCTCTGTATGTTTGTATATGTGTGTAAGGCCATGTAAGGTAGCAGCGCAGAAAAATACGATGTGGGTTAATTGAGTTAAACACAAGGACAGCAATTCTACTCATCCACTGCTCCACATCCTCATTATTATAACTAGTTTCCAACACACCAGGCTCCTTAAAACCACCGACATGATTAAGGAACAACTGCAATGGTTAAAATTTGCCTTTCTGTGTTACTGACCAGATTTGGCTGCTGCCTTCTATTAGTTGATGTAAGTTTCAGTAGATAATTTTTGTAGAAAGAACTTAAGAGGAAAGTTTATTTGAGTTTTGCAAGTAGGGAAGTGCAGCTAACATATGGCCCAGGAGGGGGGCAAGCACAAGACAAAGGCAAAAGACCTCCTGTAATAATAGTGGAAAAATGGGCATGGCAGAAGAAAATGTTAAAATCATAAGTACATTGAAATTGATCAACATAAAAATATAATTTATACCTAATTAGTTTAAAATTTCTCTTGGACATCCAATACATCTACTTAGTATCTGATTGGACATCCAATATATCTACTTAGTATACGATTAGCTACTTAGTACATGATTAGCTACTTTGTATGCGATTATCTACTTAGTACAAGATTAGCTACTTAGTACATGATTAGCTACTTCAGGAGTCTTCTACCTTGGCCCTCCAGCTGCTGTGGAACTACATATCCCAGCATGCACTGCCATAGTTTTAGCATGCTGTTATATCAAAAAGGTGGCAGTGCATGCTGGGATGTGTAGTTCCACAGCAGCTGGAGGGCCAAGGTTGAAGACTTATACCCCTTTTCCACCTAAATTCCGGGTCTGACCCGGAGTTGGAACAAAGTTCCTATCCGGATCAGACCCGGAATTTTGCCGGCGCTGACTCGGGATATTCCCGAGTCAGCACCGCTCACACCGCAGTCGGGTCTGCATAGACCCGGCTTTTGCGGAGTGAAAGTGGACGCTTGGAGATAACGTCATCTCCAAGTGCCACTGAAGCCGGACCAATCGGCCGGCTAGCAGCGCACTCCAGGTCATCGTGACCCGGAGTGCGCTGTTCCCATAGCTGGGTTTCACGGGCTATGCCCGTGTTAAACCCTGCTAGTTACCTGGGTTGGATTGCCGGGTCACTCGACCCGGCGATCCAACCCTCTGCCCTTTTACACCAGGGAGCTGCCCGGGTTAACCCTTCAAAAACCCGGGTTTTAGCTCCGGTGTAAAAGGGGTATTAGTATACAAGTATCTACTTAGTACATGATTACCTACTTAGTATACAATTAGCTACTTAGTACAAGATAAGCTACTTAGTATATGATTATTTACTTAATACATGATTAGCTATTTAGTATACGATTAGCTGCTTCTGGCCTCACTCAGATGTGGACACTATTTTAATGTTCACGCAGTTAAATAATTATCAGTGGAATTTGCATACATCATAGCCACAATGCGTGATAATTGAATTGCAATCACATGGCACTATGGTTGTAGTGCAAATTTAGTTGCAAATTATTAACAGACTAGGGCAGTTTTATGGGAGGTAATGTAGTGGTGGCAAAAATGTGAGTGTGTTGTGACTATTTTTAGTACATGATTAACTACTTAGTATACTAATTATGTACTAAAAAAAAATATCAACATTAAAATAGTGTCCACATCTGAGTGAGGCCAGAAGTAGCTAATCGTATACTAAATAGATAATCATGTACTAAGTAGATAATCATATCAATTAGCAATTATTCAATCATCGCGTATTGTGGCTATGATGTATGCAAAGTCCACTGATTATTTCACTGCGTGAACATTAAAATAGTGTCCACATCTGAGTGAGGCCAGAAGTAGCTAATCGTATACTAAGTAGCTAATCATTTACTAAGTAGATAATCGTATACTAAGTAGCTAATCATGTACTAAGTAGCTAATTGTATACTAAGTAGCTAATCATTTACTAAGTAGATAATCATGTACTAAGTAGCTAATTGTATACTAAGTAGCTAATCATTTACTAAGTAGATAATCATGTACTAAGTAGCTAATTGTATACTAATTAGCTAATCTTGTACTAAGTAGATAATTGTATACTAAGTAGATAATCATGTACTAAAAATAGTCACAACACACTCACATTTTTGCCACCACTACATTACCTCCCATAAAACTGCCCTAGTCTGTTAATCATTTGCAACTACATTTGCACTACAACCATAGTGCCATGTGATCGCAATTCACTTATTGCGCATTGTGGCTATGATGTATGCAAAGTCCACTGATAATTATTTAACTGTGTGAACATTAAAATGGTGTCCACATTTGAGTGAGGCCAGAAGCAGCTAATAGCATACTAAATAGCTAATCATGTACTAAGTAGCTAATTGTATACTAAGCAGATAATCATGTACTAAATAGATAATCGTATACTAAGTAGCTAATCATATACTAAGTAGCTAATCATATACTAAATAGCTAATCATGTACTAAGTAGCTAATCTTGTACTAAGTAGATAATTGTATACTAAGTAGTTAATCATGTACTAAGTAGCTAATTGTATACTTAATAGATAATCGTGTACTATGTAAATTATGCACTTAGTAGCTAATCATATACTAAGTAGATAATCATGTACAAAGCAGCTAATCGTATACTAAATAGCTAATCATGTACTAAGAAATAGATTGTATACTAATGTGTACTAAGTAGCTAATAGCATATTGCACACTGTATTAGGATTAATGTTTCTGTTGAAAAGTAATTGGTATAAAGAAGCAGATTAAGTATAAAGATGCGTGAAGATAATATACGAGTGACTGGAATCACGCTTCGTTATGCTTATTCTGCTACTTTACACCAATTCCTTTGGGACAAAATACTAATCCTAAGCATAGTACTTACTGTAGTACTCTAATAGCTACTTAGTGTACTATTAGCAAATTAAGATGCAAAATTAAGGAAAGAGTGCTTAGCTGGGAAATGGCGAACCGCAAAGGTTTTATACTGTATTATCTCTGCCTTTTTATCCAGACTACATATTTTTTTCTTGAATTTTGTATAAATTCCCTAATAGTATACTAAGTAGCTAATAATGACATTAATAATGTGTTAGGATCAGTTTAGCACATTAAGATGAATATTTTAAGTACAAAGTTGCATGGTGCAGCTACTGTAAGTCACTAGTCTGTAGGACAATAAAAGGGGCTATATGGTGCTATTTGATGATACAGTAAGTCTATGTGGACACATTTATACATTGACAACAATATGTCTTGATGAAAGGTACTTGTTGTAATGTTTACAATCAGGCAATGTACAACATGTATTGTATTTAGGCATAATGGGTCAATTTAATCAACACAAATCCTTTGCCTTTTCATGCTCCAGCAGCGTGGAAGATGAAATGCCTTTCAGATGAAATACAGTAAGATAATAATACCTAATTTCAGCTACTTGTAGGCACTATACAAAAAATATAAATAATCATCCATTCAACTATATGGCAGGCGAAAGCTGAATAGGTATGAGAATAGCTAAGAATCCTGGGTTTTTACTGATTGGCTGGCTTGATTACCTTGTTGTTTAGGTTTTGGTCAGTTGGTATGTTGTTTGACCAATGGGTTGATTGAAGATGTGTTTATAAGTTACTGAATTTAAGTTGGGCTTTTTCCTGAGCGCAGCCTCTTTTTCATTCTGGAGCCCACCCTCCTGCCCAAAGCCTTTGCTGCTGTTGTTTTTGTCACATTAACTTTTCTTTCCCATTTAGGGGAGGCACAGCATTGGCGGGAAAACGCTGCATCTCAGTGGCTTTATGTGGCGCAAGAAAACATTATGAGGGTGCTGGCCCTCGATGTACATGGCAATTTTGTCCTCTGTGTGGGAGGACCCGGCGATTCTTGTATAGAAGCATTCATACTGTGCCCAGGAGGAAGGTGAGACCTTCGCAACGTAAGTGCGTCTATAGGGGGGACATTTCAGTCGTCTCCTGAGTTGTTCGCATCTAGAAGGCTGGAACTGAGATTGCAGCGTCTCTTGGCCACCTCGGTTAGGTGAATTCATTTAATTGATGAATAAAAGCTGTGACCTTTTAGCCAAGCTGTATTGTGTTCATGTCTTTATTTATTGGTTTAAATCTAGTGTTAAGTTAAGATAAGGTTGGTTTAGAAGGTTAATTAGCAATACACCAATGGAAGTCTTATGTTATTTTTATAATAATAATTATTGTTTATTTACAAATTTAAGTCCAACTGTGTGGATTTTATATAGTTTGTTTCAGAAGAGATAATGTTTTTTTTAATAATATATTTGACATAGTATGTTTGTGTTTTATGGACATTAGACAGAGGAGTCTATTATTAACCTTTATTAATGTACATATACGAGGCTTAATAGATCAGTCACATAAGATGCTCAGTTTGAAAAGAAAGGGATCAGAGCACAGATGACGGTCACTAGGATGCTCTCCGTATTGTGCAGCAGTCAATAACATACTCTCTGTATTGTATGAGGGTCACTAAGATACTCTATTTTGTATTGCGGTCACTGAGATGCTCTCTGAATTGTTTGGAAGTCACTCATATTCTCTCTGAATTATATGGCATCACTGAGAGGATCTCTGGACCTGATTCAGATCCCGGATGCTAAGATGCACTAGCATGCAGCCACTGCAAGTGAATACATGTTAATCAAGTGAACTCACGCTAAGCATAATAAAAAGCCACACATGTCCAGCCAAATTCAAAACCATCCACTTCTCTATAAGAATGATCAGTTTCTCTCTCCGCGTTTGATCAACTCAGTCCAGTAGTCAGCGTACGCATCGGTCACCCCGTGAACCATCAACATTTGCTTAAGAAAGATGTACTCATCTAAGCAATCAATGTGCCATTGCTAATTGCTTGTTATGCATATGCAATTGTTTTTATAATTGCAGCTTTGATCTTAAGTGTTTTGTTATTATATAATATTTAACAAACACACACACATAACAGTCTATCTATCTATCTATCTATCTATCTATCTATAGAGAGAGATAAATATAGAGATATCTATCTATCCAGAAAGCAGCAGGGCGGCGGCACTCAGTGCAAGAAGAAAGACTCTGCAGGCAGGTTAGTTACCAACGTTTCAATACCAGATTTATTTCGTCAGGGTGCAAGACCTATATATATATAGAGAGAGTAATATAAATATATATATATATATATATATATATACAGTATATGTACATATACAAACACTTTGAGATAAGACAGCACTCCTGAAAAATGTGGTGCCTGGTTCATACAAAATAAATATATCCACTCACTTTTTTTGAGAAAATAAAAGTAACAAAGATCCAGCACTCACATTTAGTATATTTATTTTGAAGGTCACATATGAAAAATACAGAGTCCAATAGTCAGTAGCAGCAGCAGCCTGCCCGACGACCGTTTCAACCAAATCCTAATGGGGCCCCTGAGGAAAACCAATTAGGATTTGGTTGAAATGGTCGTCGGGCAGGCTGCTGCTGCTACTGACTATTGGACGCTGTATTTTTCATATGTGACCTTCAAAATAAATATACTAAATGTGAGTGCTGGATCTTTGTGCTTTTTATTTTACCCCCTCCAAAAAATTGAGTGCATATATATATATATATATATATATATAGCATAGAACAAACGGACGGCACTCCATAGACTTGGTTAAGAAGAATAAAATGGTCCTTTATTGAGCCGACGTTTCGGGGTTCCCCCCTTCGTCAGGGACAGCAGTACAAATGAAACAAACATACATGACAAACATATAAAGCCCCATAATCAGTCCATAATCAACTCACCTGTGGGACGCCAGCCTCCGACCTCCCGGACCAGCGAGCGGGGACTCGGACGCTGAGCCCGTGACGTTATCAACCAGCGACCCACAGGAGAGCCAAAACATGTGATCCTGTCGCTTAGCAACCCTAAACACAGGGCGCTGAGGACACTGAATTAAAACAGCTATGTCTGTCTGTTTTGTCATCCCCATACGGGGAAACGATTTAAAATTAATTTTGCAGTGACCTGTTCCACTATGTTTGTCATCTACATGATTACCTGTCCCTGTGGCTTATCTTATGTGGGTAAAACCCAGAGCCAATTTAAAGAGCGTATGGCGCTACATCGCTCAGCCATTCGACAGGCGTTGACTAGTGGGGGCAGTGAACAGCCTATGGCTCGGCATTGTGCACAGTTTAAGCATTGGCATCTATTAGATCTATTATTATAGACCATGTACCCCCCCCTTGTGAGGGGTGGCAATAGAAATAAAATTTTGATGCAAAAAGAGAGCCGGTGGATACATATGTTAGATACTATTGCCCCAAGGGGTCTGAATGAGACTCTGGGTTTGCAGTGTTTTTTGTAGTAATGTCTTTCCTGCATTTATGTAATTTTTCTCACAATATTATTTAATGGATGCTTAAATCTAATTGTTAATCGGATCGTTTTCATTGAATCTTGCTAGCTGGGTAATCAGTGTATAACTCTTTGTTAGTGCCGCATATTATAATATTATGACGATTGCTGATTTTGTATATTGTTTAATATTAATAGCATAGCTGTTTTAATTCAGTGTCCTCAGCGCCCTGTGTTTAGGGTCGCTAAGCGACAGGATCACATGTTTTGGCTCTCCTGTGGGTCGCTGGTTGATGACGTCACGGGCTCAGCGTCCGAGTCCCCGCTCGCTGGTCCGGGAGGTCGGAGGCTGGCGTCCCACAGGTGAGTTGATTATGGACTGATTATGGGGCTTTATATGTTTGTCATGTATGTTTGTTTCATTTGTACTGCTGTCCCTGACGAAGGGGGGAACCCCGAAACGTCGGCTCAATAAAGGACCATTTTATTCTTCTTAACCAAGTCTATGGAGTGCCGTCCGTTTGTTCTATGCTATGTGGAGGAAGCGTTATGCACCTTTGGAAAGGCACCCTAGCAAGTATCCCTGACCCAAGGTTATGAGTGCCGGGTTTTCTGGATTTTCTATATATATATATATATATATATATATATATATTAGAGATGAGCGGGTTCGGATTTACTCAGTTCTTTTCACCTCTTTACCGCATTTATTTTATTGGCTATCCAAAACACGTGATAGCCGATAGCCAGTAAAATGCCATTTTGAGATCCGAGTAAATCCGAGTAAATCCAAACCTGCTCATCTCTAATTTTATATATATATATTTATAGTAATAATTTTTAAAACAGCTCATAACTGCCAAAATATAGGCCGTGTTTGAAAAATGACAGTTAGGAGCTGATTGTTTGGCAGGTTACTTGCATGCATGCTTTATAGTTTGGTACAGTCTATGTGGCCCATTTATCATTGAAGATTTCCAGATACAATTCACATAAACATCCTTATTTCAAGGGTTTTCCAGAAATATTATTCTGGAAAACCATTGAATGTATGAAGGAGGGACCGCAGCAGGTATTTCCCATACGTTCTGCGATCCCTCCAGCCCCGCTGGCACCCACAGCCCCCCCGCGGTTTCTCTGGGGGATGCTAAGCAGTAAAATGTACCAATATCATGAATGCAATGTATTCCCGATATTGGCTCCGCAGCTAACGCCATCTGAAGATGACTTTAGTGCTGTAGTCTATGGGCTACACTGCACACTATTAGCGGGGGGAAGGTTCTGCTGGAACCCTCCCCGGCTATGGCGGATGTGCATGTGCAATCCACGGAAGAGTGCATGCGCACCACCCCCTGCACTGGCCGGCAGCTCTCCGGAGACAACGCAGGCACGGCCTCCTGTCAGAGCCCGTGTCCCTGCATGTCCCAGATGATACTTCTGGACAATAGAATCGCTTTTTGCACTGCGATCAGCGGCGTTACTGGCATGCCCCGATCGCATTGCAAAAGCGAACATTGATAAATGGGCCCCTATGTATCAATGTCTATAAATAATCACTGAGAAATGCTAATATGTTCTAATAATTACACAAAACGTTTTTGGGGCCAAAAGTTTAATTTTTAAAACAAACAACTTTTGATAAACAAAAGAATATTAAATGGCTCTCCTTATTCGCCTATGGCATCCCCCATCCGGTGCACATATGTGCTCAGGAGATCCAACTCCCTCCTGAGCACATTGGCCAAACGATCCTGTGTCACATCTGAAATGTAAACAAAAAAAGACTCATTTAAAAACAAATTCATTTTAAAAACGTAATTGTTACTGTTGAAACCATCACCCACCCATAGTCGCTATGATAAACCCAGCACTGCAAGTTATGTGACAGTGCTGCCTTGGTAAATGCAACAAGGGTTTGCAGACACTTTCTGCAGAATTAACCTGATAGCAAGAATCACATTTGCAAAGGGGCCTGTAGCCTGTTCTGAGTTTTTCAAAATGTTATCATAAACAGGCTTGTAGTGTGAAATGTCTTCCTTCACCATAAATGTGTCAATGTAATTGTTGCAAATACAATTGTGGTTTGGATATTTGTGTCAATGTATTTTGGTCTTTCATGTTCCTTCATCCACAGGTCCTCCCTGGGAAGATGCAGCCCAGTTTGATAAAGACGAATCTGATGCTGGGGCAAGGAGAGTAATGACTGGACTAGGATTGAGGGGAGGTAGGGGAGAAATGGTGGTAAGAGCCTGTAGGGGAGGTAGGGGAGGAATGGTGGGAAGAGGCTACAGGGGAGGTAGGGGAGGAATGGTGGGAAGAGGCTGCAGGGGAGGTAGGGGAGGAATGGTGGGCATAGGCTGCAGGGAAGGTAGGGGAAGAATGGTGGGAAGAGGATGCAGGGGAGGTAGGGGGGGAATGGTGGGAGGAGGCTGCAGGAGAGGTAGGGGAGGAATGGTGTGGAGAGGCTGCAGGGGAGGTAGGGGAGGAATGGTTGGAAGAGGCTGCAGGGGTGGTAGGGGAGGAATGGTGGAAAGAGGCAGCAGGGGAGGTAGGGGAAGAATGGTGGGAAGAGGCTGCAGGGGAGGTAGGGGGGGAATGGTGGGAGGAGGCTGCAGGGGAGGTTGGGGAGGAATGGTTGGAGAGGCTGCAGGGGAGGTAGGGGAGGAATGGTGGAAAGAGGCTGCAGGGGAGGTAGGGGAAGAATGGTGGGAAGAGGCTGCAGGTTAGGTCGGGGAGGAATGGTGAAAGAGGGTGCAGGGGAGGTAGGTGAGGAATGATGGGAAGAGGCTGCAGGGGAGGTAGGGGAGGAATGGTGGGAAAAGGCTGCAGGGGTGGTAGGGGAGGAATGGTGGAAAGAGGCTGCAGGGGAGGTAGGGGAAGAATGGTGGGAAGAGGCTGCAGGGGAGGTAGGGGAGGAATGGTGAAAGAGGCTGCAGGGGAGGTAGGGGAGGAATGGTGGGAAGAGGCTGCAGGGGTGGTAGGGGAGGAATGGTGGGAAGAGGCTGCAGGGGAGGTAGGGGAAGAATGGTGGGAAAAGGCTGCAGGGGAGGTAGGGGAAGAATGGTGGGAAGAGGCTGCAGGAGAGATAGGGGAGGAATGGTGAGAAGAGGCTTCAGGGGAGCAAGGGGAGGAATAGTGGGAAGAGGCTGCAGGGGAGGGTGGGCGGCCAAAATCGGCTCTTCTCACTTGTTGCCTTTGTCCTATGAGATATTGTATAAAATAATAAAAAAAGATAAAAATAAAATACAGTCTAACGTTACAATTACAAAATATTTAAGCATAAAAGGTGTGTGTATATATGTATATCTCTCTCTATCTCTCTATACATACTGTACATACATACATTCTGTATATGAGAGAGAGAGCGAGATTTGTATTAACCGCAAAATAATAAAATAAAAAAATGTATACATCTTTAAAATAACATCAAGAATGTAAACATAAACACACACACACACAATATTACAGTTAAATAAGATTAATGTGAAAAGAAAATGGCAGCATTAAAAAAAAACTCACAAATGCTAAGCGAATGCATATGCATGCATACACCCATGCCAAGTCAGTTATACTGAAATCTACTCACTCCACGTGTTTAGGGCCTGCAAGTGGGCCAGGAGGTCCAGGGTCTGCCACTGGTCATTGGACCAGCGACTCTCCAACTGCATAATGGTGCGGCAGCAGCCTATTCGGCCTAGCCTTCGCCACACCTCCGTGCAGGCATGAATCTTCTGTCGATTGGAAACATATGGGACCACGGGCTACAGCCACCAGTCCATGACATCTGCCATGATCCGCAGCTCCCTGTGGGTAAAACTAGCAGCTCTCATGATGGCAATGACAAATATTACAGTGTACATACTTTATATAACCTATGGTGCAATCTGATTGGCTGTCCCCCAAAAAATGGTTGGTTAGCACGAGACACTATTTATTGTAATATTCTATTTCCACATAACTCCATAAGTAATTACAATCGCCATACAGCAGGTGTCTTACCTAGTACCAGAGCAGGCATACCCATGTGCGGCAATCCGGAGGCTCTCATCACAGCGAAGTTCCTCAAGAAACTGGCTCTAACTTGGAGGGATAGTTTTATAGGTGTGTGTTAATTGCTGGAGAACGTATGTGGATTGCCTTTGTAGGGCTCACAGTAATACCTATGTACGCATATGTCTATAAATAGCCTCACTTGCTTTTGGGACTTTTGCAGTCATAGAGGAAAAGTCCTACTGTTTGGAAGACAGTTACCATGATATACACGATTTTCTGGTCGAATTTGGAATGGGACTATCAGATGAAAATCTACATGTGGACACACTTGCAGATGTGGATGTTGAAAGTGTGCCTGTACCAACACCAGATGTTCCTCCTCCACCTCCTCCAAACATATCACCTACAAATGTGTCTGCCCCAAGGGAAGATGATGATTCTTCATCATCAGATGGCAAGATACAAGGGCAAAGTATTGCTTGTATGGTAATGGATACACTTATCCGAGAGGCACTGACCAGATTTTATAGCTGGCACGAAGTTCCAGTTAAAGGTCGTGGAAAGGTCTGGTGTCAAATTTGCAAGAAAATCAATCAGAGGCACTCCACTAAATATGACGTAGCCTACATTAGGAAAAGGTAATATTTGTTTAAATTTGTTAATCCTTTGTTAATGAAAGATGGAAAATTGTAGTATTAAAAGTAAAATATTGGAAAAGAAGCCTATGTGTTTTTTCCAATGTTATATACAGAACTTTTGAAATACTGTACTAAGATGTTGTTTCAAATTTTTAACTAAAATGTAAATATTATTAGATGGAGCGACATTTGCAGCTGACTCCAGAGAAAGATAATTTCCCGGATCCAACACCAAAATGGGCCAGAGGATCCTCTCCCTGAGATCTTGAGTTTAACCCAACAAGATATCCAACTGTTGGGGTCCATGGAACGGAGGTTATTGGCAGATGACGATTTATTACATCTGGTGCCTGCCAAAGATGCCCCACATGGTGTGTCTGGTAAATGTTTCCATACACCTGTCTCTGTATCTGTCTCTCTATGTATAAAGTCCAACAACTAATTTATTTTTTGTCAATTTTAAAGGAGCTGTCAAGGCTGAAAGGTTGCAGTCGGATGGGGGGAGGGCACAACCCTCATCATCTGTGTCACCCTGATCCACCACTGCCACCCTTGGTGAAGTCATTGATGGGCTTAGGGTGGCAGTGGAATGACAAACTGCAGCTATTGAGGCAGTCCAGACCAGCATGGGGGAGCAAACCTCCATTCTAAGGACAATCAGCCAAGATCTCAGGGAGATCAAATAACGACTTCCTGGCCCAAGAGAGTGTTTGAGTGAGGTGGACCAGTGCCCTGCTCTGGCAGGAACTAGCTGTGAGCTGTGAGCAGGGTACACGATGGTCCACCTGCATCCGGAAAATTACATCTCCAGAGTCGGCTACAAAGCGTCATTACCCTGATTGATTTTCTTGCAATATTTTGTACCAGATCTTTCCACAAGCTTTTGGAACTTCTGCCAAATATGAGATCTGGTTGGTGCCTCTGTAAACCATAGAAAGAATACTTTGAACTTGTATCTTGCCATCATATGTAGCAGACATATTTGTGGGTGATTTTTGATTTGGAGGAGGAGAAGCAGGGACATTTGGTGATGCAACAAAAGTCACATCCCACATCTGTAAGTATGTACCCCTTCCGAATTCGACCAGAAAATCATGTACAGTATATTCCACAATTCACTTGTTTTGTTTCAGTATTGTTATTTTCTGAATGTTTAAAATTTTGGCAAAAACCATAATTTACAGTTTTTTGCATGTTATAATTTAAAATAAATATTTTTGAACATTTCAAACAAAGTCTGTGAGTTTAACTTTTAATATGCATTATAAAGTATAAAATCCAAAATTTATCAAGAGGGGCACTACAGCTGCTGTGAAACTACCGTACACATCCAAGCTTGGGCATCAAAAGTATTGCTATTAAGGCATGTAATTACTGTGGAATGGCATGCTGGGATGTGCAGTTCCACAGCAGCATGAGAGGAGCACAATTAAAACAATAAAAAAAAAAATGAGACAACTATTCCTGAGTTTTCAATTTTATACTTGAATTACGCAATTTGTAATGTATTTTTATAAAAGGAACATGCTGTAAACTGTCAGGGCACTAAAATGTATTTGTTACCTGAACACACATCACATTTAAAACCAATTCAGAGTACACAAAGTGAGATATAATTGGATTGGGCGAATATACACACCTACACAGCTGTATGCAATTATTCAGTGCAATGGGCAGCACCTGCACTTGTGCACGTCATCTCCAGGAAATGTATGCATGCATCGGTACATCGGGTACAATCGGAAGTGAACGCAGCGCTTGAGGTTGACTATAGCCTACCTCAAGCACTGCGAGCACTTCAGTGTGAAATGCAACCAGGTGACGTGTACTATGACGCTTCCTCTAAATTATGCACAGCTCTGAAACGGTGTTGCGACGCTCAGACACGCCTACGTTCGCACCTCCACTCCCTCGTTTTTAATGGCCAGCCCCTGTTATCACCCACAAACGGCTTCTCCTGTCACTCACTCTGCAGGGCTGTCTATGCGCAATGAGCGAACGCTTCCTGATCTTTCGCACTGCAAAGATTCGTCCATCTACGAGCGAACACTTCTCAGCGTCCGGGTCTGAATCAGGTCCTCTGTGTTGTATGACAGTCACTGGGATGCTCCCATTACCGTATAGACTCACAATCCATGAGCTTTTCTCAGAGAAAAGCAGTTTATAAGCTTTAAAATTGTGTTGTATCGAGTGCGTACAGTACAGTCTTTATCTTCTTGGCTGCTTGTAATCAAGCATATACTACAAAGGAAAGAACACAGATACATCATTCACTGTGATTTATGTAATAAAGAATAATAAGGATAGCAATAATTGAGTCCCAGGCAACATAACACTTTGGAATTCACCTAAAAATAAGAACTTATACACAGTAACTAGCTGGACAGCATCAATCATATAAACTGTTGTTTCATCAGAGTGAACATTCTTCTTACTTTCCTTAGTTACAAACCGTTCGCTTGAATCCTGTTTATTTTTGCAGCAGTTAAAACTTTTATGAAACACAACATCCTGATACTCATTATAGCAGTGATGTCATATGCCCCATAAACAGAACAAACACGACCACGGCACAGCACAGCACATAATAATTATAATGATAGTAATGATTTAGTAGCTAGTTTACTTACATACATATATAATACATTATCCTCTTTAAAAAAATGTCTTCAACTGGCAAAGGCAGATCCCAAAGAATGTGATCGCACGTGCATAGTGTTATCACTGCTTATTTACACAGCACTAATTGTACTACACAGTGCTGTACATAATTCATTCACAGTGATGTACATCATTCGTTCACAGTGCTGTACATCATTCATTCACAGTGCTCTGCATCATTCATTCACAGTGCTGTACATCATTCATTCACAGTGCTGTGCATCATTCATTCACAGTGCTGTACATCATTCGTTCACAGTGCTGTACATCATTCATTCACAGTGCTGTACATCATTCATTCACAGTGTTGTGCATCATTCATTCACAGTGCTGTACATCATTCATTCACAGTGCTGTACATCATTCATTCACAGTGCTGTACATCATTCATTCACAGTGCTGTACATCATTCATTCACAGTGCTGTACATCATTCGTTCACAGTGCTGTACATCATTCATTCACAGTGCTGTACATCATTCATTCACAGTGCTGTACATCATTCATTCACAGTGCTGTACATCATTCATTCACAGTGCTGTACATCATTCATTCACAGTGCTGTACATTACTCATTCACAGTGCTGTACATCATTCATTCACAGTGCTGTACATCATTCATTCACAGTGCTGTACATCATTCATTCACGGTGCTGTACATCATTCATTCACAGTGTTGTGCATCATTCATTCACAGTGCTGTACATCATTCATTCACAGTGCTGTACATCATTCATTCACAGTGCTGTACATTACTCATTCACAGTGTTGTGCATCATTCATTCACAGTGCTGTACATCATTCACTCACAGTGCTGTACATCATTCATTCACAGTGCTGTACATCATTCATTCACAGTGCTGTACATCATTCGTTCACAGTGCTGTACATTACTCATTCACAGTGCTGTACATCATTCGTTCACAGTGCTGTACATTACTCATTCACAGTGCTGTACATCACTCATTCACAGTGCTGTACATCATTCATTCACAGTGCTGTGCATCATTCATTCACAGTGCTGTGCATCATTCATTCACAGTGCTGTACATCATTCATTCACAGTGCTGTACATCATTCGTTCACAGTGCTGTACATCATTAATTCACAGTGCTGTACATCATTCATTCACAGTGCTGTACATCATTCGTTCACAGTGCTGTACATTACTCATTCACAGTGCTGTACATCATTCGTTCACAGTGCTGTACATTACTCATTCACAGTGCTGTACATCATTCATTCACAGTGCTGTACATCATTCGTTCACAGTGCTGTACATCATTAATTCACAGTGCTGTACATCATTCATTCACAGTGCTGTACATCATTCGTTCACAGTGCTGTACATTACTCATTCACAGTGCTGTACATCATTCATTCACAGTGCTGTACATTACTCATTCACAGTGCTGTACATCATTCATTCACAGTGCTGTACATTACTCATTCACAGTGCTGTACATCACTCAAATCCGTTACTGCCCTATTGGAGCTGGCAGTCTAAGGGCCTGATTCTGATTTGCACGCATTGTCGATGCGCACACGTGAATTTATGACAACCCCTATGGCGCATGCGTTGCACACAGTGTACGCACACAGGTGCTGTTACCATTGGTTCATACAGTATCAGAAATATGGCAGAAATGTGATGGGCATTCTTGGGCGATGACTGTGAGTGGTGAGCGCATAAATGGTCCATTCATGGGGTGTATTATGGGAGTGTTGGCGGCGTTCCCAGGCGTACAGCCGCATGCATTGGAAGCCGTGGTCAGATGGAGAAACTGACCCCGCCGTACGGCTTGTGCGAAGTTTCCATGGTGCGACTGATGGTGGCGTATAATGACGCACAAATCGGTATTACATGGTGAACGGACGCGGAAAGTGAGCATCTCAGTCCTTGCACATTCCACCACACAGATTTGCACAAGGGGAGGAGTTTGTAGCGGCATTTGCATAAAGCTGCAGGCCGGCGACCGCCAATAGATGCTACTGCGGGTGCTTTTGCGCGTGACTCAGAATCAGGCCATAAATTTCCATTTTGTCAGAAGCCAATTAGCCTACCAGTATACTTGTGGAGTTACGGAGAAAACCCCTACAAACATGGGGGGGAGCATGCAAACTCCACACAGATAGGGCACTGTTTGGGATCAGACCCATAACCTCAGCACTGTGAGACAGCAATGCAGCAGTGCTAACCTCTGTGTCACCATACTGCCCATATATAAAAACAGCATCCTACCAAATAAATAACTTTGGGGCTGATTCAGATTTGGGGATAGAGTAAGATAGAGTAAGTAATTGCATCTTGGTAAAACACTGCTGCACTGCAAGGGGGGCAAATACATATTTTTTTTATTTTGCATGTAGGGTAAATACTGGTTGCTTCTGCATGTAGCCCACAAATGCTGGACAGCTGTATTATTAGGGATGCAGTTAATATCCCGACCACTGGGATTCTGGCGCTCAGAATGCTGGTGCTGGAATCCCAACATCTGTTAGAAGCTCGGCACCAGCATCCCGACCACCAGAATCCTGAAGGTAAGTGTAGTGGGGTTAGGGGGAGGGTTAGGTACCAGGGTGAGGGTTAGGCACTAAGAGAGGAGGGTTAGGCTTAGGGTGTGGGGAGGGGGAAGTTAGGTTTAGGCACTAGGGGGGAGGTTAGGAGGGTTAGGCTTAGGGTGCGGGGAGGGGGAGGTTAGGTTTAGGCACTAGGGAGGAGATTAGGGGGGTTAGGCTTAGGGTGCGGGGAGGGGCAGGTTAGGTTTAGGTACTAGGGGGGATATTAGAAGGGTTTGGCTTAGGGTGTGGGGAGGGGGAAGTTTGGTTTAGGCACTAGGGAGGAGATTAGGAGGGTTAGGCTTAGGGTGCGGGGAGGGTGAGGTTAGGTTTAGGCAGTAGGGGGGAGATTAGGAGGGTTTGGCTTAGGGTGCGGGGAGGGGGAAGTTTGGTTTAGGCACTAGGGGGAGGTTTGGAGGGTTAGGCTTAGGGTGCGTGGAGGGGGAAGTTAGGTTTAGGCACTAGGGGGGAGGTTAGGAGGGTTAGGCTTAGGGAGCGGGGAGGGGGAGGTTAGGTTTAAGCACCCGGGGGGAAGTTAGGAGGGTTAGGCTTAGGGTGCGGGGAGGGGGAGGTTAGGTTTAGGCACTAGTGGGGAGGTTAGGAGGGTTAGGCTTAGGGTGCGGGGACGGGGAGGTTTGGTTTAGGCACTAGGACGGATGCCGGCGTCGGTATTCTGACCGCCAGTATGCCAAGCGTCAGCATCCCATACCCGTCCCATATTATTACACTGCAAGTTAGATTTCGGGTTCTGCACATTTTACATCTCCCCCCCCCCTGCAGTGCAGCCCAGTGTTACCAAGATACACAGTTACTTGCTCTTTCTTACTCTATTCCCAAATCTGAACCAGGTCCTATGTGTATACAATATGAATGTATGAAATTAGTAACTACTTAGTTAAATTACTAACAAAAGTCAGCAGTAATAATAATAACTAAAAAACACAATTAGGAGCCAGCACTGTAAAAGAAAGATCATGAAAGAATATTCTATATGCAAACATAATTACATCAAAGCATTAATATCCCACCACTATGAATAAATAAGAGTGTAATGAATTAATCGCCCGGTGGGTATGAAATCGCTGCACCTCACCTGTGGGTTTTTTTTCCCCATAAAACGATCACATTTTTTTATCTAGCAGTTTAGAAAGTAAAACACAAATTACAGGTGATGTGCAGCAATTTCAAATCCCTAAATTACATGCAGCTTGGTTTATGGATGTCACGACACCGCACCCCTGTCTGCGCTCAGATACACCAACCTGACGGGCAGTTGTGACGTGGGTTTTACCAAAGCTGCCATCACGACGAGTATTAGAATAGCGCTCTTGCGTCCACCAGACACTTAAATCACACTTAAATTCACAATTACTACACAAATGTAGCATAGGCCTCTCCAGGTACGTGAAGTCATTAGAGCACAGAGATAACGCTGATAAAGTTTTAAGATTTATTGAGAAAATATCTCCAGGGTTAAATTACAAGGAAAAACAGGTGAATAAACAAGACATACAGTTATAAATGCACAGATTGATATAAAGTAAAAGAAAATTATAAAGAGTCAGAATCTTAAGTTATCTTACGCTGAATCTTAGGGGATTTGTGTGGAGGGAGACCACCATAGACTACTTCCTTGAAGAGTGAACCCAGTGGAACAGGGATGGCTGGCTCTTATGGTTCCCCAACCACCCTCTCCCCCCAGCAGCCCCACCCTTTCTGGACTCAAAAGGCACTGTTCTTTGTTCTACACAGATCTGTGTAGATGTAAACCAGGACTTAAGTGTCATATATCTTCCTGACTTTTAAAAGGTCTGTTTATGGCAGGAAAACTGATAAACTCCAAACTTTAGCCAGGATGTCTGTGCATATGCCTGGAACAAGGGCACCCTAGGGTGAAGAGCAGAGCAC
This sequence comes from Taudactylus pleione, assembly GCA_031769625.1. Taxonomy (NCBI): domain Eukaryota; kingdom Metazoa; phylum Chordata; class Amphibia; order Anura; family Myobatrachidae; genus Taudactylus; species Taudactylus pleione. The sequence goes on from JAUIMM010000066.1 coordinate 1,424,208, forward strand.
TCCTTTCCTGAACCTTTGTCTTCAAAGGCTAGATAGCACTTGGCCATTTGGTTCTCAGTTGTTGATGCAATGCAGTTTTGACATACTGTCCAAATTCATAGCAAGCAGACATTCCTGAAATATATTCTTTAGGGTAATTATAATAATACACACCACTCTCATGGTCAGGTTGTGGCTCATAGACCATGAGCACACTTTACCCGGGGCACACTAAATACAGTCATGACACGTTGCTTTGATGAATCTGCATGGCGTAACCCATGGCGATGGTCGCAATGGAGAACCATTGTCAGACAGACTATGGTTGACAATATTTGTACTTTTCCAAGCCTTGTAAAGCTGATTGTGTTCTACAGTCATCAAGAAGCACACCTCTTAGTTGTGAAAGCTGACCATAACAATCAGCTTATCAACACATCTTTAAACACCAAAGAAACTTTTCTCAATAGTATTTTCTTTGTATCCCATTTCCACCCTGTCAGCCTCGAAGGAAATCTGCCACGATCAAAAATTCTATGAATAAAATATCACCTTTGATTTCAAGTTTCTGTGGTCAGCAACTTTATGGGTGAAAAATGCATTGACTGTGGATACACACATTATATTTCAGTTATTAAAGAAGTATCGCTTTACTGATACAAATGCTAAATCAGCATAAATGGTACTGCCATCAAATGGCGGCTAGTGTCATTTTAGTGGGTCTCTCACTCCCGTTGTGTCCACCGGCAGTACCCAATGTGCAGGAATCTTCATGCCTACAATTTGACTTGGAATTCTGGAGCTTTGGATGACACATTTTGGCAAGAGTTTGCAGAAAAATGTAAGATAGACTTGCTTAAAGACATCTGTTACAATGGATGACCATATGACATTCTACATCAAGGTATATATGCATTCCATGAATGGGCTCTGGAGAAGAAAACAACCCGGATATCCACTTTTAGGCTGCCACCTTGCTACTCCCCATCTGTGGATTACTCTTCAAGTGTCTCTTACCACCCCAAAAGTGTTTATTAACATGAAAGCATTCATCGATTCTTGAGATGTGGGCATTTCCTTTTCTACTTCCTTGGTCAAGAATTACCTCATATCCACAGAGTCTCTTCTTGCGGCTGTCTCTCACATCTGGATCAAAGGAAATAGAATATCTGATGGAACAAACTGGTAGAAGACCTCTCCTTTGCATATTCAAAAAGAAATTCTGATTTTGGAGTGCCTCAAATTTTATGTACTTCCCTGAGCTATTAGACTTGGCTTTGGCTTCAGAAACAGAAGCGTATCTAGGATTGAACTACAGGAGAAATTTTAGATTGGGAGTCAATGTGTCATAATGGTTGTTTAATGGAGGTTCTTTCATCAGAGGTCCTGTTAGTCTGTGTTTCTGAACCATTGGCAGCATTTCGATATTCTGCCTGATCAGTCGCCTTTAGCAATAAAAATTGAAAATGGTATGGTGCTATAGATTGATGGCAATCAAGATTTCACCAGATCGATGAGTGCATCCAGGGCATAGCAATACCTATGGGGCCCCCATAGTATAATTTTGTTCACAGGTCCCCCTCCCCACTCACTGCTGCAGGGCAGGATATTTGCTGTCATGGGCCATACCAGCCCTATAGATCCTCACTAATGCAGGGAGGAGGAATGATCAGAGGTGTAGCCAAGACACCAGTTAAACATTAAGGACAGAATTGGATTATGAGCACATTATAACATGCACATTTGGATTAGGGAGACTATATATATATATATATATATATATATATATATTTTCAAACAATTTTTAAGTTAGAATTCTATATGCTAACCATCATTCATTTAAACTTTGTATCTCAATTAAGCAGGTAGAAAGTGCAAACATTAGAGCATTTACAAGCATATATGCAAACGATTTTGCAGTTTTTCCATAATTAGTTTACAAAGCTGTTAGTGAAATTATGATGTACGGATGTCTCCAAACAAATCAATCATCTAAAATAGGTGATAAAAATTCACATAAAGGTTTCTTTCAACACCCGATAGAGCCAGTAGTATATATTTTTCTTATATAGCCACATGTCTGCCCGATCCACAGTAAATATGTTCAAAATTAGGATTCTGGAAAAGGTACATTTATCTGAAATGCATTTGTGCTTTTACTGTTTATTGGGAACCTCCAACTACCAGGTTGAACCTTGAATGTCTGTAGAGGAATGGATTATTTTCCCTGTAGCTCTCCCAGGATTTGCTGAGGAGATTTTGAATACTGTATTCTCTTTACCTTTGATCCTGATTTTGAAGATCTGTATTTTTATTTGTGAAACAAATGTTGCAGGCCTGTGTAACCTATACATTATGCAAAAATCTAAAAGGTCATTGTAATCAGGACAGTAGCTTGGGCAGTGCAGCTGGTGCTGTTGCCCAATACATGATGCTCTAGGGATAGCATGGCCGCTGCCCCAGCCTGTAATGGTCCCTAACTGCCTATGTATTATTGGGAACCGATTTACTGCCTGACACAGGATGTGATGTGTTGCCGAGCAAAATGGATTGTGTGGTCTGCCTGCCTCCTCCTCTGCTCTTTTTGTTTTGTGGCCAGTTCGGGACTGGGAGTTTTGTAGTTCATGGCAAGCTCTGCTGGGACATGACAGCAGTCAATCACTGCCTCATGAAAACTTCTTTTGCTAACTGTCGTAATCCTAACTGACACAAAAAGACCTACTGTATCACCCGATACAATACAATATAGGTCCAAGACATGTAAGTTCTGTTTTATTTTCTATATTTTATTACTGGAAACAGCACTTCAATCTGCATTTCCATTGAACAAGATCTTCATACCTGGCCCAAATGATCTCTGAAGTGTGAGCAACATAGGACTATAATTCAGCTGGACCTACACTCAAAACTTTTTAATTCTTATTTTTTGCATTCTCCTCCATTTTATATCTTTCTATGTCAAAGGATATTTTTCACTACTCCCCCATTCAATAAATTTCCTTATTTTATTAATTTCTTAGCTGTTTTTTTTATTTATTTAGAACATAAAAGGTACATACAGTACAAAAGAAAATTATATATAACTAAAGAGGGAAGGCTGCTTGTGCTCAATCTCACCATGGGGCGCTAAAATGTCTAGTTACGGTTCTGATTGTAATATAAGATAAAATTAAAATTTAGTTCTTGATTTAGTCCATTTGAAAAATATTCCAAAAATGCTTCTTCATAACTCTCAAGTTGCTGTGACGACAGTATGTACAGGAAATCATAGCAACAGCTCAAGGCCCATATGACTCCCTTGGTTTTACAGTTAATGTTGTTCTTAATGGGGAAAGTTCTTTTGTGCAAAGAACCTTGAAATGATTTAGTTGGAAAATAACCTGCACAGGCTTCACAGTCTTCACGGGAATATAAGACTGTCAATCTGATTTCTCTTTCTAATTCCCATTGGGAAAACATTGGATAAAACTTTGAATATCTAAAAAGAAAATACACTAGCCAGTTATTTAATAGAACTAATGAAATGTTTAGTAGACTTCAACAAAGGTAAATTGTCTAAAATATAAAAAAAAAGAAAGAGATTAAACAAGTTTATTTTAATGTGACCAGTTCTGTAGATCTAATTTCTTATGTAGAGGTTGAAGCTCAAATTGTAATAGATATAAACCACTTTAGAAAATACTTGATTCATGAAGAGATGAACATTTTGAGGACTCTATAGATGATTCACAAATAAAATTACTCACCAATACAACACTCTGGCCCAAATGTATTTGTCTCCCATTTGCTAGTGCTGACCCAGTCTAGTTCATATAGCCACTAGATTTAATGTGTCAATTGTTTTTAAGGCAATAACTACCTGGTAAGCCTTAATTGCCAGATGAATCATGAAAACCATTACAGCAGATCCAACCTTACCCCACACAGGGATCCAGGGAGAAGACAGAACTACACACCCCAAATTCAGCAACTTAATTTCTAGTATGAGCACTCCCCATTACTCCCACACACAGTTTCATGCTATCCTGTTATTTCCCTTGGCAGATACCCTATCAGCCTATGCCATGTTTAATTGCCCAAAAGGGCTGTATGGGATGTGCAGAGATCATCTCATCATTTATTAAGTACTCCCTGTCATTTAGGTGACAATATGTGTACCTGCTCTCCTGATGGAACAATAGAAACTGACCAATGATAATGAAGGGGAGTGTGTATGGAATGATGAGTCCCGTCTCCATGCTTTGTACCTGTAAAGCTGCTGATTGGAACAGAGAGATATGGTGGGAGAGATAGAACAGACTGTTATACTGTATATAGACCTCCTGTAACAACCACTAATAATTCACCTGGTGACAGTTAAGAAAGAAAACCTGACAACATAACTTCACACAATTTACAACACGCTAATACTGTACCAACTCCATATGTTGCAAATACCTGTCAACCGCAAAACATGTTGAACATCAATGAGTCCATAGTCAGACACATATGCGCCCGGCCGCAGCAGCCTGCTTGCTAACTTATGCCAATGCAAGTAACCACCCATTTATGCTGAATATACGGCCATGTTCAAGCTGATGGCCACGCCATCCACTGTTTTCCCAGCAGCAGCCATCATCATTAGTAATTTCACTTACACCCACACCATACTGGATACAACAAATCAGTCTGAAACAGGTGTCCCACCTTAGACCGCATACTTCAAACAAGCATTGAAGTTGGCGTACTTGCCCACAATACTCCCATGTGATGCATGAGTACAGTGTGGTTACTGCCCAACTACCACCCAAAAATACTAATTTCACAGAAATAGTGATTGAGATGGACCAGTTCATTCACTCAGTCAATCTCCATCCATGTGCTTATTTATGGTACATCGCATGCACAGTCTGCAATCGATTTCTACATTACATGCGCAGTTCAGATATCCACAAGATCCATCTGCATTTGAACCAGCATCCATGACAGAATAAGGCCCCTTATGTGTTTTACCAGTACCCTGTGGGGCCTCCACCCAAATGAGTATACTGTATAAATATATATTAAGGTATAAATACTTGGCCAAAAGAAGGGTATTCATAATAATAATAATAATAATATTAATAATAATAATAATAATAATAATAATAATAATAATTATTATTATTATTATTATTATTATTATTATTATTATTATTATTAATAATAATTTTACTTATTTGTGCTTAAACACAATTAGTTTAAGTTCAACTCCAGATTATTATTATCATTTATTTATAAGACACCACAAATTCTGCAAATCTGTACAGAGCAAATATTCAAGGCAGGATAAATAATACAATAAAATAAAATATTGTGGTGAGAGGGGTGGTCTCTCACTTGAATTGCTCACATTCTGGTGAGATCAGTTCCCTCCAAGGGAGAGGAAAACAGCATTCTGCAGCTGCAATGGAAATTTGGAACTCTGGGTTTTTTGGGCTGCACAGCTCAAACTGGAAATATAGAATTCCTGGTTTTCCAAGTTGCCCAGAGGTAGAAGGAAGTCAGCAGCACAGGAAGAGTTTAAAACTCTTGTACACCTGATACTCTTTACCCTGATGCTGTCTAGCGGCCAGGTAGTAGGACTGTTTGTAGTACAAGAGAAAGGGCTTTGCTGGGAGAGCATGGCGGATTGCGGCTTCAAGCCACTACTGACTACTGAGTACGAGGACTGCTGGGACTTTTATGTTTAGTTGTTTATTTGTGTTATATGCCTGTGTATATATTTGTGTTATATGCATGTAAGCTAAGTGCAGTGTTTGCTGCCATTAAAAGACACGGCTTTACTGAATACCTTCCTGTCTGGAAACCTCATTTCTATACCCCATGTTACATTTGGTGGCCCTTATGGGGAATCTGCACTGCTGTGTCGCAGCACAATTGCTAGACACCTACGGCATAGCAAAGGAACTGACAAGGCAGAATGGTCAGTATACGTGAGTAGGGTTGGTGAACCAGAATAACCGCAGTTATATTAAGGACACTGTAACTTTCTGTGCAAAAGCTGGTTTGTCTGTTTATTGGAAAAAAAGTTACTTTTCTTTTTTTACTAAGGTGCTCAAGACATATCAAAATGCTTATTAGTAAGTTCACCAGCTAGTGTTCATGCTATCTATTTAAGTTCACCTGTTGTTTGAGCAGAGCTCACCTACTGAGGGGTAATTAAGCACTGCAGTGCTGAAGGAAAAAAAACTGTAAAAATGGAGGAAGTTTTTTATACTATAGTAAATTTGCTTGCCTCCCATCAAAAGACAGAGGAGCAAATGTTACAATTAGCTACCCAATCAATGGGCACAACAGCTACTACAGGGCATCTAAAGAAAATGTCTGCCTCAGATGACCCAGAGGCATATTTGCTGATATTTGAAAGGGTCGCACAACATTTAAAGTGGCCAGCAGATACTTGGGCTGATAGACTTGCCCCCTATCTCACTGGTGAGGCTTAGAAAACCTATGCTGATTTGTCATCTACTGATGCAGAGAAATATGACCTAGTCAATAGTGCCATTCTGGCCAGGTCAGGTCTCACTTTTTCTGGGAAAATGCAGCGCTTCCAAGAACGTGCCCAACTACCAGGGATCCCAATTCAGAAGCAGGTGGCAGAACTCACAGAGACAGGGGTGAAGTTGGCTCCAGCCAGAAAACCGCACTGCTGCTCATATTGTAGAGATGGTGGTTATTGACCAGTGTATAAGAACCCTAGGGCGGAATATGGAGTGCTGGGTCATGCACGCTGATCCTCAGAGTTTAGAGGAATTAATTACAGTAAGCCAAATGTGACAGGTCTACTGGCACTTTGAAAATACAATAATGTTACATACAAAAAATAATACTCCCCTGTAAATACATTGGTCCTCCTTCCATGGGGGATTGTAAAATCACATGAAAGACAAAAGAAAGTAAAAACACAACCAATCGTGTAATCCTTTTACATAAAAATGTCTTTGAATAAAAATCAAAAATTAAATAATGATTTCCTCATTTGTAAATTCCTTATAACCTCCATCCATATACCTGTATATGGTAAGAATATGTATGGGGTTGCCCCCTCTACATCAAACTCACAGCTTAACACCAGAATATATGCACATCAGCAGTATCTCTTGTAAAGTTCCAACCACCACTAGATGATATGAATACAAATTTGGGGTTGCCCCCCACACATATCACTCACAGATTTTGAGGAATGGGTTATTTAGTGGTATACACCAGATGTTTTTTGGGATCCGGGGTGTTGCCACCTCCAGAAGTCCTCCGTTCCCCGTCCGGTAGATTCTCCAGAAACTGCCAATTGTCCCACCAATGCGTTTCAACACACCTTGAAAAAGACCCAATAAGGATTGAAACGCGCTGCTGTCACCCAAAGCTAGCAGGAAATCAGCAGCACAGGAAGGATTTAAAACTCTCATGCACCTGTTGCTCTTTGCTCTGATGCTGTCTAGCGGCCAGGTAGTAGGACTAAGGTGTAAATTGAGAGTTTTTAGAAGAGAGTTTTAAAACTGATGTAGCCCATATCAACCAATCAGATTCTAGCTATTATCTTCTAGAAGGTGCTAGTTAGATGTTTAGTAGAATCTGATTGGTTGCTATGGGCAACATCACTTTTAAAACTCACTTCTAAAAACTCACTTCTAAAAACTCTCACTTTAGTAAATTTACCCCTAAGTGTTTGTAGTGCCAGGGAAAGGGCTATGCTGGGAGTGCATGGCCAAATGTGGCTGCAAGCCACTGCTGACTACTGAGTACAAGGAGTGCTGGGAATTTTATGTTTAGTTGTTTATTTGTGTTATATGCCTGTGTATGTCCATGCCTAAGCTCATGTGCAGTGTCTGCTGCCATTAAAATTGAATGTGAGAAATGAATGAGAGAGTGAAATGAAGGGTGATGCAGAGGAAATTAGGTGTTATTGATGGTGAGTATGGGTGGAGACCCAAAAAGACAACACGGTACGTCTTGGACATATTAGATGTAAGAATGCTCTGAGGCATCCAAGAGAAGATATCAGATACTGTAGACAGTGTAAGATGCTTGAGAGGAGGGAAGGAGAGAGGTCAAGGGGGGACAGGTAGATTTGTGCAACATTAGCATAAAAATGCTTATGTATACCAAAACAGTGGGTCATTTCACAGAGTGAGAAAGTACAGATTGAAAAGAGTAGGGGGTCTATTATTGAGCATTAAAGGACCTCTATAGTGAGCAGGAGAGGGGGTGGGGGGGTTTGTTGTAAAAAAAAGGATCAGTTAAAAAACCAAGAGAGGACCATTTCACTAAGGCTGAGTAAATGAAGACAGTGGAGAGGAAGTGGCTTGTCAACAGTCAATGCTGTGGAGAGGTAAAAAGTGATGAGGACAGATAAGTGACCCTTGGGTTTAGGGGAGAGGACATCATTGGTAAAGGTTGGTCAGGATTGCATTCTGTAGAGTGGAGGGTGCAAAAGCCAGATTGGGGCAAGGGAAGGGTTAGCGAACAGTAAAGTGGTAGGTGTAGACAAGCCTGTTATCAGTTTTAGAGGTGAAGGACAGTAATTGAGCTTTTGTTTGAGAATGTTTCTTGAGGATGAAGACTAGAGGGCATGTTTTCTGTACATGTACATTATAGATGTCTCCAGGAAAATAGTGCAGGCACCATGTTCCTGGAGACCTGCACAAAACCAGAGTGACTGCGCTTCCACAGAGGAGGGGGCTTGCATGAAGGCTGCACATGGGACCTCTCTTAAAAAGCCCCTGAGAGAGGGAGTAGGATGGAGAGAGCAGGGGAAGGTGGAGTAGGATGTGGCAGGAGATTTTCTTGTTTGATAGATTCTATTTTGGAAGTGAAAAAAGAGGTAAAAGCAGAGGTAGAGGGTGGAGAGGGGAATTATAAAGGGAGGGGGTAAGAACTCCTGGTAGTTGGACGATTGAAAAGAAATGAGAGCCATGAAGAATGATTTTATGTACAGTTAAAATACACTCAACACATTTTATTACTTTTGTAAATATACTGTACAATACTTTTCTGTTTTCACAATTCATAGTAAATATTGGCACATTCTTTGTAGTGCTAATGTGTTTATCTTTTCTTTTTTCTATTTGTAGTGTAGCAAATGTAAACCATGGAGCTGAACAGGACACAAATGTGAAAGATATACCGGTACAACAAAATAGGAATTCTGTAGAGGAGTCATACTGACTGGAGAGGAGCATCAAAATAATGCACATATCAACATCCAACTAAATCATTTCAACATTGTTTGCACAAAATGTCTTCCCATATTAAGGATTATCAATTCTAAAACCGAGGGAGCTGATCATGAGATTTGCTGTTCAGAGGTACCACAACTAAAGAATTATGAAAAATAATTTTAGACCATTGCTATAATAAGAAGATTGCTGCTGAGGCTGCTGCCTTGTCTAAAAGCAAAAAAAAAAATACAAGCAATATTCCAAAAATTTCAAAAACAATATAATCACTCATTTAACTGCTTGAACAATTAGGAGTTTCAAAAGACCATTTGGATTCAGAAAGGTGGCCTCTAACACCCCAAGAGCTAGATTAAAATTACATTTCACTTGTTTTTTTTACATTAAAATATTTACGTTCAGCTCTGAACAGCTAATTTTACATATATTTTTAAAATAGCACCTATAATTATTATAGTCATGTTAATGTCATTTTCTATATATCATAGCAATTTATTGACACATAAATAGTTTAATTGGTTTTATAATTAAATATTGTAATCAAAAGAAATATACAATACTGGAAAATAATATTGGCATATTCGACTTCTTTATGTTTATAGAATGCTCTCTGAATTTGTTCTAGATGTTTGATTCCTTTTTTTACTGTCTTACATTAAGATCCATGCAGTAGCATCTCTTTTCACTTAAAAAAAAATGTTTTTTAAAGGAGGGATAGGAATGTGAAAGTTTTCTATGTAGTATACAGAAAGCGCTCAACCGCCACAATACAGATTTCTTCATGTGAGCAGAATGGAATAAATAGTAGGGTGGGTAATAATTTTTTTTTAAACAGTGTTGTAGAGGTAGACATGTCTTGCCTTGAAAATTTGTTTCGCAATAGCTGAAAGACACCACCATCTGATATTAGTTTATTGCTTGAATAACTGACTTAAAATCATCTAAGTTTTTTTAAGTTGTGAATTTTATACTTGTATTGTACGGAAATATGTGTTTTTACTTTTATACTGACTGTGCAAAATTTTCTTTACATGTAAGTAAGCTTGCAGAATTTGTTACAGCATGCTAGTTCTTTATCTGTCTTGAGCATTTTTTGGAGTGAAAACAACAGCATTGGAGCTGTCACCATTACAAAACAAATGGCTGCAGCATATTTTATAAAAATTTTGAAAACCTTTTTGCTGCTGCAGCAAAGAAAAATGGGAAAAAAAACTAAAATGATATACAGGTTGAGTCTCCCATATCCAAAATGCTTGGGACCAGGGGTATTTTGGATAACGGAATATTCCGTATTTTGGAATATTTGCATATCATAATGCAATATCTTGGGAATGGGACCGTGATATACACACAGAATGCATTTATGTGTTATATACACCTTATACACACAGCCTGCAGGTCATTTTATACAATATTTTCAATTATTTTGTGGCTCAAGCAGAGTTTGTATACAGAATTGAAATTCATTTATATTTCATATACACCTAATACACACAGCCTGAAGGTAATTTTATACAATATTTGTAATATTTTGTGCCTTAGACAAAGTTTGTGTACATTGAGCCATCAAAAATCAAAGGTTTCATTATCTCAGTCATGCCAAAATTATTACATATTTCGGAATATTCCGTATTTCGGAATATATGGGAGACTCAACCTGTACTTAAATTTGTATAAATATACCCGAAAATAGCTTTTAAGGAGATTCTCCTTTTGTGAATTAGATATACATATTATTTTAGGAATGACACTGATGTATAGGATAATGATAAACTTATCTCCAATATTATTACTATTCCCACTTCTAGAAAAAGTGTCATCCTTTAACCTGGCGTCAGTCAGGTTGGGTCATTAGACACTAGATCTAAAAGAGATATGAGAACTATAGATCCGTCTACACGAGATTTACTGTATACCAATAAATATTCCAGACAACACATTCATAAAACTTTGAATAGTGGAGAATCAGAATCACCTAGACCAATTCAACTAGGAGCCCGTCCTAAAAAGTCATCTTTTATTAGAGAATCTATGAGGGAACAAGGTTCACCTCCTGAGGATTTTCGGAGGGACCGCCCCCAACCAAATCATTGGGAGAGATATCAAAAATCCCATACTTATGTTCCCATCTACAAAAGACAAAGAGATGGAAGCCCAGAGGTAGGAGAGGAGGACTCCACCCCCAGAAAAAATCTCAAAAGATTCTAACAGCATCCAGTATACAGGATAAAACTAATACTAAATCTCGTGACATAAATATACCAGCGAATGTATTTAACCTTTCATCTAAAAGATTAGATATAGATCAATTATCTCTATTAAATAAAGGTCTAAAGTTCTCTCCTACATCAGATCCCAATTTGTTTGAATTGTTTGTAGACTTGAACAAATTGTCCGCAATTTATGCCGTCAGAGGTATTTTGCGAATAAATATTTGAAACGTAATAGAGATGATTCTGCTCCCATTTTATTAGATTCTAAAGATTTTTCATCTTTAGCTATTCTTGAGGAATTATGGGAAGAAGGTAATACCTCACCCACTCAGCCTATAACCACAGTACGTATTTTAGATATCGACTCACACGATTTTGCCAAAAAATTAAAATGTAAATCGGAATTTTATCCAATATCAGCTAGAAGTTCTTCAGTAGATTCTTTTTATAGAATTACACTAGAAGACTTCAAGACCTTATGCCATCAAAATAAAAAAATAAAACATCCTTCTTCTAACCTCTCTAGACAAGAAAACAGAGCCTTGAAGCTACTCACTCAGGATACTTCAATCATTATCAAGGAGGCAGACAAAGGTGGTGGTCTAGTGATTCAGGATAAAACAGAGTATTTACAAGAAGCATTTAGACAACTGAATGATGAATCATTTTATTGTAAATTACCTAAAGACCCCACCCAAGTATTCCTCATTGAGCTCAAAATCATACTTGACAAGGCTTTATTGGAAGGGATTATTCCCAGAGACACCTGGCAATTTTTGTATAATTCATATCCAGTCATACCCACATATTACCATCTCCCCAAAATTCACAAATCTGTCACTTCACCTCCTGGGCGTCCCATCATCTCTGGTATCAATTCCCTCACATCCAATCTTTCTCATTTTGTTGACATGTTTCTTCAGCCCTATGTCCCTAGGCTCAGATCGCATCTCAGAGACACCACTCACTTTTTACAGCTATTTGAGACTATAGAGTGGAAGACAACCTATGCGTTTCTTACCATGGATGTCTCCTCTCTATATACTAATATCCCACATTCACGTGGGATTCAGAGTATATCCTCTATACTTACCCGGGATGGAGATCTGAGCCAGGGACATAAAACTTTTCTACTGGATTGTATTTCCATTATTCTTACTCACAATTATTTTCTTTTTTCAGACACTTTTTTTCTTCAAATCATGGGGATGGCTATGGGGACCAGATTTGCGCCGAGCTATGCCAACCTTTACATGGGCGAGTTTGAGGACCGTCACGTGTGGGGTGGTGGGTTCGACGCGAGTCGGGTCTTCTATGGCCGTTACATTGATGATCTATTTTTTATTTGGGATGGTGATCTTTCCTCTGCTTCACAATTTATCTCTTCACTGAATCACAATGAATTTAATCTTTCTTTTACTCATCAATTTAGTCATGATTATGTACATTTTTTAGATTTAACTTTGGAAATTAAAGATGGTCATATTGTTTCATCAAATTATATAAAATCAGTAAGCACTGAATCTTATCTTCATTTCAAAAGCGCACATCACTACCCATGGAAGACCAACATTCCAAAGGGTCAACTTATGCGATTACGCAGAAATTGTTTGACAATGGATAATTTTAAATTACAAGCGCAAGATATGATTATTGATTTCAAAAATAGAGGGTATCCTGATTATATTCTTTCTAAAGCCTTTGAAGAGGTCAGTTTGATGGAAAGATCCGAGTTACTTCAATACAAAAAGACCAAAAGATCTTAAATTGTAAATATAATTGATGCGAATTCTGAACAGCTGAATAGAGCTATTCCTTTTGTCTGTAAATTTAATTCCTGTCATAGGGAAATTAAAGATATTATTCAAAAAAAATTATAAGATTTTGTTGCATGATAATGTATTGATAGAACTTTTACCATTGAAACCTGCTATTGTAAATAGAAAAAATAGGTCTCTAAAAACGATCCTAGCACCTAGCCATCTCAAATCCACTCAACATTTAAATACAAATACTATATTAAAAAATGTCAAACAATGGATACCTTCAAGACCATTAGGTTTCCACAGATGTGGCAAAAATAGATGTACTATGTGTACCTATATACCGAAGAAGACTACTTCGGTTGAGTTGGGTTATGGACAAGAGTCACATGTTATTGCCAACTTTATTAACTGTGACTCTATTTACATTGTGTATTTAATTACCTGTGGATGTGGTCTGCACTATGTAGGCCGCACCACAAGACCTCTAAAGAGGAGATTTATGGAACATCGACGCAATGTTCTTAATAAGGTCTCCACCCATAGCTTATCCTCCCATTATTTGCGTATACATAACAGTGATCCTACATCTCTTAAAATTGTGGGGCTTGAACAGATCCAGATTACCTCAAGAGGCGGTGATAGATTCAAGATCCTTTGCCGCCAGGAGGTTTTTTGGATGTTCAAGTTCAATTCATTATATCCAGGAGGTCTCAACGAAGCAGTTGAATTGAATACATTTATATGATGGAATAATATAGGAAGATAGGATCTTTATTACTCCTACCCTATGGTTTATCCTAATACCTGGCTCCATATGTTCATTATGAAGCCATCAAAGATTTTTTGTTATAAATTTATCATGTAAGCTGGTTAATATCCAAACTTATATATTCAAGTAAATTCTGATAATCATGGGATTGATATAAATCATCTGAATGAATGTGTTTATATGCATAAATATATAATTTTATTTAATATATATATATAATGTTGTTCTATATATCCTATCTTTCAAGTATCTGTTTAGGTCTGATTTGAAAATCTTGTTGCAATCCCATAGTTCTATCCATGTGGTTATCTATTGGTATATTGTAACATTATTATGAATACTTTGATATGTGAGATTAGCTTATTTTAAAGGAGAAATCAATAATTCCTAATCACAATGATTTTCATCGTGTACACATTATGTGATTATTTATTGGTGATTAATACCTATTACGTTACTAGATGATCTGGGTATCATGTGATAATGTTTATACATGTGACTTAAATTATGCAGTCTTGCTAATCACATGCGATTGACATCCAGATCACGTGATTTACCTAGATACGAATATGACGTTATACCAAAGTTCCAATTCACGTGACCAATAGGATCACGTGACCGGAAATATAATGCGCATCACGTTAGGTGCCTCTATTATGGAAACCACTAATCCAAGGCTGTTTAGATGAGCAGCAGATCAACAGCACGTGATATCAGACATTAGTGTCGATCCTTTTTGAACACGTTATTGGATATGAGATTCCACGTGTCTTTGTTTACATCATGTGACTTAGGACTCGATCATAAGTATAAGGATTACACTACTGATATATTGGTATGTTTCCTCTTTCTAATCTAATTTTTAAACATTATGATCAGATTGTATGTACTATTTAACACTCTGAATGATATGGAGGATGTTTATGTTGAATTTGCATTGCGGCTTGGTTGATTATGCAGTCTGTTTTCATCAGCTGCATAATGTTTGTAATCAATTAAGGGTATATAAGACCTTCATTTTAGATATGGGAACATTGCTACTGAAGAAGGTGTGGGTTATTCCACATTGAAACGCATTTGGCTGTTCCCCCCACCATCATTCCAATTGGGATATTACTACTTCTGATTCCGGACCGGCTAACACATCTATTCCAGCCTACTCCATCATCTGGAACCACGCTGATTATATTGCCCAATTTTGGACTTTATCAGGACGTGACGCTCCACTGGAGGCTGGTAATTATTCATTGCTGGACATTAATCCGGATTGAACAGTGACCTATGTTTACATACACCAGGTTCCAACTCACCTGAATTATATGATTGTCACAAGACTGTCCCTTTCATGCCAATACATTCTATTGGACTAATTCATTGTATTGGACCATTCCTTGCTTATCTACATGTGAGGTGATCCTCATTGATTTTATCCCATTCCCTATTTAGCTATGTGATTTTATTTGTTAAAAAACTATTTTGATTACATTCAACCAAGCCGTTATGTATGTTTAACAATTTATATTTTATATGATTATATTGCCTATGTGCTTGATTATGCATATCATTTTCACTGTAGAAAGATATTGAAGTATTCCATTTTGACATTAGCGCGGTTCACCATTTTCTTCCTACCTGTTTATATATCAGGGGGCTGACTACCCCCTTTGGACCTGCAGCTTAGACAGCGCCTCTGTTACCCATTTGTATTACTCTAGGTTGGGTCATTATGACCTGGACAGTTTTCACTTGTGTGTATTTTTTTGTAATGTAATGCGATGTTGCCAAACTTCTCAGTAGCTGAAGTTAAGACCCCTCACTTCTTGTTTTTCACCACAGCTTAGTTGACGCACGACTGCGCAGGGAGATAGACGTGTGCAAAGGTCAAAAAGGTAAATATGACTCAACCTTACAGTCGATGTTACAATTTTGAGACAAATTAGTGTAGTGTTTATTGTTTATGTTTTTTGTTATTTATAGGTTTTTCTTCAAAATGGATCGCGAGGAAAGTGAACGGCAACATATTTTATCTTTTTTAGAGGAATCTGATTCAGAAAAAAGTGACCATTTGACAGAAAGTGAGGTAAAATGAAGATCACGTTAGTATACGCAGCCAGCAGCAGCGATCACTATTATTATTTATTTCCTAAAGATCTCCTATTCACTTACACCAAAATGTAAAATTTATGTCAAAAAGTTAACTTTTATCTAGTTTAATAACAGTGAGACTAAGGATGTCTATTTTTGTTAATTAATTTCATAGTTTTTCATAATAGTAAAATAAAATCCCTAATATTGACTTCTAATGCCTTTTATTTAACATAAATAACTTTTTTATGAGTATTTTAGCTAAAATATACTGATGGATTTACAAATGTTTACAAAAAAAATAGAAATGTGGGGTTAAATATTTCAGGTGTAACAATTTTTTACCGTACTGACGCCAGGTTAATCTCATAATATTCTCATTTATCAATGTAATCAGCATACATTATATATAATCATGTTTTATCATACAAATGTGTCCTCATACATCTAACCTCAATACACAACCGAGCATGACTTACCTGGCGTCAGTGAGCCACCAGGTCTTGTGAGACTCTGCTAACGCCAAGCGTATTTTTGGGGGGCTCTATTGTCAGAAATACGTCTAAGTTACTATGTGATGCGACTAAGATGCACCAGCAGACTGTGCTGATTAATTTGATATGTGACACTTGTATACATATATCTGTGTGCACCTGAGTCTGTATATGAAGCACAACGGAACTTGGAATTATAAAACCTGAGACAGCTTTAGGGACTCAGTCGCACACTTTTGTGCCATAATTGCATCTGCATTAACCTGATGACATGTTTCATCCTATATCATAACATTCCACTTTCCTTAAGACATCTCTAGTATCTTTTAAATAGGACCCACTTTGAAAATGTGTTTTGTCAATATACTTCTCTATCCATCAGCAAAATAACCCCTTTTATCTGCTGGTTTCACAACAAAATTAGTATCTTCCTCTAGTTATTTTGCTAATTTATGTTTATTTGTTAGAGTATAATTCCTTTCCAAAGTTATCTGACTGATCCTATCTATTTCCTCAAAAATTTGTTTAATTTTCTAAGAAATGTCCCTTAACATGACATGGAAAAATGGCTACTTTTTTCTTAAATTTTGAATCCAATTAGGTTGGATTTCAGATTATCCAGATTCATTTTAATTTCAATGGGAGATAATTAATTTTCAAATGAATTTCTGTATTTCTATAAAAGTCTCAAAAGGGTTCAGACAAACTGCTGGTGTGAATTTAAGTCCCTTTGTAAGATGGAGATTTCTGATTAAGGGAAAATCTGTTAACTTTTTGCCCTTATCACAACTCTGTACTGTACTTCAATGATTTTTATGTTTTTTTTTTGTTTCTTTTGCCCTCCACTTTTACCTCTATTCATTTTTCTTGGAATAAAAGGTTCCTTTTGTAAGAGGGAGATTTGTGATTTAGTCAAAATTTGTTAACTTTTTGCATTTGCCCTTATCACAACTCTGTACTGTACTTCAATGATTTTTATGGTTTTTTTTGTTTTTTGTTTCTTTTGCCCTCCACTTTTACCTATATTTTCTTGGAATAAAAGGTCCCTTCTTTAAAAAAAAACACAAAGTTGGTCTTTCATCCTAATATGTTTACAGAGGTGAATATGTGTGTTCTGTTTACATGGGTTCATAATCACAGTCAAAATATTCATATCTCTGTCCATAAGATGTTTTTGGTCTCTCCAACATCTATCTTTCTGGAAATCTGAAATCCTATATTCCTGTTCCACCTTGAATTCTCCTAATAGATAATATATGTATTATAATTTCCTTGATTCTTCTGTCATGATTCCTATTGTAAATATGCAAGTTCCAATATATATATTTTTAATATTTCAAGAGCACCTGTGATTCAAGTTGAGGTGCACAGTTTAAAAAAAAAAAATAATTCATACTGTCCTCCATAGTCCCAAACAAGAGGAAAACCAGCACTCCATTTTATATAATTTATATATATATATATATATATATATATACACACACAGTATATATATATATATATATATATATATATATATATAAATATATAAAAATGTCCACTTTCCAGAGACATATCATAGGAGTGGGGGCATTCAGTGTGAATGCCTCCCCTCCTGTAACACTTCTCCTCTGCCCACCACTAATGGCCACAGTATAAAAGTGCAGAGTCAGCCTCACAATGGATAAGGATAGAGAGGATACTGTTGCTGTTTTGCTACAGTAGCCCCCCCCCATCCCAACACACGCTGCACCTTATATATCATTTATATATAAAGGATATAAAAATGCCTAACTAATATAAACACTACCTAAGTATTAGTTAGATATTTATATATCCTTTATATATATTTACAATTATGATTCTTTAGGTCAGGCCTGGCCAACCTGTGGCTCTCCAGCTGCTGTAAAACTACAAGTCCCAGCATGCCCTGCCACGGTTTTACTGTTAGGGAATACTAAAACTGTGGCAGGGCATGCTGGAATGTGTAGTTTCACAACAGCTGGAGAGCCACCGGTTGGCCAGGCCTGCTTCAGGTAGTGGGTGTATCAGTTAGGTATTTATATTCTTTACAAATATTTTTTATTATTTGTTTTTCATTAGTTTTTACTTTATATTACATTTTTATATTAGTTCACACACAGAGGCCCCTGTGGCTCTTTATGTTACAAATCACCTTGAGGATGTGATTGATTTGGCTGTTTTCCATCATGTGTTTTGGTGTGGAACGCATGATCAGTGCGCTTGTGCTGCTCGGTAGCTACACTGCACATGCGCTGATGCATTTCAGGCTGGAACACACTGAGGCTGTAGATGCGCCAGGGTTGCTGATCTGCCACCTACTTCCTTTTGTCTGGTTTAATGCTGCTTTTATTCTCTGGCAGCACAGTGGTACCTGTGTACTTTATGCTGGCTGCTCTGGCATGTTGGTTTGTCTTTTCTATAGCTTTTGCTAGTTTTGCATAGACACCAGAAGTGGTGTCACTTCTGGATTTACAGCGTTCCAGGTTGGAGTGTACTCGCAGCTGGGGCAGTCTTTTTGATTAATTGGTGATGGTAAATAAGGAGCCCCTGGTAAGTGGTTAATCTTACTTTGGATTCTGGTGGTACTTTGTTGCTGTGTATTCTTGGAAGTACTGTCTCACTTGACAAAGGTCCTTGGAGACTGAGACATTGACTACTTATGTGACATTTCAAACTTTCCTATTATTCTACTGAATTGATGAATGCCTTCTCTATAATATAATAATTCTGCATATCTGGACTCACACTTGGGCCTTCCGAGAGTGGTTCACCCTATGCGGCTGTTTACTTTTAAGATGAGAGATGAGAGTGTATATATTTATGTATATATGAAACATCTTTTAGCTTTTACTTTTTTATACTTAATTTTATCTTCTTTTGAATTTTAATTTTCTTTGCCTCTTACATAATCTTTTCAGATCATTAGTATTTTTCTTAGTGTTCATAATAATCTATGTTTCTTCAGTGTAAAATATCTTTACACGGCTTAATTAATGTGGGTAAGAGAGTGATATCTTCATTTATTGTTTATTACCAGTTATTTATTTTATACACACAGATAATATTTAGCCATTCCCAGTAGTCCCTGTCCCAGGGGAGCTTACAATATATATTCCGTACCACATGCTCACACACACTAGGGTTAATTTTTTGTTGTGAGCCCATTAGCCTACCAGTATGTTTTTGGAGTGTGGAACAAAACTGGAGCACTCAAAAGAAACCCAAACAAGAACAGGGAGAATATACAAAATCCACACAGTTAGGGCTGTGGTGGGAATTGAACCCAAGACCTCAGTGCTGTGAGGCAGTAATGCTAACTAGTACACCATCTCTTACATCAGACTTTCTTTCTTTCAAAAATACATTAATGAAGGCAAAGGTACTGACAATGGTCTCCCATTCTTTTCTGAAACCTCTGTGGTAAGTAAAGGGGGTTTTATTTAACCTTAATCCACTTTGTATTAGTTAATTAGGATATAAATTTTCTAAGGTTTCAAACCTCCCACGACAATGTATTCCCCTTTAACATCATTTTCTCCAACGTAATCTAAATTTTCATCACAAAACAATTTTGCATAAGAGTCTCCTATTTAAATCATCTCTTTTCTTTTTGTAAGAAAAATATAGTTCAGCTTACTTCCCAACTATAAATGCAAAAACTGACAATAAATCCATGAGCGGGGGATTTAATTAGCCACAAAAATTATATTAAATAGCTTTTTACCCACATGGTATACCAGGGATTAACACAGGCTAACCCATTGATTCCGTAAGTGTGAAATCAATGGGTTTCCCTGTGCTTTAACCCCCATGCATGCCTTTTCCCATAGACTATTCCTCGCAGCTTCACACACTCTGGGTATTTATCAAAGCTTGGAGAGAGATAACATTGTGAGAGATAACGTGTCCACCAATATTTTTTCTAACACATCCTGTAAAATGTAAGTTATGGTGGGTACACACTATACAAATATATCTGCAGATGATGGTTGTTCGTACACACTGAACAACCATCATCTGTGTCTGCCCGCAGGTCCCGGTGGCCAGGGAGTGTGTCCCAGTGGCCGGGGGGTGTGTCCCACTCCCCTCCTCGCGGCTGCCGCGGTGTGTGTACGGGCGGTGTGTAGACATATCTGTCCATCGGCTGTGCAGCACAGCCAATGCGATATATCGGTGAACGCCGACGTTCATAGACATATCGCGGGTACACACTGGCCGATGGCCAGCAGATATATTGGCCGATCAATTGATTGGCCAATGTATCTGTCAGTGTGTAAACACCTTTAGCAGCTGATTGGTTGGTACTTTACCTATCACAATTTTATCTCACTTCGAGCTTTGCTAAATACCCGTATTAGAAACTTCTTTAGATCCCCTACAGGTTGCGCCCTTACAGACATGCCAGTATAAATGTGCCCTCAAATCTATCTCAGGGATTCTTCCTTTTTACACAGTCTCCTCGATACTCTCACATTCTCTTTTTTCCTTATGTAGTGTTCTTTATACTTGTATTATACTTACTGGATTTTTCTGAAGATTGGGATTAGGGAGCAGCTGTGGATTTAAGGAATAAGAATTGCACTTCCAATGTATTTATAGTTATGCTGTAGATCAGGGGTTTCCAACCACGGTCCTCAAGGCACACTAACAGTCCAGGTTTTAGGGATAGCCATACTAGAGCACAAGTGACTTAATTAGTACCTCAGTTATTTTGATTAAACCATCTGGTCACAATCATGGATATCACTAAAACCAGGACTGTTAGTGTGCCTTGAGGATCGAGGTTGGGAATCACTGCTGTAGATTAATAGATTCTTAAATCTTATTAAACATAATACATGATACTACTACTAATACTACTACTACTATTACTACTACTACTACTAATAATAATAATAGTTATTTGAATATGAAGCATAAAACATCTCTAAAAGCCTTAAAATGGTGTATTTTGGCCTTTGTCCAGTGTAAATTCCACAATAGGAATCTAATTTTATGGCCTCAAATTCTTAAAGCTCTTGGGTGGAAGAACATTTCAGATTTATGAATGTTTATTTTCTCAAGAAAGACTCTTTCAACATCCTCTATATAGTATTTCCCAAGGAGAAACCTATGCAGCAGCTGGTGAGGGGTTCTGATTCCAAGTGACTCATTGGAATACACTTTTGAACATCTGCTCAGGTTGTTCCTATACTGGCGGTTTTCCATCAGAAAAACGATGAGCTGGGTTCTACATAAATAATGACTGTGTCTCGGTCTGGCAAGACCAACTAAGTGACAAAGCTATAATGAGTCAGTGAATAGCACAATGGCAACATGCACCATGTGACCTTATGAGTCAGGTCCGATACACCTTGCTTCATGTGTATATATAACCAGCCTCACTTATTAGTCCCATTCATCTTTAACACTTATAACAACATATAGCAGTATCATACTTTTATCATAACATGGAAAATAAATAAATAAATAATTATTGTAACATATAAGAATTACCAGAAAATAATTATTGGAATATTTTGCATATCTAAAGGTGCCTACTCACTAGACGGCTCACAAACCATGCAATGTCATCAACGATTTCCCTTGATCTCCCCGACACTCCCGGACATATGAAATCATGCTTAAACTGTGCAATCTGACCAACGACCTTAGGACCTCATTCAGAGGCGGTCGCACGGAGCGATTGGACGTAGCGGTCGCACGGAGCGATTGGACGTAGCGATTTCAACTGCGCATGCGTGTACCTGGCAGTGCGCGTGCGCAAGCCTGTCTTTCCGACCACAATCCTCTTGCTCGCTAGTCACTACGAGGTCGTAGCTGTGATTGACATTTTGTGCCGTTTGTGGGTAGTTACAGGGGAAGGTGCTCGTGAACGGGGGTGTGGTGGTGCGCACGCAGGCGTGGTTGACCTTAAAAAGGGCGTTTTAAGGGCGTGCATATATTACTGAGTGAGTCATCACACACGTCATCTCGTTGCAATAACGACGCTACTGCTCGCAGAGCTAAGGGTAGCCCAGGGTCTACTACAAACATTGCGAGTGCTGGCGATGGTTACTGCCTCAACCGATGTTTGTAGGCAATTAACAATGTAACAGGTGTTAATCGTGCTGACGTAGGTTGCCGCCTGCGACCGACTCTGAATTAGGCCGTAGAGATAGGAGGTGTGCTTTCATTGTTGTGGGTGTTTCCGCACTTACGATGTGCTTTGCGACTGAGCACTCATTTTGCATATTCTCGGTCACTTTGGGTGTGACCGATCGCTCCCGAGCGACCGCCTCTGAATGAGGTCCTTAATCTCTTAACGAGATTGCCAGATTTTACTGCATGTAGTTAAGATCTGGGGATATAACAAACAACCTGCGGGACACTGCACGATTTGTCATTCGAATGCGTCAAATTCTGCCAAATTGTGCAAATAATTGTCTAGTGTGTAGGCATTTTAACAAAAACAAACAAACAAAAAAAAAAAAAAATATATATATATATATATATATATATAATAAATAAATGTGTTTGTGTGCAGGAGCTGCATGCCCAAGTTTCAATTCCTCATTCCTGGAATCAAGCTCAGGGCTGAGATACCAATGCCCGACGCAGATGCTGAGCACGGGGCACAAATTATAAGGCCACACCATTATATATTTTAATTCTTTTATATCAACTTTCAACTACCAACTTGAGATCGAAATCTTAAAAATGAAAAAATAACAAGGTACCAGCCAAACTGCCTGAACCATTGCTAAGAGATAGGGAGCAAAGCTACACTAAGGTTCAAATCCCAACAGTGACAGGCCGACAGGTGAAGATCCCAACGCCCGCTGGTAAGTATGCTAACCCTCCCCTCTCCCCCCTACCCTAAACCTCCCTTAGGGGTGCCTAACCATAACCTCCCCCCCATGGGTGCCTAAACCTAACCTCCACCCCATGGGTGCCTAAACCTAACCCCCCCTCCCAGCACCCTACTAACCCTCCCAGGGGCGCCTAACCCTAACCTCCCCCCCTAGTGCCTAACCCTAACTCCCCCTTCCGCTAGCCTAACCCTAACCTTTCCCGGGAGGATGCCTAACCCTTAGTCCCCGTGGGAGTCCCTAAACCTAACCCCCCAATGCCCGGGCTAAGTGTATACTTACCCGGCAGAGAGGACAATCGGTCCAGCACCCTCGGCGTACCGGCGCCTATGTTAAATCCCTTGCCAGGATTACACTGTTGGGATTGAGTCATCCCCTAATATACAGGAGGCACCTACAACTAGTGCAGTATACTTCAAACTAATAGGTTATTAATAAATTAGTTTTTAAATAAAATTATTTTACCGACGTTCAAAAAATAATCCGGCTTATAATTAAATATGACGGGTTTTTCCAGAAAACTCTGTTGAAGGCTACAGGATAAAATATCTCTACAAATAGTACAGTAGGTACAGTACAAATCACTTTATATGGGGGAAAACCATAACCATGCATTACTGAGTCACTGCCTTCCCTTAGGTTATTTGTCTTGTCTAGGATAACATTGATACAAGAAAGGATTAGACTTGTTAAACATAGATTTGGACCAATTTACAATTTGTCGGAGCAGTGTGACTATGTCTAATTGATTCAATAGCAATTTTAAAACCTGAAATGTGTCCGTGATCACCGAGACTAATGGTATGATTGCAGCCTGATTACACTGGAAATCTTTCCACTTGTACCGTAGTTGGATGATTTAATCACTTTAGAAAAGTTATAGTGGAAATATATATTAGTAAGATAAATTGTTCCGGGAGGGGTGTGTCAAGCCTTGGAGAGGGATCAAGTGTAGAAGTTGCCTAAAGCAAACAATCGGTCATTTATCGGGTACAGTTTATTAAGTTACAGTTAGAAGTTGATTATGTGCAATAGGCAACTTCTCCACTTTATCTCCCTCCAAAGCAGTACAGGTGGGAACAGGGTTGGACTGGCCCACAGGGTACAGGGGAAATCCCCAGTGGGCCCCCCTCCCCTCCTTCTATCCTCTAGTGGTCAGGTTCTAGATTGTGCACGTCAGAAATTGGGTGCTTGGTTCATTTCTATGGAAGCTACATAAAAATTAGCCCTCCTGTCAATCAAAGTGGGCGTTCCTGACACACCCTTGTCCCCTTCTTCATAAAGGGGCCCTGTGTTTTGCAAGCTGACTATATCCTCTCTTATGATTGGCCAAGTCCCTCTGTGGTGACTGGCCCCACCTCTTCTGGAGACTGGCCACACCTCTTAAGCATGTCCGCTACCACTCCATTCCCTAGTGGTCCCTTCATGAACCAGTCCCACACTGGTTGGGAACTTGGGAGGTACGCATAACTCCCCTCTTAGAGGCTACCAGCTCCACGCTGAATAGGCCCGGCGCTCTTTCCGACATTCCTCACTACAGTAGGCAAATGGGGTAATCAACAAGATTTTGATCCCAATGATCCCAGTGTGGTGGTCCCTAAAACAGCAGAAAGTAAAAACAATTCATAGAAAGATGGATAAAATACTTTTCAAACCCTCGCTGACCACTGAATTGAACATTTAAAAAAAGATTTGCTATTCTCTATCTTCTTGATTCGTAGAAGATAAAAAAAATCTCCATAAAAGATGACCCACATTTGGCTTTTAACATTGACCACAAAGAAACCACAGAGCTGACACATCTGCCTCGTACTGCTCTGTCCTCACTAAGGTTTCACCAGGCGCGCTGCCTTACATTGACTTCACTGTTAGATTTGTATGTGGTTAAAAGTATATTATTATATGCACAGCACTATGTAAATGTAAAAGGTAATGTTGCATTTTAGGAAGGAAAAAATAGGAATTCCCTCCCTTTAAAATTTTAAACAATTTAAAATGTAAATTTAATTATATGCAAAGCATACAGAGATCTCAATGTATTCTCTATATATCGCTAGAGGAGGATCTTTAACTTACCTTACACATCAC
The DNA here is from genome assembly GCA_031769625.1 of Taudactylus pleione. NCBI lineage: Eukaryota > Metazoa > Chordata > Amphibia > Anura > Myobatrachidae > Taudactylus > Taudactylus pleione. The sequence goes on from JAUIMM010000066.1 coordinate 1,449,653, forward strand.
AATAATACAGTAGTAATATTAGAATTGATATCCAATTAAGGTAATTGTATATATTTGTATCAATTGCAATCTGTTTTAATGAAATATTATCTGTACGCCGTTCTATATTTACTGTTTTCATGCAAAATACAATTTGTTGTGAATCTGTATTAATCATAATTATTTACAAATTGCTTGTCATTGATATATCTATATGCAATTAGCTGCACCATATCTACCTTATTAGATTACAGCTGGATTTTGGTGTGTAAGGATCCTCCTCTCGTGTTAGTGAGAATAAATATAGGGGTTTGATGTATCAAGCAATGAAAATAGAGGTGAAGTGGAGCAGTGGGGAAGTTGTCCCTAGCAACCAGTCAGATTTAAGGTGGCATTTATTAAGTGCATTCTATAAAGTGATAGGTAGAAGTTGATTGGTTGATATGGACAACTTCTTCACTGGTCCACTGGTCCACGCTCTTCACTGCTTGATACTACAACCTCATAAATCTCTTTACACTTGTTATGTACTATACATAGATTACCAGCTTGGGCCCCAACTCTATCACCTCCATCAGCTGTTCCAGCCCTCGGACCGCATCATGAAGAGATATCAAATACAATGAGCAATGCCTCTTTCCACTGAAGAGGTTCCCACAAATACTATTGTCGGACTGGTAATTATTATACCCGTTACTGGACATATCTATTTCATATATTGTCGTTTGCCAGGTACCTTGGCCAAGGAAGATTGATTTGAAGATTGAGTAATTTATTATAATCCGCCATTTAAACTGGATTTACGATCATCTCTCTTTTATCAATAGACTGTGCATTAAGATATTGTCATCAGTCTATGTACAATTTTTATGTATCACAAGTGTGAAATATTGTTATTGATTACCCAGTATGTCATTGTTTTAGTTTAATTTTCATTAAATTAATGCCTATGCACTTTACATTCCACTTGCTGTTGGTATACTTTCTTAATGTGAATAGATACTATATGTAGGTGGATATTATCCATCTACTTTGAGCGCTGTTTTACAGATATGTGATTCCCCACTTAGAACTACAGTACGTTGCAGACGCTGAAGTTTCCAAATCAATCTCATCTTTATATTACAGTGTTACCTTTTTGGATGTAGAAATCTGTCATCAACATGGTAAAATTAGTACATCTCTTTACAATAAACCGACAGATAGAAACTCATTGCTGCATGCGAATAGTTTCCATCCGAAACCACTTAAATTCGGTTTACCATACTCTCAATTTTTGCGTGCAATACGTATTTGTGACAATATTGAGGTAGCTGGTATAAAAATTGATGAGATGATTGACAAATTTCTAGCACGTGGATATAATAGAGATGCTTTATTGACGGCTAAAAATAGAGCTATGACTGTGTCTCGTGATGTTCTTTTAGGTCCTAAGTTAACCCTGCAACAAAGTAAATGTATCCCTTGGGTTAACCATTATAACACCTTCAGTTCCACCATTAATTCAATATCTAAAAAACATTGGCCCATCATACAGAATGATTCTGATTTAAATTTGTTGGATACGATGATTATGTCATGTTATACACGTGGCAAAAACATCTATGACTGGGTTGTGAAAACCGATATTGGTAGCGGCAGTAATAATAATAAAAATGAGAGTAGACATTTTTTAAAGGCAAAAAAATGGTTGTTATAAATGTCTCAACTGTTTAACTTGCAGGTATTTGCTAACAGGTGACTCCTTTGTGAATCCCCACAGTGGTAAACGCTATTCTATCAGGTACAGATTGAGCTGTACCACAAAATATGTGGTGTACCTTATCACTTGTCCATGTGGCCTAGGTTATGTGGGGAAAACAGACAGGACTTTGAGGGAGCGCATGGCGTTGCACCGCTCTGCGATACGGGCTGCTATTAGTTCGGGGTCTAGTGATCAACCTGTGGCCAGACACTTTTTACCGGCTGGCCACAATTTATCTACTCTCCGCTACATTTTAATAGATCATGTTGCGCCCTTACGTAGAGGGGGTGATCGCTCACGCAAGCTTCTACAGTGTGAGTCACACTGGATCTTTCGTTTGGGTACCTTACATCCACGGGGCTTAAATGACAACCTAGGCCTGCATTGTTTTTTATAATTGTATTTATTGCGATGTTATGCCTACTTTTGTCATTTATTTAGACCCTAAATTGGTTGCTGTTGATACTTACTATTTGTTATACAGCCATCTATAAGTAATTGTTTACACAAGACTAAAGCCTTAATTGTTTAGGTATTCAGCTATGCCTTTGTCTAGTTGATTATTATGGTTTTTTGTGGAGTATCTGTACGTTATTATACTTCCTCTGACTTATCAGTATATTCGAATACAGCTATATGTAACAAAAAAATTTTCTTCATAAAAACTGTTTTCACATTAGTATGTAATCTAAATGATGCTATTGAGCTTCTATATAATATTGAATCTCTGTCTTATTTTCATGTGATTATTGTCTGGCAATTTGTATCTGTGATATTGTACCATGTGTAGTATGTTTAGTGCCTCCGACATGCTGTGTTCTTTGCACATTTGTTTACTTTGGTAACTGTGGCAACGGATTGTGCGGGGTGACGTCATTGGTGGGCGCCGCCATGACGGACCCGGAAGCCACAGCCGTGCACGCGGGAGTGGTTAGGGTATAAGTAAGTGTTTTCTGTTTGTCCTGTGTTATCCTGATGACGATGTAATAACATCGAAACGTTGATTTGCATATGCCTGCTGTCTGAGTCGTTATTTGTAAGAGAGTGCCGCCGGTCCGTTTGTATATATATATATATATATATATATATATATTAGGGGTGAGCGGGTTCGGATTTCTGAAATCCGAACCCCCCCGAGCCCCCCCGATCCGAGTCCGATCCGAGTCAGGCTCGACTTTTCCCGCCTGACTCGGATTCTGAAATCGAGGCAAAACGTCATCTTCCCGCCTTCCGAGTCTCGCGGGTTTTGGATCCTATATAAGGTACCCACGTCGGCGCCATTTTCTCACTCGGCTGTGGACAGTGAAGAGGGAGGGTGGGAGTTAGGGCTGTGTAGTGTAGTGTAGTGTAGTGCTGCTGTTGTCCACTACTTCAAAGTCCATAGGGGCTGGCTGTGTTGTGCTGTGCTGCTGTTGTTAATAGGGGCTGTGTCCACTACTTCAAAGTCCATAGGGGCTGGCTGGACTGTGTTGTGCAGTCAGTTCTCCATAGGGGCTGTGTCCACTCCAAAGTCCTGTGCAGTGTCCCAGTCCTAAAGGAGTGCTGTAGTGTTGTCCAGGGGGTGCTCTGTCCATCAGGGGTGCTCCCCCCAAGTGCTAAAAAAATAATATATTTTCTGTGTTTGTGAATTGTGTGCGCAGTAGCCGCACGTGCATCAACAAAATAGTGCCAAGCGTGCGCCTGTGTCATAAGTAAAGGGCCGGCTGGCTTGACTGTTAAGGGTGCTGTAACCCCCGAAAGTACACTCCAGTCCAAACCAAAAAAAAAATTATTTTCTGTGTTTGTGAATTGTGTGCGCAGTAGCCGCACGTGCATCAACAAAGTAGTGCCAAGCGTGCGCCTGTGTCATAAGTAAAGGGCCAGCTGGCTTGACCGTTAAAGGGTGCTGTAACCCCCGAAAGTACACTCCAGTCCAAACCAAAAAAAAATTATTTTCTGTGTTTGTGAATTGTGTGCGCAGTAGCCGCACGTGCATCAACAAAGTAGTGCCAAGCGTGCGCCTGTGTCATAAGTAAAGGGCCGGCTGGCTTGACCGTTAAGGGTGCTGTAACCCCCGAAAGTACACTCCAGTCCAAACCAAAAAAAAAATTATTTTCTGTGTTTGTGAATTGTGTGCGCAGTAGCCGCACGTGCATCAACAAAGTAGTGCCAAGCGTGCGCCTGTGTCATAAGTAAAGGGCCGGCTGGCTTGACCGTTAAGGGTGCTGTAACCCCCGAAAGTACACTCCAGTCCAAACCAAAAAAAAAATTATTTTCTGTGTTTGTGAATTGTGTGCGCAGTAGCCGCACGTGCATCAACAAAGTAGTGCCAAGCGTGCGCCTGTGTCATAAGTAAAGGGCCGGCTGGCTTGACCGTTAAGGGTGCTGTAACCCCCAAAAGTACACTCCAGTCCAAACCTAAAAAAAAATTATTTTCTGTGTTTGTGAATTGTGTGCGCAGTAGCCGCACGTGCATCAACAAAGTAGTGCCAAGCGTGCGCCTGTGTCATAAGTAAAGGGCCGGCTGGCTTGACCGTTAAAGGGTGCTGTAACCCCCGAAAGTACACTCCAGTCCAAACCAAAAAAAAATTATTTTCTGTGTTTGTGAATTGTGTGCGCAGTAGCCGCACGTGCATCAACAAAGTAGTGCCAAGCGTGCGCCTGTGTCATAAGTAAAGGGCCGGCTGGCTTGACCGTTAAGGGTGCTGTAACCCCCGAAAGTACACTCCAGTCCAAACCAAAAAAAAAATTATTTTCTGTGTTTGTGAATTGTGTGCGCAGTAGCCGCACGTGCATCAATAAAGTAGTGCCAAGCGTGCGCCTGTGTCATAAGTAAAGGGCCGGCTGGCTTGACCGTTAAGGGTGCTGTAACCCCCGAAAGTACACTCCAGTCCAAACCAAAAAAAAAATTATTTTCTGTGTTTGTGAATTGTGTGCGCAGTAGCCGCACGTGCATCAACAAAGTAGTGCCAAGCGTGCGCCTGTGTCATAAGTAAAGGGCCGGCTGGCTTGACCGTTAAGGGTGCTGTAACCCCCGAAAGTACACTCCAGTCCAAACCAAAAAAAAAATTATTTTCTGTGTTTGTGAATTGTGTGCGCAGTAGCCGCACGTGCATCAACAAAGTAGTGCCAAGCGTGCGCCTGTGTCATAAGTAAAGGGCCGGCTGGCTTGACCGTTAAGGGTGCTGTAACCCCCGAAAGTACACTCCAGTCCAAACCAAAAAAAAAATTATTTTCTGTGTTTGTGAATTGTGTGCACTGTGGCTGCACGTGCATCAACAAAGGAGCAGCGCCAAGCGTGCGCCTGTGTCCCATAAGTAAAGAGCCGGCTGGCTCATTTCTTAAAGGGTGGTGTAACCCACAAAGTGCACTACTCTCCAGCAAAAATAAAATAATATTTTCTGTGTTTGAGTGCGCTTTAGCCGCACGTATATATATCAATATAACATAAATGGAGGACCAAACTTTCTCCGATAAAAATAAAATAGGGAAAGATCAAGAACCTCTTCCTCCTAGTGCTGTTGCTGCTGCTGGGAGTTGTTCATCATCCCAGAGAGGAAGTAGGAACATCACTACTTTTACTAAACAATTGACCCTCCAACAGTCCCTAGCGATGAGGATGAAGTACGACAGCAGTCATCCTGAAGCAAAACGTATAACTGAGGCCTTGACTGCTATGTTGGTGTTAGACGTGCGTCCGGTATCCGACATTAGTGCAGTGGGATTTAGACAATTGATGGAGGTAGTGTGTCCTCGGTTCCAAATCCCGTCTAGATTCCACCTGCATCCTCAAAGCAGCAGCGACAAGCGTGCGTCTGTCTGTTAAAGGGTGGTGACACCCTCAAAGTGTTCTACACAAACAATTAAAATATTGTTCTTTTTTTTTCGGTCTTTGTGAAATGTGTGGGCTGTAGCCTCACCTGCATCCTTAAAGCAGCAGCGACAAGCGTGCGTCTGTCTGTTAAAGGTTGGTGTAACTCTCAAAGTGTTCCAAAAAATAAAAAACTATTTTTTTAATGTGTTTGTGACTTGTGTGCGATGTAGCCACACTTGCATCCTCAAAGCAGCAGCGACAAGCGTGCGTCTGTCTGTTAAAGGGTGGTGACACCCTCAAAGTGTGCTACACAAACAATTAAAATATTGTTCTTTTTTTTTTGGTCTTTGTGAAATGTGTGGGCTGTAGCCGCACCTGCATCCTTAAAGCAGCAGCGACAAGCGTGCGTCTGTCTGTTAAAGGGTGGTGACACCCTCAAAGTGTTCTACACAAACAATTAAAATATTGTTCTTTTTTTTTCGGTCTTTGTGAAATGTGTGGGCTGTAGCCGCACCTGCATCCTTAAAGCAGCAGCGACAAGCGTGCGTCTGTCTGTTAAAGGGTGGTGTAACTCTCAAAGTGTTCCAAAAAATAAAAAACTATTTTTTTAATGTGTTTGTGACTTGTGTGCGATGTAGCCACACTTGCATCCTCAAAGCAGCAGCGACAAGCGTGCGTCTGTCTGTTAAAGGGTGGTGACACCCTCAAAGTGTGCTACACAAACAATTAAAATATTGTTCTTTTTTTTTTGGTCTTTGTGAAATGTGTGGGCTGTAGCCGCACCTGCATCCTTAAAGCAGCAGCGACAAGCGTGCGTCTGTCTGTTAAAGGGTGGTGACACCCTCAAAGTGTTCTACACAAACAATTAAAATATTGTTCTTTTTTTTTCGGTCTTTGTGAAATGTGTGGGCTGTAGCCGCACCTGCATCCTTAAAGCAGCAGCGACAAGCGTGCGTCTGTCTGTTAAAGGGTGGTGTAACTCTCAAAGTGTTCCAAAAAATAAAAAACTATTTTTTTAATGTGTTTGTGACTTGTGTGCGATGTAGCCACACTTGCATCCTCAAAGCAGCAGCGACAAGCGTGCGTCTGTCTGTTAAAGGGTGGTGACACCCTCAAAGTGTGCTACAGAAACAATTAAAATATTGTTCTTTTTTTTTCTGTCTATGTGAATTGTGTGGGCTGTAGCCGCACCTGCATCCTTAAAGCAGCAGCGACAAGCGTGCGTCTGTCTGTTAAAGGGTGATGACACCTCAAAGTGTTCTACACAAACAATTAAAATATTGTTCTTTTTTTTTTCGGTCTTTGTGAAATGTGTGGGCTGTAGCCGTACCTGCATCCTTAAAGCAGCAGCGACAAGCGTGCGTCTGTCTGTTAAAGGGTGGTGACACCTCAAAGTGTTCTACACAAACAATTAAAATATTCTTCTTCTTTTTTCTGTCTTTGTGAATTGTGTGGGCTGTAGCCGCACTTGCATCCTCAAAGCAGCAGCGACAAGCGTGCGTCTGTCTGTTAAAGGGTGGTGTAACCCTCAAAGTGTGCTCCACAAACAATAAAAATATTCTTTTTTTTTTTCTGTCTTTGTGAATTGTGTGGGCTGTAGCCGCACTTGAATCCTCAAAGCAGCAGCGACAAGCGTGCGTCTGTCTGTTAAAGGATTACATCGGTGACAGCATCCAAGTAGGCATGTCAGACAGTCCGTACCTGTACTGGCAGGAAAAAGAAGCAATTTGGAGGTCCCTGTACAAACTGGCTCTATTTTACCTGAGTTGCCCCCCCTCCAGTGTGTACTCCGAAAGAGTGTTTAGTGCAGCCGGGAACCTTGTCAGCGAAAGGCGTAGGAGGTTGCTTCCACAAAATGTGGAGAAGATGATGTTCATAAAATGAATTATCAACTCTTCCAGGGAGACCAGCCTCCAGAACGTACAGAGGGACCTGTGGTTCCAGCAGGGACGAATTAATACTCTGTGAGGATGAGGATGTACACACTGAAGAGGGTGAGGAATCGGTGGATGAGGAGGATGAGGATGACATCTTGCCTCCGTAGAGCCAGTTTGTGCAGGGACACATTAATTGCCAGCTTGTTTTGTGGGGGCCCAAACGAACCAATCATTTCAGCCACAGTTGTGTGGCAGACCCTGGCGCTGAAATGATTGATTTGTTAAAGTGTGCATGTCCTGTTTATACAACATAAGGGTGGGTGGGAGGGCCCAAGGACAATTCCATCTTGCACTTCTTTTTTTTCTTTGCATTATGTACAGTTTGGGGCCTAGTTTTTCTAACTGCCATCCTGTCTGCCACTGCAGTGTCACTTCTAGATGGGTCACGTGTTTGTGCCGCCCACTCGTGTCACTTAGCATAGTCATCCAGCTACCTCGGTGCAACCTTTTGGACATGAAAACACTATTGTGAGGTGTTCAGTGTTCAGAATAGACTGGAAATGAGTGGAAATTAAGGTTATTGAGGTTAATAATAGCATAGGAGCAGAGAAACCAACAAATTCTGTGATTTTAGCTGTTTTTATGCTTTTTTTAAAAAAAATACAGATCCAAAACACAAAACCCAGAACCCAAAACACGGAAGGGTGGTTTTGGCAAAACCAATCCAGATCGAAAACACGAAGAAAGATCCAGATCCAAAACCAAAACACAAAACACGAAAAGTGGCCGGTGCACACCCCTAATATATATATATATATTTCTATACTGTTTGTGACCCATTTTTTATTATTATTATTATTATTATTATTATTATTAATAATATTATTATTATTAATATACCTTGCATTGACCTTATCACATTTATTATAATTTGCTAAATACAAGCAACTTCTTTGATGCCCATATGTCTTATTTGCTATATATTATAATATTGGTGTTGTTACTTTTTCTTAAAATGGTAATAAAAATTTCCCCCCCCACCAAAAAAAAAAAAAATGCGCAGCAGGTGCTTAATATCCAGATCATAAATTGCCTTTTAGTATTTGTACAGCATAAAATTCTATTAAGTAAATTACATTATTATTTTTCTACTTAATAGATTTTAAGCAGAATGCCCGCTCTGAGAATACTTCAATCTTATCTCTGCAGGATGTCAGACACTACTCATCTCTAATTACAGGAAAGTTATGGCATAAACTTGTCTCTCTCCAATTAATCCAAACAGTATGTAATGGTATGTCATTGCCTATAGCATGGTTCTCATTGTAATTTCCCATCCAGTGTCTGTATTGTTTCACACAAAATGTTATCATTGCTCAGCATGAGAAGTATTTGGTTTAATGAATCTCCTGTGAAATGTTAATTGCAATGTACTGTAAGCCTTAAGAACTACATGGCTGTAGAATATTATTAATATTTGAAGCAGCCATTGCTTGGAGCGAGCCTTACTAGTATACAATCAGAATAGGGTGTGTATATGGATGAAATGCGCACTATTGAAATTTTATAAGGTTGAAAAAGAGGCGGCAGCGGAACAAACTGCAAGACTTGGGGGTATATTTACTAAAGTGCAGGTTTTTTTTAGAAGTGGAGAAGTTACCCATAGTAACCAATCAGATTCTAGCTATTATCTTCTAGAAGGTGCTAGAAAAATGCTAAGTAGAATCTGATTGGTTGCTGTGGGCAATAACTCCACTTCTAAAAATCTGCACTTTTTGTAAATATGTACCCCTTGGCAAGGGCGCCGAGAGGGGGGGGGGACCGGGTACTAATCCTAAGGGGCCCGGCGGTGTGCTGAGCTGTAGTGGGAGACTGCTCGTGGCTGTTGAGCAGCAGCCACAGCAGTCTCCTATGCCTGTGCGGGGGAGCGATCACACTGATCGCGCCCCCCCCGGCTGTTACCCGGGCCTGCCGTGGCTCTTGGCGGGCCTGCCCCTGGGAATCAGCTAATGCCTAATAAAGTGAATAAGGATCAGTTTAGGATTTTGCAATTCTTCTGTAGGAACTCAAATTGAATGACAGCTGAACGTCACCAGCATCAAATATAATCTGTTACTGTACATCAGAGACTTTATTATCTAACTACAAGTCACAATATAACGTATTATTATATCTTGGTCATTGGCACTCATTCACGACCCCCTCCAATCCCTCAATGTTTATCAAATTCTTTTACTATAACTAGGGGGCATCGCACCTAGAATTACAACATCCTTTGCTCTCCCCCAACCCAGCGTAACACAATTTTTTCCCTATTGCTCCCTCACTGCTCTACTCCACATTACCTAATACTATTGTACTTATTTTCTGTTTTCCATATCTGTAGTATCTTCAACATGTCCCCACTAACATAGACCTTTTACATGTTACAACCATCTTCTCTAGTTCACAGTCTGCTTCTAGGAGGGAAAGAGATGTTACCAAATCCAGGCCATTTTTTACTTTACTTTACTGCCCTTTTGAGGAAACTGTCACATGACAGAGAAACGCGTCAAGGGAATACTGATACTTTCAATCCAGTCTACACAACTATCTTATTGATTGCTACACCTCCTGCTTTGAAGTTGAGCCACCGCAGCAGACAGTGAGACCTTTCCAGCTTTTAACCAAGAGCTTTCTTCAGCGCGCAGTGAGACTGCACTGAATGACACACGCTCATAAGGTAACATCCCACGAGCGGGATCCACGCTATTTCCAGACCGGCACTTCTCTTCTAAACATCTTTTAAATCAAGAGTGAGCTGGGTAATTATACCGGGATTTATTGTCTACATAAATACCATATTTTCTATTTGCTGCTACTGATTGCTGCATCAGCATAGACTGTGGCTCGTACTAATTACTACCACTGGAGTGGAACATTTATTTATTATCTTCATTCTCAGGAGGAGCCATTATGACTTCACTTATGCCAGCAATGGTATACTGATTCTGAGGTTTCTAAACCCCTTTTCTGGATACAATATCACTCTAAGCTGACATTCAAATGAAGTGATTTACTACTATGTTTATTACATGTCACAAATGTAATGTATTGTGTGAGACAATTTATTTTGCCTCATAATTGCTTTTATATGTATCTTAATTGATCTTAATAAATTGTGATATTGAATATACCTGATTTTGAAATCCATATTTAAGTGCTCCCTATAGGTGAACCATATGTTGATTCACCTTAACCATTTCCATTTTTTTACTTCTCATGACTTATATAATGCTACTGTTTATATATACTCTTAAATAAATGCTCTGCATACTGCCAAACAAACATGTCTCCAACTTCTTACCTATACTAAGTCTTATGTACCCAAGCCCCTTTCTAATATAGTTAAATAACTTCTCAACCCTCCCACACCTACCATTAAACTCTCTGACCAGCGTCAGTGCCCAAGATCTTGCTTCCTTAATTTAAAGACAAAATTGAGAAGATCTGATTTGAAATTGAATTCTCTTCCCCTGGGAAATAGCTAGTCCGTTTTCTTTCCCTTAAGCACATTCTTTTAATTTGATCCCACAATGGAAGAAGAAGACTTTCTACTCCATTAACTCTACTACCTGATAGAGGTGAGCCGTTTGGTTTTTGTGAAAACACCCAAACTTAGGGGTTCCAGGTTGAACTGATTCCTGGTTCAGAATCACTTTGGAGTTCGGTGTAGAACCGAGGCCAACTTGCAATTCAGAACTCAGATCTAAAAAAATACATGGGTTGAATAATTGAGACAATGTAATTTCTCAATACTGACCTCGAAGCCGTACTTGTCAGAAAAAAGCATATCTCACAAGACTCATTGAAATGACAGTATAAGATCTTCTGGACAATTCAATTTGGTGTAGAATTATCTTTTAAAGAAAAAACAACTGTCATGGCCTATTTTAATATACATTTATCATATATATGTGATAGAGACCATTTAGTAAATGTGGAAAATATATTTATTACCACTAAGACTAAATAAATGAAATTAAGAAATAGATCATGGCTTGTGTGAGGATACCAGTCTAAGCCTTAGCTCTTTTTCCCAAAGCAGCAGTATGTGCCAGTACCTCCATACTTTGTAATTACTCAGGCAGTGGCCTCAGTGAGGAATGCAAGCAAAATGGGGACAATGAAATGGACAACGATAACGTTCACACCAAAATGTTGACATCAACATGATCAAAATGTCATAAAGCAAAGGTCAACATGGACATACAGTATGGTCAACAGGGTATTAGGTCAACAGCTAAGATGTAAGTTCGGTCAAAAGGTCAAAATAAAAATATTGATATTGATAAATAAATAAATAACGGTGACCAGTCATAAAGGACAAATATACAAGTTAGTGTCCCACTGAGAGACGGGCACTGTGATCCTGTCATGTCAGCAACATTGTCTGATGTGCCTAATTATCATATCAGGGTGAGAGTAGGACAGAGAATCATCTGGCACTCCAGCTGCTGTAGAACTACACATGCCAGCAAGCTCTGCCACAGATTTGTTGTTAGTGCATGCTGCCACAGTTTGTCTACCGAGGGAAGAGTATTGTGCATGCTCAAACACTCATCCTATAAAGTCACCCTTACAGTGACAATTCCCTACATGTCAAATAATAAAAATCGTTGTCACAACTCTGCTAGAGAAATGTCGACTAACTGCCTGCCCATTATCCCTCCCTGTTAGAGAACTGTGTACTAACTGCCTGCACGTTGTCACCCCCTGCTAGAGAAATGTGCACTAACTGCCTGCACGTTATCACCCCATGCTAGAGAAATGTGCACTAACTGCCTGCACGTTATCACCCCCTGCTAGAGAACTGTGCACTAACTGCCTGCATGTTATCACTCCCTGCTAGAGAACTGTGCACTAACTGCCTGCATGTTATCACCCCCTGCTAGAGAAATGTGCACTAACTGCCTGCATGTTATCACTCCCTGCTAGAGAACTGTGCACTAAATGCCTGCATCTTATCACCCCCTGCTAGTGAGCTGTGCACTAACTGCCTGCCCGTTATCACCCCTGCTAAAGAACTGTGTACTAACTGCCTGCCTATTATCACCCCTGCTAAGAACTGTGCACTAACTGCCTGCCCATTATCACCCCTGCTAGAGAAATGTGCACTAACTGCCTGCCCTTTATCAACCCCTGCTAGATATCTGCGCACTAACTGCCTGCCTATTATGACCCCTGCTAGAGAACTGTGCACTAACTGCCTGCCCTTTATCACCCCTGCTAGACACCTGTGCACTAACTGCCTGCCTATAATCATCCCTTGCTAGAGAACTGTGCACTAATTGCCTGCATATTATCATCCCCTGCTAGAGAACTGTGCACTAACTGTCTGACTATTATCACCCCTGCTTGAGAACTGTGCACTAACCGCCTGCCCTTTATCACCCCCTGCTAGAGAAATGTGCACTAACTACCTGCCCTTTATCACCCCTGCTAGAGAACTGTGCACTAACTGCCTGCCCATTATCACCCCTGCTAGAGAAATGTGCACTAACTGCCTGACTATTATCACCCCTGCTAGATATCTGCGCACTAACTGCCTGCCCTTTATCACCCCTGCTAGAGAACTGTGCACTAACTGCCTGCCTATTATCATCCCCTGCTAGAGAACTGTGCACTAACTGCCTGCCTAGTATCATCCCCTGCTAGAGAACTGTGCACTAACTGCCTGCCTATTATCATCCCCTGCTAGAGAACTGTGCACTAACTGCCTGCCTATTATCATTCCCTGCTAGAGAACTGTGCACTAACTGCCTGCCCTTTATCACCCCCTGCTAGAGAAATGTGCACTAACTGCCTGCCCATTATCACCCCTCCTAGAGAACTGTGCACTAACTGCCTGCCCATTATCACCCCCTGCTAGAGAACTGTGCACTAACTGCCTGCCTATTATCACCCCCTGCTAGAGAACTGTGCTCTAACTGCCTGCCCATTATCACCCCCTGCTAGAGAACTGTGCACTAACTGCCTGCCTATTATCACCCCCTGCTAGAGAAATGTGCACTAACTGCCTGCCCTTATCACCCCTGCTAGAGAACTGTGCACTAACTGCCTGCCCGTTATCACCCCCTGCTAGAGAACTGTGCACTAACTGTCTGCCCTGTATCACCCCTGCTAGAGAAATGTGCACTAACTGCCTGCCTATTATGATCCCCTGCTAGAGAACTGTGCACTAACTACCTGCCTGTTATCACCCCCTGCTAGAGAACTGTGCACTAACTGCCTGCCCATTATCACCCCCTGCTAGAGAATTGTGCAGTCTAACTGCCCAGCCATAATGTGGTGCACAATAACCTAATTACCCGGACTATTGCGCGAAGCCTCATCATGGTAGTGCTAGGCAGATCTATAATTTGATATGGTCAAAATATCAAAAGGCAAAATGTCGATATACCTATATTTTGACTGCAGGTTAAACTACTGTATGTGCAGTTCCCTATATTTCTTATGTCAACATTTTGACCATGTCGACAAATTAACATGGTTAGAATGTCAACAAATAAAATATAGACATTAGGTACAATGAGCCTGCAAGCGCCAATACAGGCTGCTGTGTTCGCTTTTGCGTACAACTCAGAACTCAAACACATTTCCAATAATAATGAAAGTCTCTATATAGAGTTTTTTTTATTGGTTGCAAAAAATATATACGTTATTTTTTCTCTATTAAAACCTAATAATTGGTAAATAGCATGGATCTTGGCATAAATTTAAAATGCTATAGTCAGTTTTAGATGATTTTTTTTCAATACATTAGTTACAAAGCGCAATCTTCAGAAAATGTTTCCAATTTCAAGTACAGTAATTTGCTTCTTTACCTGAAAGTCTAGATGCCTCTTATACAGGCCAAACTATAGCAGGGTAATGGGGTAAGTTACTGTAGCATTAGATTTATAAATCTAGGAACATTCAAATAATTGAGTATTTTAATGCTCTCAAAAGCACATTATGGCAAAGTGAGAATGGACAACTATTGTATGAATACAATCAGTCACACAGTTACTTGTGGGTGTGCTGCATTTAGCTTACTACACTGTCTAGCTCCCCCTCAGATATTTTAGTATTACTGCCTATCCTTTATAATGTCCAGCAGCCGAGGTCACATGTCCTGCATGTACCAGCAGTGCAGATGGATTGATTAATCGATTGAATCAATCAATAAATAAATACATTCATGTGTAAAAGTATATCTTCTTTTAAGACAGTATTTGAAATGGCTAGACATAATAAACAACCATTTAATGCTCATCAAATCATAACATTCGACCAATCTACTCACATGTGGCAAATACCAGATTTTACGGTGTAGACGATTAATCTGCTTTATTGCAAATGACGGGCACAGGGCGTCATTCAGACCCGCTCGCGAGCGCAGGACGCTCGCAAGAGGGTCGATGTTGCCCCACTGCGCATGCGCACGACGGAGGGAGCTCCGTCATGCGCATGCACGAGACCCGGATAGCGCCGGGTCTCGCACCAAAGGGGGCGTGCTGTCGATGTTGATTGACAGCACGCCCCCTTTGGTGGGCCTGCCGGGGGCGTGGCTGCCAGACGGAGGCATTCCCATGGGAACGCCTCCCGTCTGAAGCCGGCCCCACTGACATCACTAGTGATGTCAGTGGGAGTGATTTTGGTTCTGATAGAGCCAAAATCACTCCAGGGCTTGCGGCAGTGAGACCCTACCGCAGGGTCTCCATCGCAAGCCCGGTGGTCGCGATGGTCTTGACCATCGCAACCATCATCATGGACGCTCGCACAAGCTGTGGTAACCCACAGCTATGCAAACGTTAATAAGACCGCTCCATTTTCATGTAGGAGGGCCCTGATTCAGAGCGAGCTCTCTGGTCAGAGAGTCCGGCTCTGAATCAGGCCCACAGTTCCAGCCTGCAATGTCCCAATATTGGGCCATCATCTGCAGAACTGAGGAGCTTTTATACCGTACACCTGAAAGACTTTGGGCTCTATTTATTAACCTAATTAACCCTAATTATTTTTACTATCATAAAGTGAAAAAGGGTGTTTTGTGTTTTCACACCCTTTTCACATTATTTTAGTATCACCTATAGTTATTATAGGGCAATTGGATTAGAATTCGTAAATATCTACTCCAACCCCTAAGTATCACTTATTTTTAGTAATCAGATCGCCAGGGTCTCCCCCAGCTACCAGGCTCCAACTCTGCTCTAAAAGGCAGAGCAAAGCCCGGAGCCGGTCCCAGTGATCAGCTATGTGGTCTAAACAGACCGCAAGCTGATACACTGCAAAAAAAAAAAAAAAATAGTGAAAAAAAAAATTCACTTACCTGACTCCATGGACCGGTGGTCGGGGCTCCAGTGATGACTCCTCTCCAGTCATCTGGTCTCCCATGCTGCACTGCGGCCTGGTCATCAGCTGACCGGGTCATGGTGCAGGATGGGAGATCAGCTAACCGGAGGACATGGAAGACATCACCGGAGGCCGGATCATGCAGGTAAGTGTAATTAAGGGAGAGGGGGGGTCGCGGGGGTGAAGGGGGAGGTCGTGGGGGTCCACGATTGCGAGGGCGGGGCTTAGCGCCGGGGGGGTAGCAGCGGCGGCCAGTCAGCGCATGCGCGGGGCACTGGTCACGGTATTTTTTTGTGAAAATACCGTGACTAGTGTGCGGAGGGGATTCGCAGGGACAGAGCTTTCTCGCAAGCTCTGTCCTTGCAAGCTATTTGTAGTAAATCCCTGTGATATTGCCTGTATTCGCAATGCGAATTCAGTCGGTAAGATCACGCTACAATCTACATTACTAATGCGGATTGTAGTAAATAGAGCCCTTTGACACTGACCAAAAATTTGGTGTTATGGGGGAGCTGTTCACTTCATTCGTATACAGAACATGGTCCCCATACATTAATATGGGGACTTCTTATTTTCCCATTTCATCAAAACTCCGAAATTACATAACTTTCAGAATGTGATCGCAGGAACAGACGCCATCTTCTATGGAAGGAGTCTCAAGTTGTGAAGCGGAATCCATTCAGATCTTTCTGCCCCAATTGGGGTCCCTCGGCAGCCTGTAGGTAACTCCGTACGCAGGCATGAAACGAGTTCACACATGTACACTAACACTGCCAAGTCAGACTCTTACACTGTGGGTCAGCTGTCCCCACATCGGAGATATGCTGATTTGCTCCAGTGTTTTAGCATCCACCGTTGATACTTTCAGCAAGTTGGATACTAAATTAGCGCTGTCACTCTGCAGCAGAGCCGTAGCTAGGGTAGTGCAGCCGGTGCCATCGCACAGGGCACCACAAGTCAGGGCGCACTGTTTGGGCCTGTCACTTTTCTGTTTATTATCATTCTTGCTTGTAGCTTCCTCTTATTTCATCCCCAGCATCTCCTGGCCTCTCCTATCTCTTCCCTGGCCCTGTCCCTTCTCCATAAAGCCATGGCCCTTGTTTGGGTGCCTTATGTCCCTTTGAAAAATGAGGGGGGTGCCAATGTTCTTTCTGGCACAGGGCACCAAAAAGTCTAGTTACGGCTCTGCTCTGCAGTGCTTACTGAATAGACCCCTTATTGTGAAAAACAAAAAGACACTGGGCGGGATGAATCAAGCAACACATTTTGCATGTAATACATCGCACTACTCATCGCATGCATAGCAGCATTTATTAATAACATACAGATGTGTCCACATACCTTGTGAGTTAAACAGCCCTTCTAATCGTGCCATGCCATGGCGTGACTCTCTATCATTTAGCTTCTTTCCATGCAACTTTTTATCACCAAATGCATCTTATTTGCAAAACGGTGTGCATATGAAGCACAATCAGCTTCTGCTGATTAAAATGATACGGAGCATGCCAATATTCTGTGTGTGACTGCGGCTGTATCTGCAGGCAGAATGCTGTGTTACAATGTCACAACCAGTGCATGTGAAATGCTACGTTACAGTGTCACAGCCGGTGCATGTGAAATGCTATGTTACAGTGTAACAGCCAGTGTGTTATGACCAGGGCTTTCCGGCATAGGGGACAATGGGTATAATCTGTGAGGACGCTGTGGCGTGGTCCTTCCAGCAGAGGAGCTGGTGTCTGACAGCAGGCATTGGCTGTGCGAGGTGTTCCACAGGCACTGTGTCATTCTGGCTGGGGTAAGCCTGGTGGTATTTCCATTCCGTTCTGGTATTGGCGCCGCCATTTTGCTTCTGGTCATGTGACTTAGTTGCTCCAATCCTTGCATGTCACATGCTTTCTCCGACCATTCACGATCCTGCACTGAGTACTTAAAGGAGTTCAGAGCCGCCCATAGTTGCCAGTGCAACGTGTTTCACAGCGCATGCTGTGAGAGAGTTCCTGTGCTCCTGAGACCTGTCTGTTCCATGCTCGCCTGTGCTCTTGCTGGATCCCAGCTTCCAAGCAGCCTGCATTGCTCTGCCTGCTCCCAGTCTCCTGCCAGAACCACCCTGCACCTTCCATTAACCCTCTCCCTGCCTAAGACCTGAGTGTGCAGTTAACCCTGTCCCTTCACTGCCTAGAGTTACCTAGCTCTCTGCTGCTATCGTTTTTCTACACTGAGCCATCTCAGTGCTACTCATCATTCAACTACTCCATAACCCCTCTGGATTTCAGCTCACCAGTATCAATTTGTAACCTGATATCCTGTCTGCAGCCTCGCAGTAACCATTTGGATTACAAATACTTTTTATTATTTCTGTCACTACTTGGACATTACCCACTCTTGCTTCACTTCTGTTTCAAGTCATCACCTCCCCATCTATACTCAGGACTTTATATTATCAGTGTACATGTCTTCAAGTTCGCCCATTAAAAAACCCACTTTTTAGTTTGTCTGTTCAGGTGTCTCCTCCTGTTACTATCCCGGGTCCACAACAAACTCAGGGCTTGATTCAGAGCCGGACGCTATTTGCGCTCACTCATTCAGAAAAAGGGGCCGGCTATTTAAATTGAGCACTCACTCTTTGCGGTCTGTTGACGCCTCTATGTCTGAGCGAGCAAACGAAGTATGCGTTTGCTATTTTGTAAAGACGCCCCCTGGCCGCTCGCATCCTACGTCATCTCCGCTATTTATTAGATTAATCGAGTACATCGAAAGGCGTCTGAACTGCTAGCTGTGCTTGTGCTTGGATTTTCCTACCGCAATCATGCGAACAGTTCAGGCTAAGAAACAATCAAGTGACGTGGTCGATGACGCTGCTTTGTTAATTATGCACACCCTTAAAATGCCCGTTTTGAACGTGTGGCACGCCTGCGCTCGGATCACCACTCCCCGTTTTCAAGCACCTTCCCCTGATACCACCCACAAACGCCTCATCCTGTCACTCAAATTAGCAGGCATTCGCTATTTTGTGAACACACGTTTTCCGACCGCAATGACTGGTTGGCACATGCGCATTATGGCCCAAACGCATGCGCAGATGTGCGAACATTGCTCGGAGCGAACGAGCGGCCGCTTACGAGCGGCTCTGAATCAGGCCCTCAGATCCTAACGCAGTGCATGCGAAATGCTACGTTACAGTTTGGGTGACTGGTTGGAGGGAGTTTAATTAGCCAACATAAATGGTTTATTATACGGATATATTACAGTGATGGAATGTTGTATTTGACATGTCATTCCCTATAATTCTAAGTGAAATTTTTGCTTCTACAGCTTCTTAAAAAGATACTTTTTTTTGCTCTGAAACCTACTTATTGTTACTATATTATTTGAATTTGCTGAAGAGCCCACCTGCAATTGCCTCCATTCTTCATCCAAACAGTGTCCTACTGTACTTAATATAGCAAAATAACTCTAATAACAGCATTTGCCTGGAAACAGGGTTGGACTGGCCCACAGCGGTACAGGGGTAATCACCGGTGGGCCCCACTGACTAAGGGCCCCCTCTCCTCCTTCCATTTTCTTGGGGTCAGGTTTTAGATTGTGCACTTAAATTATATAAGTGAGAAATTGGATGCTTGGTTCATTTCTATGGAAACTACATAAATATTAGCCCTCCTGTCAATCAAAGTGGGCGTTCCTGGCACACCCTTGTCCCCTTCTTCATAAAGGGGCCCTGTGTTTTGCAGCCTGACTATATCCTCTCTTACAGTTGGCCAAATCCCTCTGTGGTGACTGGCCCCACCCCTTCTGGAGACTGGCCACACCTCTTAAGCATGTCCGCTACCATTGCATTCCCTGGTGGACCCTTCATTACCCTGTCTGCCAAACTGCCTGGAACATAATATTCCCAGTGATTATAGATGCTACTAGAACATGATTTTGGATCAGTAGTGAAGCAGCCCAGATGATGGAATAATATAAGTAAGCGAGTGGCTGTCTTCATTTAACTCCAAACTGTTTGACAGTGTCAGGACTGAGCTATTTATGTTACCGAAAACTTATTGTAAATATCTGTAAGTGGACAGTAAACCACAATTGAGTAATTGTGCAGAGATTCACGCCAACAATATGGCCAGAATACGTTTGCATAACAGGACTGCTGCTTTGTATCAGGGACCTACTTTCTGCTAGCTGCCAAATTCCAGCATGTGGTCTGAGCTGTAACTGTATACACTGCATACAGCAGTGCTTATGTACCATATAAACTGTGTCTAATATATCTGTAAATCAGAATACTGTGTATTATTTAGATTTCCCATTTGCTCTTTATGAAGTGGATAGAACATACAGTACAGTACTTGCCAACTCTCCCTGATTTTTAGAGGAACTCCCTGAAATAGCAGCAATCGCCCTGACTCCATGACGAGTCTAGCAATCTCCCTGATTGCACCTTACCCCAATAGCTGTTATATACTTGAAAAAAAGAAATCAGAGATATTTATTCAAATGGTATAATCAGTGCAATTTCCCTGCATTGGCTATAAGGCACAATGATCCCTATGGCTACGTGCATTTTTATATAAGGTCTCTCGTTGCCACTTGCAGTATTTGGAACCCCTTTTAAACAGTGACGTGCGGTCAGGGCCGGATTAACAATGGGGCGGATGGAGCTGCAGCTCCAGGCCCCCCCCCCATCAAAATAGGCCCACAGGATCACTGCTGCTTTAGACAGGAAAACGTATTTTCCTTTCTCCAGCAGCATAGCAGACAGCCGCCTTAAACCGCGCTTACTGGAGCCCTGCAGGCTCGTGTCAAATAGGGAATAGCGGAACAGTGTGAGGCCCTCCCTGCATCCATACTCCATAGAGTTTCAGTGTGCCCCGGTTACGGATGGGAGGGGGTGCTGGCAGGTGGGAAGCTGCAGCCAGGTGATCACTGAAATGAAAGGTGATAAAATCACCCTTCAGCAGCGCTGATAGCCCATACTTGCCTACCCTCCCGATTTGGTCGGGAGCCTCCCGAAAATCGGGTGCCGCTCCCGCCCTCCCGGAAAGGTAGGCAAGCCTCCCGGTCCACGGCGATCTATCTGCCCCCCCCCACGAATACAGTATAATCCGCGGCAGCGCGGGGGGGGCGGTGACGCGATTCGCGTTGGATCGCGTCATCGTGGCCCCACCCCCTGCTTCACAATGCCATTTATCTCGGCATTGTGAGGAGGGGGCGGGGCCGCGATGACGCGATCGCGCTGTCACGCCCATGCCCCGCCCCCATTGTTGAGTCATTTTTCTGGGCCACGCCCCCTTTTGATGCGGCACGCCCCCCTGCTGAGGACGCCCGACAGCTCCCTCCCGGAAGGAGGGAGCTAGAAGTCGGCAAGTGTGTGATAGCCGCGCACCGCGGCTTCCACCTCAGCACTGATTCACAGCGCAGCCGCAGGCTCAGTCAGTGTGTGTCTTTGTTGACACACTGACCTCAACGCACGCACAGTACTATGGCTGCAGCACTGAATGTAGCCGGGCCCGTGAGGAGTGTGATAGGATCACTGGTAAAGTGGTCTGTGACAGGGACATTTATCCCAGATTCCTGTCCTATATGTTTAAAATCCCTAAGGGGGAAAGTCTGCAGTGTAGCAGGCTTGATTCTTGGCTTTTTGAAAAGCCGGTTTGGGTTCTGGGAGTTGTGGGTGAGAGGAGAGGGAGGGCTCCACCCACGGCCACTCCAGGTTTTGGTTCTCTTAGCCTGGTAACAGGCTTGTTAGTTTTCCACCTGAGAGTGGCCAATATAAGCCTAGTGTGTTGAGGGCTGATTGTCTCACCTGGGAGAGCAGACAGGGAGTTTGCTCAGAGACACTTGGATACCTAACTGTGAGTGTTGTGCTGTGCTTTTGTTGCTGGCGAGGGCATTAGGCCCTTCCAGGTTCTGGTAGTGAGGGAACTACCTGTGAAGTTAGTGCCCCGACAGGGCTAGGATTTATATTTATGTTTTCTTTATGTTTCTGACATTGTACAATAAAGACTGGCGCCGACCAGCTTGTACTTGCATCCAGACGTGTGCTGCTTCCCTGCTGCTGTGTGTGTGTGTAAGGAAGAAGTCCTCTACCCAGGAGAGGGACCCCCTAACCTAACTGTGTCACAATATGGTGGAGAATGCGGGCATCCACACACACTGAAGTTGCAGCGAGAGGAAAACTTTCCATTTAAAAATTAAAGGGACAGACACCCAATTTGTGAGTGTGGAAATAACACTGTGTCCTTGGAGTCCCATAGAGGAGGCATCAGCCAATGCTTAGAGAGGCAAGGTTCAGCTTCCAACCTACCCCACAGGACAAAATGGAGGAAATTATTAAGGCCTTGCTCCAAGCTACAGGAGTTCAGCAGGAGACGAACAAAGCTCAGCAGGAATCTACCAGGGCCCAGCAGGAAGCTACAGCAGCACAGCAGGAATCTACCAGGGCTCAGCAGGAATCCACCAGGGTGCAACTGTTGGCCTTGGAGACAGCCAAGAGGCAACAACAGGTCACCATCGAGGAAACCCGCCAGGCCTTAGCGGAAAACAGCCAGGCCATAAAAGAGGTGATACAGCACCTGGTCGCCCAGCCCAGAGATGTTAATACTGGTCCTCCCACCACCACTCACTCCGTACGAGCCAGTCACTTCCTCCAAAAGATGACTTCGGGCGATGATGTGGAGGCCTCTCTCGCCGCATTTGAAAGAACAGCCAAAAGGGAGAGTTGGCCCCAGGAGCAGTGGGCAAGCCTGGTGGCACCTTTTTTGTCTGGGGAGCCACAAAAAGCATATTTCGACTTATGCCTGGCTGATGCCAAGGACTATAAAAAACTAAAACAGGAGATCCTAACTCGCTTGGGAGTCACCACCTTTGTTCATGCCCAACGGGTCCACCGCTGGGAGTTCCATATGGACAAGCCTCCACATTCACAGATGCATGACCTCGTCCATCTGTCCTCAAAATGGCTATAGCCCGAGACGCTGACGGGACCACAGATCGTGGAAAGGGTCGTGATGGACCGGTACCTGCGATCATTACCCGCGACTCTGCGCAAGTGGGTGAGCCATGCAGACCCTAAGACCACGGACCAGTTGGTCGAGCTAGTGGAGAGGTACGTGGCGGCTGAGGAGCTGAGGAGTATGCCCCACCAAGCCCCGATGGCGCACCGGCGAACTCCCACAGACACTGGTAAGACTGTTCCAGGGGAGAAGGGTGCTGGGCGGTGGAATGTACCTAAGACTGAGGGTGTAGAACCTGGAGACAGGCCTGCCAGGCCAGGAAGGTTCTTGCCCCGTAAACGACTAGACATTAATATGATTCAGTGTTTCCGGTGTGGTGACTTCGGCCATATTTCCGCTAATTGTTCACTTACAACTGAACCTATGCAATGTGATACTGCTCATGTCTACCGCATCGGGTCTTTCTTTGCACAGACAGCCTGTACGGCTGACCGGCAGGCTGAGACTGATAAGCACATGTGTGTACTCACTGTAGATGGCAACCGAGTAGAGGCACTGTTAGACTCTGGTAGCTTGGTGACACTTATAAAAGCTGAGCTGGTGAACCCCTCGAGGCATAAGGGGAAAACTGTTGATGTGACCTGCATACATGGGGATAATCGATATTATGTTACTGCCGTGGTGAACATCGAGACACCATGTGGCTCTGCTATAGTTTCTGTGGGTTTGGTGCCTGGTCTGATGTACGATGCAATATTGGGGAGAGACTTTGCTCACTTCTGGAAATTGTGGGAAAGCCGTTTTGTTCCAGAAGTGAACAACCCCGGTCCACTTGAGAAGGTTGTCGATATAGTGGAGGAGGGAGTTTCTTCTGAGTCAGAGTTATTCCCTTTTCCTACTATGGTTGGCAAACTAGAGAATGCGGACCGTGACGGTGGCCTGCCAACTGATGTGCCTCCCATTGAGGTGGGAAGTGTTGTTGGGCCAGTGGATCATCTGCCTGATTTAGAGGTCAGAAGAGAGGTCTTTGCCGTGGAGCAGTTGAATGACCCTACTTTGGTAAAAGCCAGGGAGAATGTAAAAGTAGTTGATGGTAAACCCATAGACCCTGATAGTCCTTTGTCCTATCCCCACATGGCAGTGTGTCAGGATTGGTTATATCAGGTGACTAAGAAGGGGGAAGATGTTGTGGAACAACTAATAGTTCCCAAAGCCTACAGAAGAACAGTGTTGGATCTGGCCCATGGTCATATAACGGCAGGTCATCTAGGGGTAGAGAAAACCACTGAGCGAATAATGCAGAGGTTTTTCTGGCCCGGGCTTCATAAAGAGGTATCTGACTTTTGCGCATCCTGCCCTGAGTGTCAGTATCATGCTCCCAGACCACGTTTTAAGGGACCACTAGTTCCATTGCCTATTATAGAGGTGCCGATAGTGAGAGAGCACTTGAAACAGGCTCAATAGGCACAGCAGAGGGTATACAACCGCAATGCTCGGTTACGCAGCTTTGCTCCTGGGGACAGAGTGTTAGTGTTGGTTCCCACTGTGGAAAATAAACTTTTGGCTAAATGGCAAGGGCCCTTTGAAATCTTAGAAAGAGTGGGACAGGTCAATTACAAAGTTTACCAGCCGGGGAAAAGAAAGCCGGAACAGATATACCATATAAATCTGTTAAAGCCCTGGAAAGATAGAACGGTACTGTCGGCCGTCCGAGCCCCTCCAGTAAGTCCAGTGCCCTTAGTTCCCGAAGTGACAGTAGCAAAAACCCTGTCGGTAATTCAACAACGAGAGGTCAAGGAGTTTCTGGTTAGAAATAGGGTGCTGTTCTCTGACGTACCTGGGAAAACCTCGGTCGTTAAACATGACATCATCACTGACCCAGAGGTTAAAGTTAATCTAAAGCCCTATAGGTTACCAGAAGCACCAAGAGCATCGGTGTCGTAAGAAATTAAAAATATGCTAGAGTTAGGGGTTATTGAAGTATCACATAGTGAATGGTCAAGTCCCATTGTGTTGATTCCAAAGCCCGACGGGAGTGTGCGTTTCTGCAATGACTTCCGAAAGTTGAACAGTGTTTCAAAATTCGATGCCTACCCAGTGCCACAGTGGAGAAGGAGGCGTTGGCCATAAAGTGGGCGTTACAAACTTTTAAATTTTCGGTGGAACACAGGCCAGGGGGCCTGTTGTTTAAAGCAGACGTGTTGTCACGCGTTCATTGTTTGGGGGCTTCAGTTGTTCCACCCCATAGGTCGAAACAAAGGGGGGGATATGTGATAGGATCACTGGTAAAGTGGTCTGTGACAGGGACATTTATCCCAAATTCCTGTCCTATATGTTTAAAATCCCTAAGGGGGAAAGTCTGCAGTGTAGCAGGCTTGATTCTTGCCTTTTTGAAAAGCTGGTTTGGGTTCTGGGAGTTGTGGGTGAGAGGAGAGGGAGGGCTCCACCCACGGCCACTCCAGGTTTTGGTTCTCTTAGCCTGGTAACAGGCTTGTTAGTTTTCCACCTGAGAATGGCCAATATAAGACTAGTGTGTTGAGGGCTGATTGTCTCACATGGGAGAGCAGACAGGGAGTTTGCTCAGAGACACTTGGATACCTAACTGTGAGTGTTGTGCTGTGCTTTTGTTGCTGGCGAGGGCATTAGGCCCTGCCAGGTTCTGGTAGTGAGGGAACTACCTGTGAAGTTAGTGCCCCGACAGGGCTAGGATTTATATTTATGTTTTCTTTATGTTTCTGACATTGTACAATAAAGACTGGTGCCGACCAGCTTGTACTTGCATCCAGACGTGTGCTGCTTCCCTGCTGCTGTGTGTGTGTGTAAGGAAGGAGTCCTCTACCCAGGAGAGGTACCCCCTAACCAAACTGTGTCACAGAAGGTAGGCGGGAGACGAAGATATGCCTGATGACTGATGTGCTGTTTAATCAGTCATTCTTCTGGCGAGGAGCACGTCTTGAGCCAGCGCTTCCTAAATACCAATGGTGTGTCACGCCGTGTGTGAGGCAAGTGGCTGGCACCTACTGCAATAATAGTATGCACATCTAAGTGTTAATTTGATTAAACGCTACACATAAATTACCTGTTCATTCTGAACAATAATGACTTCCGTTCCAATCTAAGTGTACATATATATATATATATAACAGTCTCTGGGCCTGATTCAGAGCCAGACGCTATTTGCGGACGCTCGTTCAGAAAAAGGGGCCGGCTATTTAAATCGAGCGCTCACACTTTGCGGTCTGTTGACGCCTCTATGTCTGAGAGAGCGAACAAAACATGCGCTCGCTATTTTGTAAAGACGCCCCCAGGCCGCTCGCATCCTACGTCATCTCCGCTATTTATTAGATTAATCGAGTACATCGAAAGGCGTCTGAACTGCTCGCAGTGCTTGTGGTAGGTTTATCCTACCGCAATCATGCGAACAGTTCAGGCTAAGAGACAACCAAGTGACTTGGTCGATGATGCTGCTTTGTTAATTATGCACACCCTTAAAACGCCCGTTTTGACCGTTTGGCACACCTGCGTTCGGATCACCACTCCCCGTTTTCAAGCACCTTCCCCTGTTACCACCCACAAACGCCTCATCCTGTCACTCAAATTAGCAGGCACTCGCTATTTGGCGAGCGCTCGATTTCTGATCGCACTGACTGGTTGGCGCATGCACATTACGACCCATACGCATGCGCAGATGTGCGAACATCGCTCGGAGCGAACGAGCGGCCTCTTACGAGCGGCTCTGAATCAGGCCCTCTGTTCCTATATATGCTGTCTCTGGTGCCACTTCCATATGATTGGTATATATATGGATAGACAGACAGATAGATAGCTAGGTACAGTAGATATATAATATATATATATATATATATATATATATATATATATCTGTATATCTACAGTATCTATATCTATCTATAATATATAAATTATATATGTATTGTATATATAAATGCCATTAGCTTGCTGTCTGACTTATCCTATTCCAGGGGCCATGCTGTGTGGCTGTTATGTCCTCTACACTTTATGGTGGTCATTGGAGTTGTCTGTGTTATATGTCACTTATTGCAATTCTCTTCGTATTGTATGGCCTAGCGTTCCCGCTAGGCTGTATTAGCTGGATGCCACATCCTGCTCGATTTCAAATAGGTAGAATGTGCCCTGTCCCCCTTGGTGGCGCCACGCTAATACAACCTTTCTCTAGGTCCAGCGCCGGACCTAGAGTGAGCACTATGGCAGTCACTTTGTGTTATTAAAGGTGGTCACTGATGGTCACTGTAATGCTCTCTGCATTATATAGCGGTCCCTGTGATGGTCTCTGCATTATATTGCGCTCACTGCAATGCTCAATTGTATGGTGGTCACTTTGATGTTGTTTGTATTGTATGGCGGTCATATAGATATAGGGTGACTACTATGTACAGAAAAGTGAGGTGGAGGGCCGAGTCATTCCCCTGGGTAACAGAAAACCTAGCTTAACCCCTGCATCTCTCTATCTGCTGCTCTGCCCCCACCTGCTGCACTGTCTGGACGCCCACTTTGTCCCGCCCACATACTGTGTTCCTGTTGGGCCTAATTCTCATCCTCCTCCTCTCCTGTTAGGCTAGGGTCTGTTCAGTCTCCCACTGCGCATGCATGTTGGAGATGGGATACGTGGTATATAATTTATATATACTTTACATGTGGATCTTATGCAATATGGGGACCATTTATTAATTATTGGGTTTTAGACCCTATAATTATAATTTCTTATTGCCACTTACCACGGCAATAAGAAACTGCACCGCCAATATGCATCAGGAATCACATACATGGACAAGGGTTCTGATAAGAGCCCATCCCTGCAATATGTAAAAGTAAAGTGAGCACATAAGCATTCCTTTTACTTTCAGTTACTGGGGCTGGATGGGCTAATGCATGCATGAGTGGAGAGTGCCGTAGAGTGATCCTACAGATCCCTCTCCCAGTACTTTATGCGGACTATAGCCTATAGGCTGCAATGTCTTCAGATGGCATTAGCTTCAGGGGGTTGCTAACTGGCAATAAATCAGTTCCATAGTATCCTATAAGGGCTGCTTTTTTGATCAAAAAGGGAGACTATGGCCCTCATTCAGAGCCACTCGCAAACAGCAGTACGCTCGTTGCGTTCCGATGTTGCCTAACCACGCATGCGTCGGTGTTACACTGCGCATGTGCGTACGGCAGATTGCGAGCTTTTTTTCTGTCGTTCCTAAAATAGCGTACAGGAAGTGACATGTCAAATGTGATTGACAGAACAGGGCGTTTTTGGGTGTTGACGGGGGTGGAGATGGAAAAACGCAGGCGTGGCGAGGCGTTTTTGGGGCGTACATACATTAGCAGATGCGAACGTCAAATGTGTTCGGACCGTCACATACGTCACTGGAACATCCTCTTTCCCTTCAAAATGCTCGCACAGTTTAGGGTCTGGATTACTCGACCACATTGGCGATGGCCTTCTCCTCCGTCCCGGGACTCCACGATGTTGCAGCGATTAATCGCGGGTGGTCACAAAAGCAATTAGTGTTGTATTGAAAACCGGCTTGGTATGTGTTTGGAAAGCAGTTTATTGGGATAGCACAAAACCATACGCAGGTGGAAATCATACCTGCTAATGTCAGGATTACACAATCAATTGGCGTACATTTTTTGGGGTTTTTTTTGGCCTCAATTTGTTGTTTATGGCCTATTGTGACAATAATGTCATCATGTTTTAATTAGCTCCCCTTTTTTTTTTTAATGTGCAATTTGCATCGTTATGTGATTTTTTAAACGTTCCTTCAAGAGGCCTTTTTTTTATACAAATGAAATGGTTTTTGGTGTCCTTTTTTGCCTTTAGGGCCAGGATTAAATGTAACCCATTTGTCCAATAATGTCACAATACAATGTCAGATTTTTTTCATAAATTTATTGTTTAAACACAAACCAATTGGCATAATATTTTTTTTTTATTTTTCTGCCAAAGATACTTTTTATCAAAAATAAATAATCAATAACTGATAACATAAACGTACAAAAATAACTTAAAAACATTTCACAAGAAAGGAGAGGGAAGTTTTGACCAGAAAGGAATATGAGCCAAGCACAGAAGGAGTGTGGGAAAAGTCGCCATTGCTGTCACCGTTTTTTCGCCCGTTTGGATGGGGGAGGGTGGGCGCCAGACCGGGTCCGGGATGCCATCGGGCTGGCCTGTCCAGAGGCAGATGTTGTGGCCTCTGGACTAGGCACAGGGCTAGGCACATTTGGAGGATTGGCTGATGTTGTGCCAGAGGTGGAGGATCCTGATGTTCCGGCAGGAAGGGAGGTCGGCTCCACCATGTGCTGGCGAACGAGCTGCTCCAGGGCATCGGCGATGCGGATGTTGGCCCTGGTATTTTCCGCCAGGGCCTGACCAATGGTCACGTTGGCCGCAGCATTTTGCTCCAGGGCCTCAGCCACCCGTATCAGACTGGCGTCCATCCTCTGCAGAATCTCCGTATGGAATTCCGATTTGAAATTGAGTTCTGTGAGGAGGCCCACTGCCTGCGAGGGGGCACGCCCTGGACTGGCTTCTGCAGGGTCCTCAGCCGGATGTACTGGTTCCTCCCCTGCAGAGCCAGCAGAAATTCTGCGGCCAAGGCTTCCCTCTGGAGCAGACTCATCCGCCTGTGTCTCTGTTGGAAAAATGAGAAAAGACTCACATTAGAATCTACATATTGGCACAATAGCATTTCAGAGTTGGTGACATCACAATACTTAGCTGGGCCAACATGAGGAGCCGCAAAGTCTGGCATGTCCGTATCCATGTTGGACACGCCAAACACCTCCACAGGCTGCACACACCCCTGTGCCAGCTCTTCTAAATCTGTCAACTCCAAAGACACAGGGGTGGGACCCCCACCTGTCCCCCTTGCATGCCTAGCCCTGTCCGCGAGTTTTTGCTTTAGGCGATATTTGAAGTCGCCCCATCTGTGGGGAAAAATGGAAGCCATTATCCTTTGTTTTAAAATGGGGTTTGTTTTTAGGGGGGGCAAGGGTTTACTTACCGCCGTTTGACATCCCGGGCTAGACGGACATAATCACCCACTCTATTGACAGCAACGGCTACCTCTTCCCACATTCTCCACTTCTGGCTTAGACTCATATTCCTGTCTGCCTGTGGCAGGATGTCCACACACTTCTGGATCAAAACCTCCATCTCCTTTCTTGTGAAATGTGGCTGCCTTTTTTTTTTGCCCGCTTTGGCCGGAATACTGGGCCCAGCAGCCTCTTCCATGTCATCCTCCTCACCTATTTGTGTAAATTTACAGAATTCACAAAATCACAACTTGCCTAATCTTATGTTTCAAATTAATCATTGATAGAAAATGCATGAAAGACTTATCGCCTGACTCTTGGGCATTTTTTCCCTGGTCTGTCGCCATGTCTGAGGTCCAAACAAGAAATACACCAGAATTTGAATGTGTTTTCGTGACGTATTTATACATGCGTCCTTATTTTGCGGCCGCATCATTGATTGTGCGGCCCTATGATCCCTCCTTAATTTGTGCGGGAAACGAAACACTATTTATGGCTTGGTGTGTCTCAAGTCGAGGTGGCGTTTTTGGATTGTTGGAGGTTATCTTGGCTGGAGTTTATTGATTGCGTAGAAAGGAGTTGGAGGTTGGAGAATCGTTTGTTGGTTAGATTTGCGTTTTTTTTTCCGTTATCTTTGTTGGTTTATATTTTTGGGACCTCGTTTGTTGATTTGGTAAGTTTTGTGAAGTCTAACTTTTGTTCAATTGTTGTTTCATTGTGTTTCGTATATTTTGTAATTTTTGGATACCTAATTTATTCTATTTTAGATTTTGTTTATTTTCGACCCCAAAGACCTTTTGAATTTGCATCTTAGATATTTGCTCTTGGTAAGTCCATTTTTTATCCTGTATTAGCGAACTAATTAGCGCATTTTTAGTAGTTACTCTTGTGACTTGTATTAGCGAACTAATTAGCACATTTTTAGTAGTTACTCTTGTGACTTGTATTAGCGAACTAATTAGCGCATTTTTAGTAGTTACTCTTGTGACTTGTATTAGCGAACTAATTAGCACATTTTTAGTAGTTACTCTTGTGACTTGTATTAGCGAACTAATTAGCACATTTTTAGTAGTTACTCTTGTGACTTGTATTAGCGAACTAATTAGCACATTTTTAGTAGTTACTCTTGTGACTTGTATTAGCGAACTAATTAGCGCATTTTAAACAGCTTAATAATCATTCTAACTTTTTGATGGTTTAGCTTTCGCATTTTGAGCCAACATTTCGACCCGTTTTGATGTACTGTGTTAAATGTCGCTTTGCGGTTTTGCTAAATGGGTGTTTGGCATATTTGAACTTTGGTCTAGCACAAAATGTATCCACAAAAATGCACAGAGTGAAATGTGTCAAGTAATTTGTTGTTTATTTTCAGTTTGGACGTATCATGACAATACCCCGGCATGTAAGCAGCAATGGATGGTATCATCAAGCTAAGTTGTTTTAATATAGTTTTGGGGTGGGTCAAAAGCCTTGCTTTGAAATTTTTGAATTTCAGGTTGATCTGGGGAGGATTGTTCTGGCCATGCTCCCGGAAGCCGACCAACCTCAATCTCATCCCAGGCATAGGCATCGTAGGCATGCAAGGCCCCAGATATTTCGAACACGTGTCACCCTTTTTGGAATGCCCGATGATGAGGTTTTAAGACGCTACCGTCTACCTCCCAAAATCATCATAGACACTCTCTCATTAATAGAAAGTGATCTTGAGCGGCAAATTGACAGTCCAACAGCAATACCACCACTGACGCAATTTATGGCGGTGTTACATTTCTGTGCCTCAGGATCGTTTCAAACAACAGTGGGAATAGTGGCGGGCATCTCCCAATCCTCCTTTTCCCGGATCCTGAGGGCAGTGATGGAGGCACTTTTCAAGCACCTCCATCATTTTATTCAAATGCCTTTGGATATGGGTGCCCTTAGTGTGGCCAAGGCCAATTTTTACCAAATAGCTGGCTTCCCACACATCATAGGGGTTGTGGATGGTACTCACATACCACTTCAGCCTCCAGCACGGCTGGAGGCAATATTTAGAAACAGGAAACACTATCACTCCCTGAATGTAATGGTGGTATGTGATGCCTCCCTCCAGATCCTGTCCCTGAATGCTAAGTTACCAGGAAGTGCACATGACTCCTTCGTCATCCGGCAATCAGGGATATGGCAGAAATTAACCAACCTACAAGCTGGTGATGCGTGGCTTCTGGGTAAGTGGAGACCTTTAGTACATAACAATGTTAAGCTTGATACACATTGTTCCTGATGTTGTCTCTTATTTTTCACAGGAGACAGTGGATACCCTTGCATGTCCTGGCTGCTCACTCCTTATTTGGCTCCCACACCAGGCCCACAAAGTGAGTATAATTCCGCACTTACAGCCACCAGGCAAGTGGTGGAGCGCTGTATCGGCCTTTTAAAAGGCCGATTTAGATGCCTCCACCGCTCTGGTGGCGAGCTCATGTATTTGCCGGATATGGTGTCGAAAATTGTGGTCCTGTGTGGGATATTTCACAACATCGCCATAAGGAGTGGTGTCCCAATGCAGCCAGAGGATGCCTTACCTGAGGATGGCCCCCCCGAGGTTGGTCGGAGGTCAGTATGTGGGGGGGCCATACGCGATGATGTGGTGGCCAGATTTTTTAGGTAAGTTTGACCCAAACTACAGTGTTTCTACCTAATGTGTTTGTGTTTGTTTGCGAACATCTAATTTATTTATTTTTTTTCACCATCTTCTGTTTGTTCACATAATCTTTGCCACTCCAACGCTCACTACTTCCTGCTACCCTTACCAAACCTGGATCTGGTGATTTTGTCCATATATTCTGGAACCCATATCGCAACGCCATGTTTGTGGAATCATGTTGGCATGGTCCTTCGTCAACCAGTTCTTGATTGTTTTTTTTAATTAAATATTTTATTTGTATGTGTTGTATTTGAGATTATCACTGTTTTTTTTTTTTGGGACTGACCACTTTGATTTCTCATTTATGTTGTGAATAAATGTTTGGAGAGTGAAATGGTCTTCCTTTTTTTGGACGTTAACAGCAAGTGTAACCAGGTTAACACACCTTACAATTGACTAAGGGGTAATCCAGTACTGACACCAGTTGATGTAAACTGAAATATGTTTGCAGGTTCCCAACCCACACCAAAAGGAAGCCTGTCCAAACCTTTGGATTTTGAAGATTGGCCTAAGCAGCTTGCACCCCAACTAGGAACCTGTAAAATGGCGAAATATCTAATTGACACTACACCCAAAAAGGGAAATGACATTGTTACTGTTATGTGTTTCTTGTGGCTGTTTAACATACAAATACAAAATACAATCTAACTTTTAAAAAAGGGAAATCCTTGCAGGAACAGTCTACTTATGTCAGGGAAAACTATTTGTGTTTTTGAAAAAAAGAATGAGCCAGAACGTATATTAGAACTACAAA
This sequence comes from Taudactylus pleione, assembly GCA_031769625.1. NCBI lineage: Eukaryota > Metazoa > Chordata > Amphibia > Anura > Myobatrachidae > Taudactylus > Taudactylus pleione. The sequence goes on from JAUIMM010000066.1 coordinate 1,482,868, forward strand.
ATTTATTTACAAAACGAAAATCAACAAAAAAAACTACTGGCGAAGGATGCCAGACAGCCGGTCAAGGGCCACAAGAATGCCAATGACATGTTGGCGCATCTGGCCAACACAATCGTCCACCTCTTGTCGACGCCTCTGTTCCTCTGTGGGTGAGAAAAGTGTGTGGATTAATAAAACAATAGGGAATCCACATTAAAAAAACAAAAACACAACGAAATCACTCCTAAACCGAAAAAAGAAAAACCAAAACAAAAAGGGGGTGCTGGCAAAAATACAAGGCCTATGTACAAATTCACACAGGTGTGATATGTGTATGTTGAAATCAGCAGGAAGAGGTAAAGGCAAACTGCTAAATCACCAAAAGTAAACCAAACAAGCACGAATAAAGGCACGACACATGATTACATACAAACAGTTTGTGGTTAAAAAAAATGAGAAAGAAAAACATACCGGGAGCCAAAACGGGAGCTCCGGAAGTCCCTCCATGTTCCTCCTCGGAGGAGCCTTCATTCCCCAAAGAACGGGGAGGGGTAATGATGGACTCTGGGGAGGGGGTAATTGGAAGAGGGGTGGGTGGAGGTGAGGGGGAAGTGGGACGGAGGGGAAGGAGGCCCGACAGTTCCGGGAGAGGGTCTGGGAAGGCTGGGGAGGAGTGGGGTATAGGGGAAATATTTGGGGTGGAGTGTTGGCTGGGGGTTGGGGATAGTGGCCGGGAACGCCGTCTGGCCGGACGGTGACGGCGTAGTCTTGGCTGTCCTCCTAAAATATGTCAAACAAATTGAGGTTAGTTTCTGGGCAAATCCGGGGCCCAAATAAAAAAAAAAAAACCAGCAACAAAAAACATGCAAAAAGGAGTAGAATGAAAAAAACAGAAATAGAGGGAAAACAAGCACACGCTGATATGAGGACAAATAATTAATAGGACAGACAGGAAAACATGCACACGCAGATATGAGGACAAATAATTAATAGGACAGACAGGAAAACATGCACACGCAGATATGAGGACAAATAATTAATAGGACAGATAGGAAAACATGCACACGCAGATATGAGGACAAATTATTAATAGGACAGACAGGAAAACATGCACACGCAGATATGAGGACAAATAATTAATAGGACAGACAGGAAAACATGCACACGCAGATATGAGGACAAATAATTAATAGGACAGACAGGAAAACATGCACACGCAGATATGAGGACAAATAATTAATAGGACAGATAGGAAAACATGCACACGCAGTTTGCCCCACAAACACAAACATGAAAACCACAAAACATAACACTTACTTTCAAGGATCTGCATGCGAAAGCATGCCAGCAAGCGGGGCGTTCGCCGTTGCAGGTCTGACCACCTGCGCTCAAGCTGCCCGATGTTGCGGCGTGAACCCAACGACTGCAGGCGGGACCGTGCCTCCGCATACGCGGAGCGCTTCTGCCGGTTGGTGATGGGTGGAGGCTGGCTGGTGATCCGCCTATCCATCACCTCCGTAAGCACCAGCAGCTCGCGCCTGGTGAATGCGGAGGCTCTCATGATGGCAATGGAGTTTTTCATACAAAACATTTTTGATAAAGTGTGGCAAAAATTTCTGATTGGCTAATGTATTTTGGAAATTAACAGGAGCAATTTTATTGGTTAGTGTATGAGTCATGTGTTCAACAGGGCCAGAAATCTCTGGAGAGTTATAATAGGCTTGATGCAGTGACATGCGTTTGCAAATTTAAATAAAGAAATGAACCCCGGAAAATATGCGGGGATCCACAGCAATAGAACAATTGTTTAATTGTGGTTCACATGTTTTTTGAACAATAAAAGCGAATGTTCCATCCGTACGTATTCTGCGGGTAAACACAAACACGGACAAGAGTAAAGTTTCTTGCATTGTGTTGAAAAAAAAAAAACAATTAAGCTAATTGATACATTGATTGGCATGATACGATTGAGGGAGGTAGGCAGAATAAAGGAGCAGGTAATCGACATCTGACAAGGCCACTTCCGGTTTCACTTGTGCGTGCGTTCCCTTCAAGCCATTTCGGGGATGTACGCTCGCTATTTCGCACGCTCGTTAGTTAGAGGAGGGGTCGCCTGAGTTTAGGGAGGAATTTTAGATGCGAACGAAAATACGAGCGAGCCATTGAATTTAAATAATTTTGTACGTACGCCTAACGTACGTGCGCCCGCTTGCGAGTGGCTCTGAATGAGGGCCTATATACTGTGGACCCCTACATATACATCTGAGGGATACCCAATATTTGCATGTACCCTCTCCTACTCTTTTGTTGTTTTATATAAAATAACAGGTGGTGTATGGGGAAGGGAGATTGAGATTGTTAAAGATAGGAGGTAGATATGTCCTCCATGGTGCTAGCTTCACCCCATGGCACAGGCCACACACCCTGTTTAGACTACATGCCCAAATCACTAGTCACACTCCCACGGCAATGGACACACTGTTGGCACACAATAGGCCCTTCAAAAATTTCAGCTCCAGGCCCATGTGGACCTTAATCAGGCACTGCGTGCAGTGAGGTCAAGGGCTGGGGAGGCACACACGCGAGATGGGTCTAAGGGCCCAATTCAGACCCAGACGCTAAGCCACGGACGCACGCTATGGACGATTGTTGCCCATCTGTGCATGCATATGCATCGCAGTAAGTGTGCGCGAACCAGTCATTGCGATCAGGAATCGTGTGCTCGTAGCTCAAAGACTGAGCGCTACTATGAGTGACAGATAGTGCCGTCTGTGGGTGGTAACAGGGGAAGGTGCTTGTGAACGGGGGAGTGGTGCTGTGAACACAGGCATGTCTGGTCATCAAAACTGAGTGTTATGGGTGTGCATAATTAGCATGGAGGCATCATTGTACACGTCACTTGGTTGGTTTTCAGCCTGCAGTGATCGCAGTGCTTGCGGCGGGGTAGGGTCTACCTCAAGCGTTAGGTGCAGCTCCGATGGCTCTCAATGGTTCTGATTAATCAGACACTTCCTGGAGATGACGAGTGTTGAGAAAGAAAAGTGGGCGTCTTTATACCGGTGTACGCTCACTCTGCCGTCGCTCTCTAAGACATAGAGGGCGTCCATACACCAGACAGTGCGATCACGGAATTTGCATACCTGGCCCCTTTTGGCAACGAGAGAGCGCAGCTTAACATCTGGGTCTGAATCGACCCCTAAGTGCTCTCCCCTCACTACAATAAGCTTTAGTGCCAATTAATTCTCCTACCTGCATCACTGTGTCTTCTCTTGCTACTGCTGACTGAGCTGAGTGAGCTCTGATCTTTAAACTCTGCAGGGCACTTTCTGGTCACATGACACATCCAAGGTGTCCATCAGTGCTCAAGGCATGCCCCCCTACACTCAGAGGCATGCCTCTATTAGCTCCCTTTCTGTGCAGCTTACTGCCCATGGTGTGGCCCCGCCTCCAGGTCTGCAAGCAGTGTCTGACCATACAGAAGCGAGGCTGAGCTGTTGCTGCCTCATCTCTCATCTCCCTGCAGTCCCAGGGAGCTCCACAAAGCTGGTGAGTGTTAACTCTAAAAATGATTACTATAAACAAAGAAGGTGTTTATAAGTTATAAATATCTTCTTTGTATTATTCTAATCATTTTCATATCAAATCTCAGGAGAATAACAGGGGAGGCTCTGCCTTTCCGTGCCTACCCTGACTGCACGTCCCTGCTTGTAAAACACAATACATGAGCAAGCTCTAAATCAGTGTGTTTTCATCAACAAGTACATTTTACTAACATTTGGATGACACTTTACCGCTGTGCTCATAGGTGCTACTTTCACAATCTCCACGAAATGCCTTTTCAAAAGTAGGCAAGTGAGGGATAGAACAAATTAACTTCTTAAAAGCAATTTATAAATCACAGTTATTGAAGTAATGATATTAATAGGGCTAAAGGTGCCATACACGGTGAGTTTCAAAAGTTGGTCAGATCACTTGTACGATTTCCCTTGAACATTCTTCCCTTCAGATACAGGACGATTTGTATTTAAAATGCAACTATGTCACATAAGACCATACGATTTGATCAATCACATCACATAATGTGTGTCAGTTCCTACACGATCAGTTGAGATCTCTCTGCAAAACCATCTGATCTGTGATCCAACTAGATGACAGCGGGGACGATCATCGGGGTCGCAGAAGACTCAAAATACAACTATTTTCAAATGATTGGTCTGTCCAACCTGTAGAAACTGCCCAAATTGTGTGATCAATCATCTCGTGTATGGCCAGCATTAGACTATCCACTGAGATATGTTTCATCTTTCACGTTGATGTACTTTTAATTTGGCCTTAACTACATTATTCCATATTTTTAATTTGTAAATACTTCTCAAATTGATCTATTTTAAGTGATTATTATTATTATTATTATTATTATTATTATTAATAATAATAATAATAATAATCATCATCATCACAATAATAATAATAATAATAATAATAATAATAATTATTATTATTATTATTATTATTATTATTATTATTATTATTATTGTTATTATTATTTTTATTTGGAATTATTCCTATGGTCTATAATATTCACTAATTTGTCAAGAATTTACTAGTAATACCTGTCAGTGCCAATCCTTGTAAGAGAGGCACCCAATTAATCTTGGAATATATTTAGTGAATCTGCCATCACTGTATCCCTTGGTATTCCCCATGTTGGCCAAAATGTGGCTGATCCTGTAACTCTAGCAGATAAACTAGACTGGCAACATATTACACAGTTACTTTGGGCAAACACTTGGATGGCCAGTTGGATGAGATTTGGACATTCATCTCTCTGGCCAAGCCGTCGGATCACTTCCAGCTTCACTGCTGGTTGCTGGTGTGGTCAGAAGACATAGAAGAATAGCAGTCACCTTCTGAGCACAGGCCAGAATATGAAGTTCCTGTTTTCATTCATTCTCATCGCTGCTGCTTTGGGGCCGCACACCTTCAAGAGGCCAATTGTGTAATATTGGCTGTGATATTGCAGTGTGTGTGGCCGGCTTTACATTGAAAATCTCTTTCTATGGTAATTGGAAAAAAACATCTTTCCTGTAGTCACAATAGGTTCCTTGTCTCCAGAACAGCCCTAGGTTTGGAAGGTTTAGCCAACTGATCTTCACAGTGACATTAAATACATTTCAGCATATTCATTAGGACTTTTTTTTCCCCTCAACTAATTTAGCTTTTCTTTACAATTTAACTCATTCCTGATAAGCTTCTCCTATGTCTTTTATAGTATTTGGTAGAGACGGGTGCCTGAAATGACGAACCACATTCACTATGTGGTCAAAGCAATAAATATATACAATACTGAGACTAGAGGGTGAGTCTATTTACTCTCCTTGGAAGGAGATAAAGTACCCGCCAATCAGCTCCTAACTGCCATATCACAGGCTGTGTTTGAAAGTTGATAGTTAGGAGCGGATTGGCTGGTACTTTATCCCCATTCAAGGCTTAGTAAATAGACCCCAAAGTACCAACCAATCAGCTCCTAACTGTCACTTTACAGGCTGTGTTTAAGAAAATGACAGGAGCTGATTGGTTGGTACTTTATTGCCATCCACTTTATCTCGATCCAATGCTTAGTAAATAGACCCCTCAATCTGTTGAGAGACAAAAAAAAAATCTTTTAAGGATCACTATACAAGAGAGTCTGGCCAATTCCACTCGAGTCCCAACCATCACAGTAAAATGGGGATTGTCTTTAATGAATCAAAAAAGTGCACAGTATTAATGTGCAGCAACGATCCACACAAAAGCAAAGGATGACAATATCCACCAGTTTACATTCACTTTAGAGCATTTTGCAGGAAATGGCTGCATAACTTACATGTGACAGGGAATGATGGTGGTACTTTGCCATCAACAACCCTTTACTTCATTACAATAAGCTAATTGCATAATCTTATTTCTACACTGCCATGCAAATTATTATTATTATTATTATTATTATTATTATTATTATTATTATTATTATTATTATTATTATTATCTTTTATTTATATGGCACCTCCAAGTGTCCATAGCACAGTACACAAAGAATTGCAATAGCGAACACAAACACTACATTTTAAAATTAATTTAAGCCATAGCACAGAGACAACAATGGGGTTGGGTATGAAATCCCGGCTATCGGGATGCCACTGTTCAGAATACCGACAGCAACATCCAGACATCCAGAATCCCGACACCCATAGTAACTAATGGTGAGTATTTTCCTAACCCCTACCCTAACCCTCCCTCCTCAGTACCTAACCCTAACCTCCCCCCCTAGTGCCTAACCCTAACCCTCCCTCCTAGTGCCTAACTAGAACCTCCCCCCCTAGTGCCTAACCCTAACCCTCCCTCCTAGTGCCTAACTAGAACCTCCCCCCCAGTGCCTAACCCTAACCCTCCCTCCTAGTGCCTAACCATAACCTCCCCCTCCACGCACCCTAAACCTAAAACCCCTCATGGTGCCTAACCCTAACCCCGCACCCTAGACCTAACCTCCCCATACACCCTGATACTTATCTTCGGGATGCCAACGGTCTGGATACTGGTGCGGGGATCCCGACCTGTCGGGATTTTGGCGCCGGTATTTAGACTATCGGCATCCTGCACGCCGGGATGATGACTACTTCCCGAAACAAAGAGATACAGAAGCTTGGTAATTATACCCAAAGGACAGTCCTATTCTCTCATGGTTGATATTGAAACACTGTTGCTATTGCTTGATTTACTGTACACTGGAAGTATCTATAGGAACAGGCTACATATATTGTGGATAGATATAGGGGTGAGGCACTCTGCTCATGTTTTCTATCTTATGTGTTTTCTGGATTATCTTTTCTTATTAAAGTGACAATACATTTCATTTATTCAGTAATTTACTGCAATATTTATACACTGATTATAGCGCTACTACTTTGTTTTTTGTGTTTACTGTATTGAAGGCACTACATAGCTCCACAACTCCCCCACACCCTGCAATGACACACCCGTACAATAATGGGGTGCAGGCAGGGGCGTATCTATAATGGGTGCAGGGTGTGCGGTGCACATGGGCACCCGGGGGGCTTGCACCGCACACCCTGCACCCATATTATGTAAAACGTACCTCTCTGAGGTCCCGTGTCGGGTCTCCCAGCGCTGCTCAAATGCCAGAAAATGTCCACCGCGGCCATTGTTCCGGTGTTTTGCACATGCGCTGTGAGTAAATCGCAGGGAAAATGGTGGCCGCGATCTGTGCATGCGCAATAGACTCTCTAGTGCCCAGAGTCTATTGATTCTGAGGTGGCTGGCTGCCAGAGAGAGAAGAGGGGGCTCGGGATGGGGGATGCACACAGTCCACCTCCTCTCTAAAGACACCCCTGGGTGCAGGGGCTTCTGTCGGATTACAGATGCACCCTCAGCGTCAGGGGCTGAGACGAGTCAGACACAGGCAAAGAATGTTGGAGTGCAGAGGATCAGACGGGTCAGGCGCATGTATAACATGTTAGGGTGCAGGGGCTCAGATGGGTCAGATGCATGCACAGAATGTTGGGGTGCAAGGGCTCAGACGGGTCAGATGCATGCACAGCATGTTGGGGTGCAGGGGATCAGACGGGTCAGATGCATGCACGGCATGTTGGGGTGCAGGGGATCAGACAGGTCAGATGCATGCACAACATGTTGGGGTGGAGGGGCTCAGATGGTTCAGACGCATGAACAGCATGTTGGGGTACAGGGGATCCGACAGGTCAGATGCATACACATCATGTTAGTGAGCAGGGGCTCAGATGGATCAGACGCATGCACAGCATATTGGGGTACAGGGGCTCAGATGGGTCAGATGCATGCATGGCATGTTGGGCTGCAGGGGATCAGATGGGTCAGATGCATGCACAGCATGTTGGGCTGCAGGGGATCAGATGGGTCAGAAGCATGCACAGCATGTTTGGGTGCAGGGGATCAGATGGGTCAGACGCATGCACGGCATGTTGGGGTGCAGGGGATCAGATTGATCAGATGCATGCACAGTATGTTGGGGTGCAGGGGCTCAGATGGATCAGATGCATGCACAGCATTTTGGGCTGCAGGGGATCAGATGGGTCAGATGCATGCACAGCATGTTGGGGTGTAGGGGATCAGACGGGACAGATGCATGCACAGCATGTTGGGGAGCAGGGGCTCAGATGGATCAGACGCATGCACAGCATGTTGGGGTGCAGGGGCTCAGATGGGTCAGATGCATGCACAGCATGTTGGGGTGCAGGGGATCCGACAGGTCAGATGCATGCACAGCATGTTGGGGTGCAGGGGCTCAGATGGGTCAGATGCATGCACAGCATGTTGGGGTGTAGGGGATCAGACGGGTCAGATGCATGCACAGCATGTTGGGGTGCATGGGATCAGATGGGTCAGACGCATGCACAACATGTTGGGGTGCAGGGGCTCAGATGGGTCAGATGCATGCACAGCATGTTGGGGTGTAGGGGATCAGACGGGTCAGATGCATGCACAGCATGTTGGGGTGCAGGGGCTCAGATGGGTGAGATGCATGCATGGCATGTTGGGCTGCAGGGGCTCAGATGGGTCAGATGCATGCACAGGATGTTGGGGTGCAGGGGCTCAGATGGATCAGATGCATGCACAGCATGTTGGGCTGCAGGGGATCAGATGGGTCAGATGCATGCACAGCATGTTGGGGTGTAGGGGATCAGACGGGTCAGATGCATGCACAGCATGTTGGGGTGCATGGGATCAGATGGGTCAGACGCATGCACAACATGTTGGGGTGCAGGGGCTCAGATGGGTCAGATGCATGCACAGCATGTTGGGGTGCAGGGGATCAGACGGGTCAGACGCATGCACAACATGTTGGGGTGCAGGGGATCAGACAGGTCAGACACATGCACAGCATGTTGTGGTGCAGGGGATCAGATGGGTCAGATGCATGCACAGCATGTTGGGGTGCAGGGGATCAGATGGGTCAGATGCATGCACAACATGTTGGGGTGGAGGGGATCAGACAGGTCAGACACATGCACAGCATGTTGGGGTGCAAGGGATCAGATGGGTCAGATGCATGCACAGCATGTTGGGGTGCAGGGGATCAGATGGGTCAGACGCATGCACAGTATGTTGGGGTGCAGGAGCTCAGATGGGTCAGATGTATGCACAGCATGTTGGGCTGCAGGGGCTCAGATGGGTCAGATGCATGCACGGCATGTTGGGGTGCAGGGGATCAGACGGGTCAGATGCATGCAGAGCATGTTGGGGTGCAGGGGATCAGACGGGTCAGACGCATGCACAGCATGTTGGGGTGCAGGGGATCAGACGGGTCAGACGCATGCACAGCATGTTGGGCTGCAGGGGCTCAGATGGGTCAGACGCATGCATGGTATGTTGGGCTTCAGGGGATCAGATGGGTCAGATGCATGCACAGTATGTTGGGGTGCAGGGGATCAGATGGGTCAGATGCATGCACAGCATGTTGGGGTGTAGGGGATCAGACGGGTCAGACGCATGCACAGCATGTTGGGGTGCAGGGGATCAGATGGGTCAGATGCATGCACAGCATGTTGGGCTGCATGGGATCAGATGGGTCAGATGCATGCACAGCATGTTGGGGTGTAGGGGATCAGATGGGTCAGATGCATGCACAGCATGTTGGGGTGCAGGGGATCAGACAGGTCAGACACATGCACAGCATTTTGGGGTGCAGGGGATCAGATGGGTCAGATGCATGCACAGCATGTTGGCGTGCAGGGGATCAGACAGGTCAGACACATGCACAGCATGTTGGGGTGCAGGGGATCAGATGGGTCAGATGCATGCACAACATGTTGGGGTGCAGGGGATCAGACAGGTCAGACACATGCACAGCATGTTGGGGTGCAGGGGATCAGAGGGTCAGACGCATGCACAGCATGTTGGGGTGCAGGGGTTCAGATGCATGCACAGCATGTTGGGGTGCAGGGGATCAGACGGGTCAGACGCATGCACAGCATGTTGGGGTGCAGGGGCTCAGATGGGTCAGATGTATGCACAGCATGTTGGGCTGCAGGGGCTCAGATGGGTCAGATGCATGCACAGCATGTTCGGGTGCAGGGGATCTGACGGGTCAGACGCATGCACAACATTTTGGGGTGCAGAGTATCAGACGAGTCAGATGCATGCATAACATGTTGGGGTGCAGGGGATCAGATGGGTCAGATGCATGCACAGCATGTTGGGGTGCATGGGATCTGACGGGTCAGACGCATGCACAGCATGTTCGGGTGCAGGGGATCAGACGGGTCAGACGCATGCACAGCATGTTGGGGTGCAGGGGATCAGACGGGTGAGACGCATGCACAACATGTTGGGGTGCAGGGGATCAGACGGGTCAGACGCATGCACAGCATGTTGGGGTGCAGGGGATCAGACGGGTCAGACGCATGCACAGCATGTTGGGGTGCAGGGGATCAGACGGGTCAGATGCATGCACAGCATGTTGGGGTGCAGGGGATCAGACTGGTCAGACGCATGCACAACATTGTTGGGGTGCAGGGTCTTTCAGAGCTCTCAGACGTTTCCTGGAGGATGATGTTAGTGGGAATGCTGTCATTATAACACTATACTGTACATGGGAAATTTGCTGTTCTATCACGCCAAAACCGTTGCCCCAATCTGATTTTTCAGCTGGCACATCCACATGGTAAGACCATTATTTTGATACCACAACCATATTTTTACATTCAGCCACAATAGGGGGTTTCTGTGTGACAGACATAATGTGAACTGGGAGCTCTACAGTGTATTCAGCACATTTGTGGTGCTGGGAGTATTTATGGTTATACATAGAGATGTGCGCTGATCCTCGTGTTTTGGTTTTGGATCTGCATTCATCTTTGTATTTTGGTTTTGGATCTGTATATTTTTAAATTAAACAAACAAACATATAATGACGTCATTTTGACCTGTTAGCATGCAATCCAAAACCAGGGTTTGGTTTTAAAATCTGAGTACTGAACCGCAGGAAGATCCATACCAGGACTCAGCTTCACTTGGAACCCCTAAGTTCAGTTATTGTAGTTTCTCTGAGAACCGGACCAACACATCTCTAGTTATACTGTACATTTAAATAACATCACCATCTTATCATAGTGATACTGTTATTCTTAGAGGTACCCACAAGGTAGGTGCTCTGGGGGACCCTTAAAGCTTAATTTGGCCACGGCTATTTCCAACATATTTCTTTGACTTTATACTTCCAGTATTATAAATATATATTGTAGAGATAGTATTATATAAAGGAAGGTATGTCTTGCACTTTAGATTACTATTAAAAGTCATCAGGGAGTTTAATGAAATGTCAAATAAATGTATCATATACAGTAGGGATGTGCGCCGGACCATTTTTGCCGGATTTGGATTTGGATTTAGTTCTAATTCGTTGTCCGGCTTTGGATTTGGATTTGGATTTGCCAAACTGCGGTGACTGGCTTTGGATTTGGATTTGGATTTGGATTTTTTTACAAAAATTGACAAAAAAAGCTAAAATCACATAAATTGGTCTTTTTTTTCTTCCTTGAGTATTATTAACCTCAATAACATTAATTTCCAGTCAATTTAGACCATATCACAGCTTATAATATTGTTTTCAACATTATTGGCCAAAGGTTGCAGTGAGCTGACTGGTTACTAAGCGACAAAGCAGCGGCACAACGACACAGACACCACAGTATAAAGCACATCTATGACACATTGCCACACAGCAGTGGCAGAAATGAAAAGTAGTGCACCCACCCAGTGGGGTACGGCCAGCAGAGTCACAGTACTTGTTTACAAAGTGGGCTACGGCCCTAGGAGTCACAGTGCACAATCTTATTAGCATTACACCGCACATAGGGCCTGATTCACATTACACCATAAAGTAGTGTCTCTTATTTATGTTACGACACACAGTAGTGCCCCTTTTACACAATGCCCACAGTAGTGACCCTTTTACACAATGCCCACAGTAGCGGTGTCCCTTACACAATGTCCCCCAGCAGTGGTGCCCCCTATGCAGTCCCCTTAGTAGTAGGGTCCACTATGCAGTGCCCCCAGTAGAATGCCCCCCAGTAGTATGCCCCCCATTAGCAGGCCCCCCCAGTAGTATGCCCCCCATTAGCAGGCCCCCCCAGTAGTATGCCCCCCATTAGCATGCCACCCAGTAGTATGCCCCCCCAGTAGTATGGCTCCCCCAGTAGTAGGCTGCCCCAGTAGCAGGCCCCCCCAGTAGTAGGCTGCCCCAGTAGTAGCCCCCCCTGTAGTATGGGCCCCCCTGTAGTATGGGCCCCCCTGTAGTAGGCTGCCCCAGTAGCAGCCCCCCCCAGTAGTAGTAAGCCCCCCCAGTAGTATGGCCCCCCCCAGTAGCAGGCCCCTCAGTAGTATGGCCCCCCCAGTAGCAGGCCCCCCCCAGTAGTATAGCCCCCCCCAGTAGCAGGCCCCTCTGTAGTATGGCCCCCCCAGTAGTATAGCCCCACCCAGTAGCAGACCCCCCCCAGTAGTGCAGACCCCCCCAGTAGTATAGCCCCCCCCAGTAGCAGGCCCCTCTGTAGTATGGCCCCCCAATAGTGCAGATCCCCCCCAGTAGTATGGCCCCCCCAGTAGCAGACCCCCCCCCAGTAGTATAGCCCCCCCCAGTAGCAGGCCCCTCTGTAGTATGGCCCCCCCAGTAGTATTGCCCCCCAGTAGCAGACCCCCCCAGTAGTGCAGACCCCCCCAGTAGTATAGCCCCCCCCAGTAGCAGGCCCCTCTGTAGTATGGCCCCCCCAGTAGTATAGCCCCCCCAGTAGCAGACCCCCCCAGTAGTGCAGACCCCCCCCAGTAGCGCCCCCGGACCTTTGACAAGTAAAAAAATAAAAAAAATAAAACTTACCTGATTCCCCGCTCCCGCGCCGTCCGCTCTGTCACACGCTGAGGAGGGAGCCGGAAGACGGAGCTCATGTGTGAGCTCCAGCCGGCTCCCTCCGTGCAGCAGCCAATGAGAGTCTGTGTGACTCTCATTGGCTGCTGTAACAAACACACAGCTGCCGCTGGCGGCTGTGTGTCTGTGTCTGTGTAGGGCAGAGCGCTATCACTGCGCTCTGCCCTACACGCGAGGAGACCTGATGTCGGATTCTCTAGTGAGAATCCGACATCAGGCGGCCGCCGTTCGGCCCCGAACGGGGATCCGAGTCAGGCGGTGAACACCCGAACAGGGTTCGGGTGGACTCGGATCCCCAATGTTCGGAGCGGTTCGGATTCCACAGAATCCGAACCGCTCATCTCTAATATACAGTAGTGACATCTCACCGCCAACATTGATCTGGAAGCACAGAAACTGTCCTATGTTCATTTGCTAGCTTACAGTGTTTATATCTAAAGTTTGTGTTCTGGCAACTAGGTATTTGCTATGGGATGTAGTTAGGATACGGCAGGCGCTATCCCGGCCGCCGATATCCCGAGAGCCACGTCCCAACATGGGACTAAAGATAGGCGTCACAATCCTGATGCCTATCATTAGCCCACTACTAAATCCCAACATCCAGCTTACCAAACAAAGGAAAGCCCGGTGTCTTAGCGTGTAGCCACAGGTGAGGAGGGTTAGCAATAGGGACCCACGTGGGGATTTAGGTTTAGGCACCCCCGCTGGAGGGTTAGGGGTAGGCACCCCACGGGAGGGTTAGGTTTAGAGTACCGGGAGGGGGGGTTAGTTTTAGACACTATGTGGGGAGGTTAGGGTTAGGTACTAAGGGAGAGGTTAGGGTTAGGCACCCCAAAGGGAGGGTTAGGGGGGGAGAGGTGGGGTTAGGTTTAGGGTGTGGGGAGGGTGGGTTAGGTTTAGGCACTAAGGGGGGAGTTTAGGGTTAGGCACCCCTAAGGGAGGGTTAGACTACTTACCTGATGCAGTAGGGTTCCGACCCTACAGAATGCCACTGTCGGTATATTAAACAGCCGCTGGCATTACATACCGATTCCATTTGCTATTCACCTGGATTTACAAGTGTACAGTGAAAATGAAGAAATTGGAGCCGCATGAGGAAACGTATCCACAGTGGAAGAATGGTAATTTATATTATATGAATGTTGCAATCATTTATTTAAATTAGACCATTTAAGATATTATATTCTCAATGAGTTTAATCTGTATAATTTACAAAGGTGACATTTAAACGTAATGTGTTTGAACTTGAAGTCCTCAAATAATAATTATGCTATAAGATTACGTCAATTTGGAATACAGTAAGTAATAACTTAGATTCTTCACAAACCATGTTCCGATTTTATTAAGGAGTAAAGTGATATCTGTCAGATTGTAGTAACACGTGTTACAGCTCTTCTATCTGTACACAGCAGTAAGATCATGATGATGGGACAATATACAATAACTTTGTCTATTTCTCCTCCTTATCTATTGTAAATATAGGATACTTGTTAACTCATAGTACAAACACATCTTGTATTTGTGGTTTATTAAGTGTAAACAGAGTAGCGAGCATAGTTTTAATCACACATTTAAGGCCTTTGTTTGTACAGCTTAGTTGTGCTGTGCAGCTGTGTCCAGATGGGATACATGCAGGAAAACCATCATGCATATGTATCCTCTATTACTGGCCTAATACTGACATGAAATGAACACTCCACCCTGCATTTGTAAAAGGTTTATAAACCACATTTCAGAGATCTGAGTGCAAACTAAGGGCCTGATTCAGACCCACTCGCGAGCGGCTGTCCACTCGCAAGTGGGTCGATGGTCTGCACTGAGCATGCGCACGACGGAGGGAGCTCCGTCGTGCGCATGCGCCAGACGCGACGAGCGAAGGACTTTCCTTCGCTCGTTATGTCTGATCAAAGGGGGCGTGCTGTCGATGTTGATTGACAGCACGCCCCCTTTGGTGGGCGTGCCGGGGGCGTGCCTCCCTGACGTTCCCAAGGGAATGCCTACTGTCAGAAGCCGGCCCACTGACATCACTAGTGATGTCAGTGGGAGTGATTTTCGCTCTGATAGAGCCAAAATCACTCCAGGGCTTGCGGTTGAAAACCTCAACCGCAGGCTCCGGCTCTCAGTGGTGACTCAGTGGTGACCCACAGCTATACGAGCATCCAGGAGGACGCTCCATAATTATGGAGGGCGTCCCTCATTCAGAGCGTGCGCTCTGCTCAGAGCGTACGGCTCTGAATGAGGGCCTAAATGTGAGCTTTTATGGATTTTGCAGATGGATATGTTTTTGTGACTAGAGATGAGCTGTTCGGATTGCTTGGAATCTGTACCAACCCGAACTCCCGGTATCCAAGGCAATCTGAGTGATGGCTCGGGTTTTCCTGCCTGACTTGGATTCCACTTTGAGGAAAAACTTCATCCTCATGGCATTGGATTCTTATGGTTTTGGATTCTATATAAGGCACCATGGACGGGACTCGGCACCATTTCTTACAGGCATGCTGCTGTATGCTGTGCTGTACTCTGCTGTATAGGTTGTGCTGTGTCCAGACTCAGTCACAAGACTGTGCTGCTCTTAGTCAATGTGTAATGTGCATAGGGGATGCATGCTGCTGTAAGCTGTGATGTACTATGATGTATATAGGCTGTGCTGTGTCCAGGCTCACAAGTGGCTGTGCTGCTCTTAGTCAATGTGTATAGGGGGGCATGTGCTGTGTCCATCAGTAAAGAAGTTCACGTGCATACATAAGCTTTGTGACTCCATGCAGTTTGAATTGAGCTGTGACATTAAAAATTAAAAAAGAAAATAGTTAAATCCACCTCTTATGTGTGGAATTACTTGTAATCAAATCCTGACAACAGTTGTCAAGCCATCTGTAGCATTTGTAAGTAGGTAGAGGTAGGGACGTTAACCATCTAGGAACCTCCTCCCGGTTACGTCATTTGCAGCGAACTCATGAACAATGCTTGACAACATCAGAAACTGGTGCTAAAAAAATAAAAACAAGCAGTGCAGCATCAGTTAGCTCCCTTCTCTCAAGTTCAACTAGATCCCAGCACCTGCAATCTCTACTAACATCTTCATCCTCAATATCCACAGTAATGATTGGAGGTTGTCCTGCATTCAATATGCAAACCCTATCCAGGATTCTAAGAAGAATCATCGCTTCATCGCTAGGCCTGCTGCTGCTGCCGGGGATGGATCTTCACCCTAGAAGGGGACCAAGAAGACTACTATTTGAAAAAATCAACTGACTGTGAAACAATCCTTTGCAAGGGGAATCAAATATGGCAGCTCTCACCCAGTCTCACAGCAAATTACTAATGTCATTATGGCTATGCTAGTATTAGATCTGCATCCAACAACCAACAATAATACCGTGGGTTTTATACACCTAATTGAGGTCCTGTGTCCCCGGTATCAAACTCCATCTCAATTTCATTTTACCCAAAAAGCCATTCCTCAGCTATACCAGGATGTTGAAAAAAAACCTAATTATTGGCCTACAAAATGCCAATGTACCCACTGTCCTCCTAACTACAGATCTGTGAACAAGCAGTGGTGGGCAAATTATAGATATCATGACTATGACAGCCCAATGGGTGGGTGATTCATCTTTAGCAGCCGCAGTATCTAACAACACCAGCTCATTCAGAGGCAGGCTACTCTGTGTATAACCAGCTTCACCAAGAGGCATACCACTGACAACCTCTTAGAAAAACTAAGGTATGCATAGCAAAATGGCTTACTCCACTTGGACTCTCCTCAGCATTTGTGACTTCTGAGAATGCCACCAATATTGTGAGAGCATTACAGCTGGGTGAATTCCAACATGTCTCATGTTTTGCTCACACAATCAACTTGGTCGTACATGTTTTTTTTTAAATGACAGGGGCATGCAGGAGATGCTGTCTGTGGCCCAAAAAATTTTGGCAAATTTTCACCATTTAGTTTATTGGTAGGCAAAACAACGGACATGTTCACCCAGTTGTAATTAATAATTAATTTCTGCCCTGGCAGTCTAGTGTGAGCTCTCCTTCTGGTAGAGCTTTGTGAAATGGTGCATGAATCACAGCGAGAGGGACTTACTGTATATCAAATCTAAAACCTGTGAAATCCAATGCCACGGTGATGTTTTTTCTCGATTTTGAATACAAGACTGATGGGGAAAACCCCATCCGGGGCTCAGATCCCATCGAATCCTCCTCCTCCCTCATAAATTGTCTTTTGAATCAAAAAATGTAATTAAATTTATCAACAAATCAATCCTTCCTTTTCTCTGCCTTCCACTACATACATGCTCTAGCACTATGCTTCCTAGATGTGCCATGTTGGAAGTTGAACTTTAAATGCTTCCTCTCCTCCCTCATTTGATTCGGAATCCAAACTTAAATTAAATTTACTATGAATATACCCTTCCTTTCCCTGCCTACTACTGTACATACTTACTCCATCTCCATCAGGTCTTCAGATTACTAAAAAACATTTGTTTCCTGGAACTGTTGGAACTGTTGGAAGTTGAACTGCCACAGCCACTGAAATCTTCGACATGTGGTTGGTGAATGCCGAAAATGTCCAGAAATGTTTATAGCCACAGACAGCATCTCCTGTATGCCCGTTTGATTTTAAAAAAAAAATCTAAATCACCAAGTTGATTCTGTAGGCAAAATATGGGTCAAGTTTTTCACCCATGCTCTCCTCTACTCACTCATAAATTTGCTTCGGAATCAACTTCATGCATACTCCAGCTACCTCAGGCCTCTTGATTAATGAAAACATTTGTTTCCTAATGTGCCATGTTGGAAGTTTGTGCCGCCCACTGCTGTTGCTTAGCTTAGTCAGCCAGTTAAACTGGATGAAAACAATATTGTGAGCTGTGAGGTGGTCAAATTTACTGGTTATGAGTGGAAATTAATTTTATTTAGGTTAATAATACTCTAGGAGCAAAAAAGGCTCAAATTTTTTGATTTTAGATTTTTTGTCCAGTTTTTGGAAAAAAATCCAAAATGAAAACCAAAACCAGTCACGGTGGTTTGGCAAAACCAAAACTAGACGGTAAATTAGACCAAAACTAAAACCAGCAACTCTAGTTGTGACCTTTTTGATGACACATAATCAGCAAATTTCCTTGAATGCAAAAGTCCGAACCTTGGTCTTAGAAAACATAATTTTCTGTGTGGGTTCTCTTGCTCCTGCGAGAATGTCTTTTCTAGGGGAAATTATCAAGTGGCAATTTAGGGTGATTCACGATTTTCTGCATTTATCAAAGCAAAACTGCAAAAAATTGCTGCAAACCTCCTTTTTCAAACCTGACCTGCTGAAAATTGCCATCTATATTTTTATCATTACTGTAAATTCTGTAGCAATGACACGAAACCCTGCAAACAAAAACCACCCCAAACAAGAGGTGGTTGTAATCGCACAGGAATGACACAATAGCAAAGGTACAATGTTACCTTTAGTTTACACGGCACACATATAGTCATGTAAAAACAGCAACTGCACACTGTACGCAATATATACAGAATTGCCAGTAGTATTAGCTAAACTTTGGGGACACCATACACATTCTTAAAACAGAGGGCCCTTTAGTGTTAGAAAGGGGTCAGTTACTCCATCACGCGTACCCGCCTTGGCTGGGGAAAGCTGCGCTTGAGAGAGGCTGGTGTGTGATTCCACGGTTTTCAAGGAAATGGCTTCTCTGTCCTTGACTTGCTGATCCCAGCCGCTTGGCCTTATCGTCCTCTACTAGCAAAGAGCAGGGCGCACCGGACAGTCACCCGGCTCCGGCCAGCACACTGACCGTTCACCTGGGACAGCTCCGGAGGGAGCATATATGTGTTGGCTACATATCTTTCACCGTACCTTCTCTATGAGCAAGGTCCATGGACGGCAGGCATCTCCCGACACCTGAACATCCTGCCTACATCCTGACACTCCAGCTAGGAACTCCACTCAGCTCAGGGCTCTTCTGAAAAGCCCCTGGTTTGGCATTTTAAAATCTAATTTTCCCATGATTAGTTGACACCCCTGAGCCCTGGTATTGGGTTGTTTGAATTCAGGGGCTGGCTACAGAGCAGTTAGTGAGTCTGCTGTTCCCCAATCCCCTCTGTGGATTTCAGGTACTGGGTTGTCTGGCACAGACCGCACTAGTACAAAGCAAACTTAATCATGTTTATAAGGGGGGTGGCTTTCCTGGGGTTATAGAAGGAGTTAACCCCTTGTCATCATTTGTGATGTCAGAGGCCTTCCAGCTTATTATAGCTTCCTGTATTTAGCTTAGAGAGGGATGGCTGTGTGTGGTATCAGCTTGGGACTTCCTGTAAGTAACCCCGCAGTACACAGTCACTTGGCTAGGTTTAGAGTGCTCTCAGGCACGACATTTCAGGTGATGCAAATGCACTGTTTCCTAATGCAATACCAATTACAAACATTCCAACATCATTACATATGTGTTATGGATCCTGTGAGTAGCATTTAAATCTAGAGATATGATTCACTGACAGGCGCAAAGCAATCATATAACGAGAGGGACTACAGCCCACAGTAGAGTTAACTATTACAGACAGCAGTAACACAACATGTTAACTATTCATCATTATAAGGTCCTAATAATATTCCCAGCAATATGTGATGCACACACAATTCATCTGCATTATAATGGGCCAAGTTCCACTCACACAAAGAGTGAGCTGCCTCAGATGGGCCCTCTCCTGATTATCTGCCCTTCCTGCCCTTATACACTGGAAAGCAGAAACAGGCTGTAAAAAGTACACAATTTTGGGACGAGCCAAGCTGCAGGGTTAGTGACAAGCTGGGGGGGGGGACTTGGATAGTCACACTGCTCATGGAATGACGTGTATTGAGGATGCTGGAAGTACTGGTACTGGTACTGTGCTGTACTAGAAGCTGATTATTGCTTTGAAACTGATGATGCAGGATTTCAGACTGGAACAGATGGAATCAGGTATAGGACTAGAACCAATTCTGCAGGTTATTGGATTGGAATTGAAAATAGAGGATTACGGACTGGAACCGATGGTGCTGATTACGGACTGGAACTGATGCAGGATAACAGGATTGGAACCAAGAAGTTGGTAGCAGCAGATAACTTTAAATACTGATTAAACGGCATTGAGCCAGATAGGAAACTAGGGATGCATCGATATGGTATTCTGCAATAGAGAAGCAGATAAGTATCCGCAGGAGCTCTCACAGTACCATGCAGCAAGGCTGTAAACAATGCACTAGCAAGTGCTGAGTGCAGGGAGAATCCTTATATAGCCCTGGCTTGTCAGAGATTGGCTGCAGGCATCATGTGACCACATATTGGTCTCCTGTTGGTGAAGATCCAGTAACCTGATCCAGACTATCCAGCAGCAAGCACTGGAGGGAATGCTGCACATGGAAGATATGGAGAGTGCAGGAAGTGAGAAAAGGCTGCAGCTGGATGGAGTCTGTCATGAAGTCGGATCATGGAGTGAGGAACCAGATAAGTGACCCAATAGCTGCAGCAGATAGTGTGGTTTGTGACACTTGGACTGGACTTTTATTAATTGTTTGTCTTTTACATTTATGCAATTCCAGTGTAGACATTGCTGCATACTTTTGGGTCATTGTTCTGCTAGAATTTTATTTGATTCCAAGTATTAGGTAACATGCTGGTAGCAGAAGAAATTTTTCCATGATTTTTGTACAAACTGGTATTATTCTCCATCTACTTTGACAAGTTTTCCAGTCCTTAAAGCAGGAAAGAGCCCCCATTAGTGGTGGAACCTTCTTCATTGCAGGGCAACTAGCAGCTATGTTGCCCAGAGATTCACCATGGAATGTTGGTTCTTCTCCATTGCCTAATACTCTACCTTGTCAGTGCAAGCCCAGGGAAACAGAATCAGGGTTACATTTCAAGATCAGAAGAACAGACTGTGAGCCACAGGAGAGCGTACTTAAATGTGGCCACCACTCTAGGGTCATCATAGGCCTCTTGGTGGTTTTCTTAATAAGTTCCTTTCTCATGTGATTATTCAGACTTGAGAGCAACATCTTCAAGATAAAGTAACACTTGGCCAGTGGCGTAACTAGGGCAGAGCGAGCGGGGTTCGTGCCCTGGGCGCCGTTGGACCGGCGGCGCGGGGGGGTGCCGCCGGCCAAGGTACCAGCCCGCCCGCCCTAGATAGCCAGTGTAGCGCCGACCGCAATGAGTGCGGTCAGCGCTACACATTTGCACAGGACCGGAGCTAGGCTTCCAGCGCCGGTCCTGTGCTGCACGCCTAAGCCCGTTCCCTCCCCCTGAGCGCTTGCCCAATAGCACCAGGAGTCGGGCTCAGGCTGTGCATAACACACGCATCGCCGCCAGCGCTGGCGGCAATGCGTGTGTTAAACAGCAGCCAATGAGAGTCAGATAGACTCTCATTGACTGCTGCAGCACCCACTGCAAGAGCCGGACTTCCGTCCAGCTCCTGCAGTGGGTAATGGGACTGACGTCATGACGTCAGTCCCATAATGCTGAGCGCGCCAGCCCGGGTGGACTGGAGGGCGGGAGCGGCATCGCGGACAGAAGCAGCGTGGAATTAGGTAAGTATATTTTTATA
The DNA here is from genome assembly GCA_031769625.1 of Taudactylus pleione. Classification (NCBI taxonomy): domain Eukaryota; kingdom Metazoa; phylum Chordata; class Amphibia; order Anura; family Myobatrachidae; genus Taudactylus; species Taudactylus pleione. Next base: position 1,504,391 of record JAUIMM010000066.1, read on the forward strand.
TATATTTATTTATTTTTAAACCTATCTGCACAATGGGGGAGGGGTTGGCTACTACTGGGGGGACCTCTACTGGGGGAGGTGTGGCTACTACTGGGGGTGCCATTGGGAGGACCTCTACTGGGTGGGGACTACTACTTGGGGGGGGACTACCACTCTAAAAGGGGCCTATTACTAGAGGCACTGCACTCGGGGGACCACTACTGGGGGCAATAATAGGAAGGGCCACTACAGTGACCACTGGATAGGGGGGTCACTACTGGGAGCCTGCATCAGGGGGACCACTACTGGGGGCACTGCATGGGAGGGGGGACACTACTGCTGGGGGCACTAAAAGGGGCTTACTGCTAGGGGCACTGCGGGGACCACTACAGGGGGCACTAGATAGGGGGGATCACTACAGGGTGCCTGCATAAGGGGACCACAACTGGGAAAACTGCATGGGGGGGACTACTGCTGGGGGCACTATATAAAAGGGCACTGCATAAGGGGATACCGCTACTGGGCGCACTGCATTGTGGGGACTGCTACTGGGGGCACTGCATAAGGGGGAACACTACATGGGGCACTGCATTTGGGGGGGCCACTACTGGGGGTACTGAGTAAGGGGAACTAATTGGGGGCTGTATAAGAGGGACCACTACTGGGGATACTGTATAAGGGGCACTACTATGGGCCTGCATGAGAGGGACCACAACTGCATACTGGGGGTACTGTATAAGGGGTACTACTGGGGTTAAGGTGCATATGGATTGGAATGTTCAGTTTGAAAATAAAGGGGTGTGTCATGTTGACACGCCCCATTTTTAAGTGACCATGCCCATTTTTTGCCGCGCGCGTCTTCGGCGCGCGCACATGGGGGGGGGCTCCCTTTTCAAATTTGCCCTGGGCTCCAAATACCCTAGTTATGCCACTGCACTTGGCCATTCTTTCTCTCCATGTTATTATTATTATTTACAGTCTTTAAATTAAATGTACTAAACTGCAGTTTTGTAAAAAATAAAAACAGTTTTCTGAGTTTTTATGGCAGTTTTCAAACCATTAGATGTATTTTTGGCCATACCCCTCAAAATGTGTCAGGATTAGAAAGTCCTATTTGGTAAGAATACAAAAGGGGCAATTCAATTAGCCCCATTAAGTTAACAGGTGCTAATTGAACACTGGCCCGTATTCAATTAGCCCCGCTTATTGGGGATTGCAGGGTGTCCTTACATAGGCACATATGCATGACGCATTAGAGCTATTTTTATGATTTCAGTATTTCAGTTTTTTTACATTGGGTAGATCTGTCTAAGGGGCATTTGGTGGGTCTGATGGCAAATAATGAGTGTAATGGCAATTAAAGGAGGAATGTGATGGCATATGAAAGGATCTAACAGCATAAAATAGTTTGTGGAGGGGTCTGGTAGCATATAAACAGAATATGTGGGATATCTTTTTTCAAGTATGATGTATGTAGGGTCTGATAGCAAATATGTGGAACAGTCTGATGGCATTTAAAGGCATGTGAAGGGGGCTACTGGCACATAACAGACCTATGGAGGAGTCTAATGGCATATAAGGGGCATATAAGGTGTCTCACGGCATATAAGGGGCACATTGAGGTGTCTCATGGCATATAAGGGGCACATTGAGGTGTATCATGGCATATAATGGGCACACTGGAATGTATGATGGCAAATAAGTTTGTTAGGTCTGCCTAATTTTCTGACTTGTATTGCTGTAACTTTGCCTAACATTGCTTGTTGATTTATCCTTACCTACCTCTGATGTCTCTAGAGATATTGATGTACTAATCCCATCTTCTTTTGAGTACAGTTGATTTGGTCTTGCCTATGTGAGATCACTTTCAGAATTTTTCCAGGACCATTTTAAATTCCCAATAAGCCCCTGCTGATAATTATGACCTCAAAGCAATAGTTTGAAGTCAAATCAAACAAAAGCAACATGAGCTACATAAGTATAAAAGTCACTTCCTTCCAATCTCTTCAGTTGCTGGTGTGGTCTAATCCCAGAATTATTAGTATTATAGAGCAAGTTATCTATGCAAAATATTTTCTTCTCTAAAACTCCATAATGCAAAAAAAAAAATGACATAACTTTTTAGAAGATTGCATAGAAGCAAATTTTGGAATTTGCGCTGTATAGCCAAACAATGTAACCTTAATAGTCTTTGGTAAACCAGTTAGTATATGTTAGCGTATAATCATTTAGGAGACATATGCTATTACATTATTCGAGACTGGAAACCTCTCACCATGAAAACAACTAACATGAACTTAAATGAGAGGATTAAATACCACAAAGTACCAGTTTGCATTGGGACCGCAATGTGTGGACATATATTTCATTCTATATAATGGCATATTGTGTAATATTTATGTAATGTACAATAAGGTTGTAGAGAGCTAAAGTTTCCTAGAAAGATTCCAGAAATTATGTAAAGCTGAGGTAATATGGAAGTTCAAGTTACAGACACTGGCCTAGCAGAAATAAATGAGGCAATATAATGTAATAATTATAGGAGATACATGTAGTAACTCTCACTATTGTCTCATCCCCCCTCCCCCTTCTGCCTTACCAAAGTAAACCCCAAACCCCTCTCTTCTCCTATCTATCTATCTATCTATCTATCTATCTATCTATCTATCTATCTATCTATCTATCTATCTCATATCTATTTATCTCATATCTATCTATCTATCTCCTATCTATCTATCTATCTATCTATCTATCTATCTCCTATCTATCTATCTATCTATCTATCTATCTATCTATCTATCTATCTAACTCATATCTATCTATCTATCTATCCATCTATCTATCTATCTATCTATCTATCTATCTATCTATCTATCTATCTATCTCATATCTATTTATCTCATATCTATCTATCTATCTATCTATCTATCTATCTATCTCCTATCTATCTATCTATCTATCTATCTATCTATCTATCTATCTAACTCATATCTATCTATCTATCTATCTATCTATCTACAGGGGCACCAAGAAGGGGGCAGGTGCTAATTACCAGGGCCCGGGCTAGTTGGAGGGGCCCGGGCTAGTTGGAGGCGCCCAGCAGGGGTCCAAATTCATCCCCCATCCCCTCTTACCTGTCAGCAGCAGAAGTCTCTGCTGCTGTGTGCCAGGCTCTGGTGGGCCCAGGGAGGCTGCTGTCACTGTGCAAGGAACGGAGGGGAGTGATTGCACTGATTGCTCCCTCCCTGACCTGCTCCTATGTGGTGCGTGCATGTCTAGGCTACATCCTCTACAGTACAGGACTGGCACCACTCTCTATGGCCTTGCCTATCTATCTATCTATCTATCTATCTATCTATCTATCTATCTATCTATCTATCTATCTCTTATATCTATCTATCTATCTCATATCTATCTATCTATCTATCTATCTATCTATCTATCTATCTATCTATCTATCTATCTAATATTTATCTATCTATCTATCTATCTCATATCTATCTATCTATCTATCTATCTATCTATCTATCTATCTATCTATTTATCTATCTCTTATATCTATCTATCTATCTATCTCATATTTATCTATCTATCTATCTATCTATCTATCTCATATCTATCTATCTATCTATCTATCTATCTATCTATCTATCTCATATCTATCTATCTATCTGTGATACCCCCATAGTTATGGGGTTACCCCTTAGTATATCAGGGAGACATTTAAGTGTTCTATAGCCCCTTTAATTTTTTTTCGAATTTATATATACAAGATCATACAGCACCATTGGCCCCATAGGATAATACAGTAAACTCTTGCTGACCTTTCTCCCTCAGACCCTACTGAGCATGTGCAGACAGGGAGGTAGAAAGTGCCCCTTGGTCAGCAACCCATTTTGGAGGGAAAATCCTGCCCCATTGATAGGCAGCCCAGGTGTCCAGGCAGAGATCCCTGTAGGCGGCCTGTTGCTGATTCCCCCCTGTCCACTCATAGATGCCAGACTGACAGGGAGGAGAGTGAGGGAGAGCTTATAAAATACCCTCCTCAGGGCTGTCAGTGCTGAGTCTGGGAGGAATTTCTGAAAAAAAGGATTGTCTGTGAGGATTTGTCTGTGGAGTGCCCCTGGATCTGTGAAAAGAGGGGTGCTGTAACCCTTTTATTTGCCCTGGATTACAAATACTAAGTTTGGTCAAACAAGTAGCCCCTATTGGATTACAAATACTGAGCATCCCCTGACTGTAGCCACATTTGGCTACCTACCTCCTGTTGCCAGGTTGCACTGGACTGTGCTGCCGGTCAGTAGGCGTCCTGCGGCTGGAACAGAGACCCGTGGTCTCGGTAAGTCTGGTATGACCGAAAACCCAGAGGCACAAGGACACCATCCGCTCCCGGACACCCGGAGGTGTGCTGGCTGAACAGGGAGCTGTGCGTTAGGAGCTTGCCTCAGCAGCAGCCAGAAGGAGGACGGAGCCCGGCTGCTGGACCCTGCTCACCCTTGCCTGTGCCACTGAGGATGTCTTGGAGGAGTGGAGGACCCCTCTCATTACGGGCTGCCCGGAGAAGATCCTGACGATACTGAGGACCCACGCTGAGGAGCTGCCTGCCGGACCAGAGAGGAGAAGCAGGTGCCGCGACTGTACCACTGCCATGGACCATCGGGATGCCCGCCTGGAAGAAGAACTCCACTGAGGATGACCCCTGGAGGCGATCCGGAAACTACAGGCCAAAGAGAGGACAGCCCTAGAAGAGGACCTGTTGTCAGTGCCCCTGTACCGGAGCCCACAGAGGGAACACAGCCGCACTGCTGGGGACATCAGGCACTGTACAGTTACCGGATGCCTGTGTGGATACTTGGCTCCCCTCTCACATTAGCAGAACCTAATAGCGGAGCGCGGCCTGTTGCGGTGCACAGCATCCTGGGCTGCGCAGTTCCAGTGTTGAGGAGTCCATTTGGGCAGAAGAGCCCCTACAAGTGGTGAGGACTATGCTGCCCCATTCCCCCCTAGTAACTGACCAGGGCCCGTAATTTGTTACCTCCAGTCTGCCACTGAGCGCAACCCCTGCCTTTAGCTAGATATTCCCCATTTAGGGCACCCTATATGCATCCTGCAGTGCCTTTTAGTGGGTCCCTTGTCCTCTCTTAGGAGCTGCAATTGTGCCCGGTATGTACTCTCAGGCCCACTAGGGGTTTTCCTTTATTTATAGCACATAGTTGCCCCATTTCCCCCCCTTTATAGTGCCTTAAATTAGGTAAAGTGTGTGTGTAATGTTGAAATAGGGGGGAGATAAAAGATAGGTCACCTCTTCTGTCCCCCAAGAATTGTATTGGTGGTCATTTTCTTTCCTGTGAACCTCTGGCTCATGTCCAGGAGGGGACGTGATCTATGGGTGTTGGCTCATGTCCGATGCCACCGTGGGTTGTCCTAATGTTTATTTTTAAACTAAATGCAATGCTATTGATGTGTATTTGCCTCTGTTTAGTGTTGACCATTTGTGTCAATTAAGTGGTTGATAGTGGCCCTCCGTGGCCCTTTATCTGTTATAATACTCTGTAAAGCTGTTCACTGCTCGCTGTGTTATTATTGTCAATGCTGATTAATATTTTGCTTGCATGAAATGTTTGAGTATTTACCCGTATTGGTGTTGATGTAAATTGTCTCTTGTACACTATTTGGCCCGGTAACCATTTCAAAGTCCATTCATGCTGCTGTAATGTATATTACTTGTTTATTTAGCCCTGTGTAAGCCCGGCTGGCAATTCTGGTGATAGTAATTTGTGGCATAGGCAATTAGGAAGACTGTTGTCCCTATTTTCTCAAGGCTCAAGGACTGTGTTACATTATTGCAAGTTGCCGGTGAACTACTGCTATCTGCATAAACTATTAGCTGTTTTCAGCTGATGAACTGTATTTTTTAAACTATAGGCTGCTGGTGCACTACTGATATAAGCCTAACCTGCATGTGTTTTCCCACGTTATTCCTCAGCAAAAAGGGAGTGTTAACACAGACTGTATTTTTAAACTATAGGCTGCTGGTGCACTACTGATATAAGCTTAACCTGCATGTGTTTTCCCATGTTATTCCTCAGCAAAAAGGGAGCGTCAACACAGACTGTATTTTTAAACTGTAGGCTGCTGGTGCACTACTGATATAAGCCTAACCTGCATGTGTTTTCCCACGTTATTCCTCAGCAAAAAGGGAGTGTTAACACAGACTGTATTTTTAAACTATAGGCTGCTGGTGCACTACTGATATAAGCCTAACCTGCATGTGTTTTCCCACATTATTCCTCAGCAAAAAAGGAGCATCAACACAGACTGTATTTTAAAGATATAAGTTGCCGGAGCACCATTGATTCAAGCTAGACCAGCAGGTTTCATATTTAGGTCTCTCATTTGTTTTTTTGGTAAAGTTCTGCAGGAATTGTGGTTCTTGTTGGTGTCACATGCTTGCCAGCTGGGGTCACCGGTAAATGACGGGGAGGTAATACCTAAATAACTTGTCATTGAATAGTGTAATTAATTTCATTCCATCTGTAAATGGTAAATTTCTCCTGTCATTTGTTGTTAATTATTATCCAATAATAAAATTGCGTTGCACCTTCCCTCCTGACTGGTCATTGTGTCTGCAAAGGGGGAATTCAGGCTTGCCTCTCTGTCACGGTGTGTCCTATCTGAACACAGGGAAATCGGCCACCGAAGCAATCCGAACACACCTGAACCTGCTAGTGGTGCAGCACTGTACAAACCAGTCAGTACATCACATATCTATCTATCTATCTATCTATCTATCTATCTATCTATCTATCTATCTATCTATCTCATCTCTATCTATCTCATTATCTATCTATCTATCTATCTATCTATCTATCTATCTATCTATCTATCTATCTATCTATCTATCTATCTATCTATCTATCATTTATCTATTTAGTTGCAAAGGACATACTTCCAAACAGGCATATGTTTGCTTATGTCAGTGTCTGCATAACCCTCCCTCATTGTACAGTGCCTACATGAGAATGCTCTTTTACTAACAATTCCCATCTCATTGGTCATAAGTGATAATGAGATTGAAATGTGTACCACTCTCTATCACCCGAATTTGCGTGCGCACATAACTGAGCATGCTCCATGCGAATCCACACAACATAAGCTCTGCAAACTCACCTCTGCATCAGACCCAATCACTTTGCACTGCTCAGGGAAATAAATGAAGAACTGCAGTAAAAAAAGCAATTGTCTAATAGGTAAATTTACTAAGATTCATGTTGATCCGAGATTGCTATCTCACTTTTTTGCAAAGCAGGAATTTACTATCATTAAAGTCGGGTGATCTGTTCATCTTTTGTGGTGGAAATCAGGTGATTTAATGCCACAAATTCGTCTGTTTTATCAATAGAAATGAATTCACCATTGGCTCAAATCGGAAGTATTTTTCATTAATTTCTGCCTAAATCTGGAATTTACCATTATTCGTTTTGCTATATTTGGGCGTTTTACAGCCAAATCGGGGAGTCAATAGAAGTTTCAAATATAGCACCTCCTGAGCTGCAAATTGCCATCCAACATACACAAATCAGTGTGATTTGTGTATGTTTACTAATCATACATCTCTTTTTAGGGTTTATTTTAATAAAAAAAATTGACGTGGGGTCCCCCCCCCCAAAAGGCTAACCAGCCCCAGACTGGTCAGCCAGTCGTTCCTAAAATTATGGGGACAAAAATAAATAGGGTTGCACTGTAATTTAAGAACCAGCACCAGGCTGCAGGGCCAGTGCTGGATTTAAATATAGGGGGAAAAAATGCATAGGGGTCCCCCTATATTTAAAACGAGCACCGGACCCAAACCGACCGGGCTGTAATGCCACAGCCCAGTGACTGTATTACTACATTTCCAGGGCCAAAGCATTCGCACCCCAAGCCAGTCAGCCTAAGCTGGGGATCTCAGGGAGGGTGAGGACCCCCCAAAAAAGCAGTCCCCTCTCTGCCAAACCCCAGGCTTGGTCTAAAGCCTGGGGCTCTTCACCTAACCCCTGGAGTGGTGGGTACGGGGGTAATAAAGTGTTAAAAAGTATTAAACTATTATACTATACAATGGAACTACAGGTGCCAGCATGCCTGCCCTTTGGCACTTGTGGAACTACAAGTGCCAACAGGCGGCCGGCACTCATACCCCCACTGTAAAACAGTTAAATAAAGACAGAACACACACACCGTATATAGTACAAGTTTAGTACATACAGTGTACACCTATCCCATTCACACATACTTACATTCTGCCAGATGTTTCTGTCCCCGTAGAATCCAATGGGAGTACCTGCAACAAAGATCCAATACTCACCTGATCCTCGCGTTGGTCTCCATAGCATCCAGGGGGGGTCTTTGCAAAACAATTATTTGTTTATGTACTTTGTAACGCGCTGCAGAACACTTGTGGCACCATATACATAAAGGATAATAATAATAATAAAAATAATAATAATAATAATAATTGCAGGTGCTAGTTTTTTATTTTTGCAAAACAATACAGTTTAGCCAGTGAAGGCTGAAGTCCATTAATCCATTGTGATAAGCGCAATCCATCTAGCCTCTCTTAATAGATAATAAGATAACTCTTTGAGGATCACTACTAAAGCAGTGTTCCATATTTTTGTGTATCTATGTCCCTTCCGGCTCCGGGATTCTGACCGCCGGCATTGTGTGTGGTGGGATGCCGACTACTTCCCCTGGCTGCGCTGGCTGACATTCTGTGCTGCTGCTAAGCTTACAGCCTTTTGGAACTAATGTGATGTTCACTAGTATAAACAGTGCAAATATATTATTTTTGGTAAAAGTATAATATAGAAAAACTGTGACATCATTACTGATCAGAAAGGTTTATAATACCCGCCCCACTCATGAAAGGGTAAAAGAGTATAGAAGTACAATGCACAACTATAAATTATAAGGAAATCTCTTAATTGCTTACAGTGTAACATTGTATTCAAAGATATTCAATTATTTTAAACACTGTTTTCTTTTGTTTAAAACAACATGAAGAGTAAATTGTAACTGCTCACAAGTGCACTGGTTCATTAAATGAGAAATGCTTCATTAAATGAGAAACTTACACCATAAGCTTAAGAGATGTCACAGTAATGCAATCATAACATGACATGCTCCAAAGCCTAACAGCAATCATCTCTTTGGCTTCTTTAATTTTTTGGATGCCAGCTATTTGTGGTGACATGGCAGACCTAATGGAACCATGTAATTACCATTGGATAGTTAATTGGGCAACTCTTTGACATTTGCCAATTTATACAACTAAAAAAATGAAACTGTTGTGTTTGATGTTTTTCAAATGTCTAAACATAGAAAGTGTATTGCTTGTCATCTGGCTATAACACAACGCTTATACTTTTTAAAGTTTAAGCCAGTAGTTACTATTATTCAAATCTACTTTCTCAGGGTTCGATTCGAGGCCGATCCGTGTCAGGCACGATTTTTCCCGCCTGACTCGGATATGAAATCGAGGCAAAACGTCATCATCCCGCCTTCCGGGTCTCGCGGGTTTTGGATCCTATATAAGGTACCCCCGTCGGCGCCATTTTCTCACTCGGCTGTGGACAGTGAAGAGGGAGGGTGGGAGTTAGGGCTGGCTGGGCTATGCAGTGTAGTGTAGTGCAGTGTAGTGTTGTGCTGCGCTGTGCTGCTGTTGTCCATAGGGGCTGTGTCCACTCCTCCAGAGTCCATAAGGGCTGGCTGGACTGTGTTGTGCAGTCAGTTGTCCATAGGGGCTGTGTCCACTCCAAAGTCCTGTGCAGTGTACCAGTCCTAAAGGGGTGCTGTATTGTTGTCCAGGGGGTGCTCTGTCTATCAGGGGTGCTCCCCCCAAGTGCAAAAAAATATATATTTTTTCTGTGTTTGTGAATTGTGTGCACAGTAGCCGCACGTGCATCAACAAAGTAGTGCCTAGCGTGCGCCAGTGTCATAAGTAAAGGGCCGGCTGGCTTGACCGTTAAAGAGTGCTGTAACCCCCAAAGTGTACTCCAAACAAAATAAAAAATATTTTCTGTGTTTCTGAATTGTGTGCACTGTGGCTGCACGTGCATCAACAAAGGAGCAGTGCCAAGCGTGCGCCTGTGTCCCATTAGTAAAGGGCCGGCTGGCTTGTCCGTTAAAGGGTGCTGTAACCCCCAAAGTACACTCCAAACAAAATAAAAAAATATTTTCTGTGTTTGTGAATTGTGTGCACTGTGGCTGCACGTGCATCAACAAAGTAGCAGCGCCAAGCGTGCGCCTGTGTCCCATAAGTAAAGAGCCGGCTGGATCATTTCTTAAAGGGTGGTATAACCCAAAAAGTGCACTACTCTCCAGCAAAAATAAAAAAATATTTTCTGTGTTTGTGTGCGCCTTAGCCGCACGTATATATCAAATCAATATAACATAAATGGAGGACCAAACTTTCTCCGATAAAAATAAAATAGGGAAAGATCAAGAACCACTTCCTCCTAGTGCTGAAGCTGCTGCCACTAGTCATGACATAGACGATAACACGCCATCAACGTCGTCTGCCAAGGCCGATGCCCAATGTCATAGTAGAGGGCACATACAATCCCAAATGACAAAGTTCAGGAAAATGACCTTAAAAAACATTTAAATCATCTGAAGAGAAATGTAAACTTACCAATATGCCATTTATGATACGGAGTGGCAAGGAACGGCAAAGGTCTTTCCCTATGTTCATGACTAGTGGTTCAGCTTCACATGATGATGGAAGCCCTCCTCCCGCTAAAAAAATCAAACGAGTTAAGCTGGCAAAAGCACAGCGAAGCACTGTGCGTTCTAAGAAGATATCACAAATCCCCAAGGAGAGTCCAAGTGTTGTGGTGGTTGCGATGCCTGACCTTCCCAGCACTGGACGGGAAGAGGTGGCTCTTTCCACCATTTGGACGCCCCCTGCAAGTGCTGAAAGGAGCACCCACAGTCCACTTGCTGATATGCAAATTGAAGATGTCACTGTTGAAGTACAACAGGATGAGGATACTGGTGTAGCTGGCGCTGAGGAGGAAGTTGGCAAGGAGGATTCTGATGGTGATGTGGTTTGTTTAAATCAGGCTCCGGGGGAGACAGTTGTTGTCCGTGGGATGAAAAAGCCCATCACGGTCATGCCTGGGCAGAAGACCAAACATTCCACCTCTTTGGTCTGGCAATATATCTATCCAAATCCCGACAACAACTGTCTTGCCATATGTACCATATGTAAAGGTGAAATAAGTAGGGGTAGGGACGTTAACCACCTAGGAACATCCTCCCTTATACGGCACCTGCAGTGCATTCATAAAAAGTTACTGTCCAGTTCAGAAACTTTGGCTAAGACCGTAAGCAGTCCAGGGGCACCTAAATCCTGTTGTCCTGTTGTATCCAAGCGCCTGCAAACCACACCGTCAACTCCCTCCTCATCAATTTCCTCCTTAGTCAGGATCAGAAGTAGTCCTGCAGGCCATGTCTCTGGCATGACTGACTCTCCTATCCGGGAATCTTCCGGAGGATCCTGCATTGCTATGCCTACTGCTGCCGCTGCTGCTGTTGCTGCTGCTGGGAGTCGTTCATCATCCCAGAGAGGAAGTAGGACCACCACTACTTTTACTGAACAATTGACCCTCCAACAGTCCTTAGCGAGGAGGATGAAGTACGACAGCAGTCATCCTGAAGCAAAACGTATAACTGAGGCCTTGACTGCTATGTTGGTGTTAGACGTGCATCCGGTATCCGCCATTAGCGCAGTGGGATTTAGACAATTGGTGGAGGTAGTGTGTCCCCGGTTCCAAATCCCGTCTAGATTCCACTTCATTAGGCAGGCGATACTGAGACTGTACAGAAATGTCAGAAAAAGTGTCCTCAGTGTCCTGAAAAATGCAGTTGTACTCAATGTCCACTTTACCACGGACATGTGGACAAGTGGAACAGGGCAGACTAAGGACTATATGACTGTGACAGCCCACTGGGTAGATGTATCACCTTTCGCAGCAACAACAGCAGCGTCACCAGTAGCAGCATCTCAGAAACGCCAGCTCGTTCCAAGGCAGGCTACGGTGTGTATCACCGGTTTCAGTAAGAGGCACACTGCCGACAACCTCTTAGAGAAACTGAGGGAAATCATCGCCCAGTGGCTTACCCCACTTAGACTCTCCTGGGGATTTGTGATATCTGACAACGCCACCAATATTGTGCGGGCATTACATCTGGGCAAATTCCACATGTCCCATGTTTTGCTCACACAATAAACTTGGTGATGCAGAATTTTCAGAAAAGCGACAGGGGCGTGCAGGAGATGCTTTGGGTGGGCCGAAAAATTTCTGGCCACTTTTGCCATTCAGTGACTGCGTGCCGAAGTCTGGAGCGCCAGCAAACACTCTTGAACCTGCCCCGCCATCACCTGAAGCAAGAGGTTGTGATGCGGTGGAACTCAACCCTCTATATGCTTCAGAGGATGGAGGAGCAGCAAAAGGCCATTCAAGCCTATACATCCACCTATGACATAGGCAAAGGAGGGGGTATGCACCTGACTCAAGCACAGTGGAGAATGATTTCTGTGTTGTGCAAAGTTCTCCAACCCTTCGAACTTGCCACACGTGAAGTCAGTTCAGACACTGCCAGCTTGAGTCAGGTCATTCCCCTCATCAGGCTTTTGCAGAAGCAGCTTGAGAAAGTGAAGGAGGAGCTAAGATGGAGCGATTCCGCTCGGCATGTGGGACTTGTGGATGAAGCCCTTCATTCGCTTTGCCTGGATTCCAGGGTGGTCAATCTGTTGAAATCAGACCACTACATTTTGGCCACCGTGCTCGATCCTAGGTTTAAAGCCTATGTGGTGTCTCTCTTTCCAGCCGACACAAGCCTGCAGAGGTGCAAAGACCTGCTGGTGAAAACACTGTCAGCTGAAGCGGAACGTGACATGTCAACAGCTACTTCTTCATTTTCTCCCGCAACTGGGGCTGCCAGCAAAAAACTTAGGTATCCTAAACAACCCACTGGCAGTGATGCAGGACAGGCAGGACCGAGTTTGGATATCTGGTCCGGACTGAAGGACCTGGCAACAATTTCTGACATGTCTACTGTCACTGCATATGATACTGTCACCATTGACAGAATGCTGGAGGATTACATCGATGACAGCATCCAAGTAGGCATGTCAGACAGTCCGTACCTGTACTGGCAGGAAAAAGAGGCAATTTGGAGGCCCCTGTACAAACTGGCTCTATTTTACCTGAGTTGCCCCCCCTCCAGTGTGTACTCCGAAAGAGTGTTTGGTGCAGCCAGGAACCTTGTCAGTGAAAGGCGTAGGAGGCTGCTTCCACAAAATGTTCATTAAAATGAATGATGTTCATTAAAATGAATTACCAACTCTTCCAGGGAGACCAGCCTCCAGAACGTACAGAGGGACCTGTGGTGGTGGATTCCAGCGGGGACGAGTTAATAGTCTGTGAGGATGAGGATGTACACAACACTGCAGAGGGTGAGGAATCGGTGGATGAGGAGGATGAGGACGACATCTTGCCTCCGTAGAGCCAGTTTGTGCAGGGACAGATTAATTGCCAGCTTGTTTTGTGGGGGCCCAAACGAACCAATCATTTCAGCCACAGTCGTGTGGCAGACCCTGGCGCTGAAATGATTGGTTTGTTAAAGTGTGCATGTCCTGTTTATACAACATAAGGGTGGGTGGGAGGGCCCAAGGACAATTCCATCTTGCGCCTCTTTTTTTTCTTTGCATTATGTACTGTTTGGGGCCTAGTTTTTCAAACTGCCATCCTGTCTGCCACTGCAGTGCCACTCCTAGATGGGCCACGTGTTTGTGCCGCCCACTCGTGTCGCTTAGCATAGCCTTTTGGACATAAAAACACTATTGTGAGGTGTGAGGAGTTCAGAATAGACTGGAAAGAGTGGAAATTAAGGTTATTGAGGTTAATAATAGCATACGAGCAGAAAAACCAACACATTCTGTGATTTTAGCTGTTTTTATTCAAAACCAAAACACAAAACCCAGATCCAAAACACAAAACCCAGAACCCAAAACACGGAAGGGTGGTTTTGGCAAAACCAGTCCAGATCCAAAACACGAAGAAAGATCCAGATCCAAAACCAAAACACAAAACACGAAAAGTGGCCGGTGCACACCCCTAATATATATATCCTATAGATTGTAAGCTTGCAAGCAGGGCCCTCTTACCTCTATGTCTGTCTGTTATTACCCTGTTTTGTTCTATCAATGTTTCCAATTGTAAAGCGCAACGGAATATGCTGCGCTATATAAGAAACTGTGAATAAATAAATAAATAAATATATATACTATGATATATGTCTGCCAGCATCTTTAATATTATTCTTATTATTCTTGTTGTTGATTTGTAAGATGCCACAGTGCATTGAAGAGTCAGATAGTTGGGAAAACAGGGACATACAAGGTAGACAAAATAAAATAGATGGGATAACAGAGAGTATGGAGGGCCGTGCTCATTAAAGTACTAATATTCTACATACTTATGATGCTCTTTATTGTACAGTTTATTTACATTTTTTTTGCAACTGAAAGCTATTTTGTACTGATCCATTTTACTAGAAATTTTGTTTTTTTGCCAAGTACAGTTTATTCTGTATAAATAATATATAGCATTTTTTATTTATTTTTTTTAAAAAGATGTTTATACTGAAAATTTGATTTTTCATATACAAATATATGTCCAAAATAAATAATTTTTAAACTTTAATAGAAGAAAGCAAAATACTCCAATAATGTGGAGTAGAATAAAGTAGACTTTAGAGAGTGTTCCTATATTAACTTAATGGCAGTGTGTAATTTTTGGACCTCACTTGCCATGTAATAATTTAAAAGTGTTTGGAAAAAATAAGAAGGGTATAAAAAAAAACCTTTACATTGGCAACAATGATGCACAGACCAGATCAATTACATCCAGCACCAATGTCACTGGCTGAGCTTCCTGCAGTAAATTATTTTGTATTCATGGTTAAGATAAAAGGTACTGTCTATCTTCCCAACTATGTAGATTATTAATTTTCCTGATTGTCTATTTGGGGTAGACAAAGTATTATTTTTTTACATTTTCTTATGTGTTTTATATAATTGAAAAAAAACTCTTTTACTTTAAAAACGAAAACAAATTGTATTGATACATGGCAAGAGTTATTTGATTCATCTATATTTTGTGATATTGCTCTGTATTATCCTTATCATTATTGTCTCACAATGCTGTCTTTATGGTTTATTTCCCTTTAGAATAAATTAAAAAATAAAATAAAACATACTCAATATAATTGGAAATGTCTGTAACTTTATTTAGTGAGATAATTATAATTATATATCATTTGAAACATCAAAACATTACTTATTTGGCAGAGAAATGCAGATTAGCACAATTTGTTTCCCATCCTTTACCAGTTCCAGTTTCCTAAAAAAATATTTACTTTTAATACTGACCATGTTGGCTGCCAGAACATATTGCAAATAATTGTGTTAGCATGTGCAAATTGTGAATATATTACTGTGTTGCCATTTCTAGTAAATGAACACTACATATGCAAATGATGTATTTTTTTTGTTTTTTATGTTTAAAGTACAATAAAATACAAATTCTATTTGTAAAAAAAAAAGCCGGCATGGCGACTTATTCATTCCCATAATACAAATTCCAAAATCCTGTATGCAACAATGTATAAAGACTCTCTTAAGTGACAATGAGACACAGACAATATAGTTACTACTGTTGTTTTTTTTATATAGAAACAATGAACTATATATACAGTACTGAACAGAAAAATAATAAAATGAATAATCACATTTGCAGACTATGCTTATTTTAATTAAATTTCAAGTTCTGTACAGCAAAGCCACACCTGTTAATTTTACCTGTAACTGCAAGTAACTATTTGTACTGTACATGTACCTGCATGTACGCAATCTTATTAGCTACAGTACCTCAACAAAAATGGCTACCATGCACAGACATAGTCAGTCTGTGAAGGCTCACAGCTCGCAGTCATGTAATGTGCAGACAGAGCTCAGAGGACTGTTTCAAGACCTCTGCTCAATAAATCATGTGCAATGTGACTGTGGTTGCCATGGTAAGCCTGTAACAGGGCACCGATGCACCCTGTGCTGCATCCGCCCATTGAGTGGCGCCCATACCGTCATATCCCTGCGCCCCAAGGGATGGATGGGCGTGAGCCATTTCCTCAGGTAACGAGTATGCTGCTCAGAGCGTCCTACTGATGCTGTAAGTGGCAGTACAGATCCCACGGCACTGAGGGAATTCGCCATGACGTCGCTCCATACATAGTACGAGAGACAGGAAGATGGAATAGGGCGCGGGCTGATGAGAAAATGAAGGGAAAATGATATCCTCCAATATTCTTCTCGTACAGTAACAATGATTTATGTTAAAAACTCACTTGATTTTGCAGTTATATTACTGCTTTACAAGATTCGTTTAGGAGCAGATTTTTGGAATAAAACATGTATTTTTGTGCTTTTAACTACTAATGCTAAGGTATAAATACTTAAAGAATTCTAGTGGATTATAACAATATATAAGTAAATGAAAGTAAAAATGAAATTACCGTTGGTAGGTATATTGATGAATGGGTCATACAGAAACATATGTTTTTATACATTTTCTGTTATTCCTGCAAGCGATGGGCATATCATATTAAAATAGTAACAACCACTTAACAAGATTTTCCTCATTTTTGTAGGGACTGGCCATACCCCCTCGATTTGGCCATGCCCCCTGTACATATGCCCGTCACCACTCTCCATGACCCTGACGCCACTGCCTTAGATGAATATATATATAAAAAGTATTACTTTACTTTTTCTGTCTTCTCCCCGACAGTCCAATGTCATTTGGTGTAGCAAATAATGCACACTGGTCTCTCTGTTACTGATGCTTTAAGAAGCTATTAGAAGAAATCATATATATATATATATATATATATATATATATAAATGGGATGCAGTCATTTTCCCGACCATGTGGCGACACCTGTCAGAATCCTGGTGCCGGCATCTCATCGTGACCGCTGGAATCCCAAAGGTAAATAGCAGGGTTATTGGGAGGCTTAGCGTTAGGCACTCGGGGGAGAGTTAGGATTAACCACTAAGGGGGAGGGGTTAGGTTTATGGTGTGGGGAGGGGGAGGTTAGGTTTAGGCACTAGGGGGGAGGTTAGGTACAGGCATTGGGGTGGAGAGTTAGGGTTAGAGTAGGGAGAGGGGGAGGGTTAGGATACCTACTGACAGGTGTTTGTATCTGTTGGTAATCTGGCATCGGGAACGCGAGCGCTGGGATCTCGAGCACCAGCACCCCGTACCCATCCCATATAAACACGTTGGTTTGTTACATTATGTGCCTTTTACAGAACAAGCTGCACGTTTAATCAGATGTGTATTATAGGATGTCCAGCACCAATCTAATAATATTGTGTTAGGGAACTATCTTCAAAATACATTTGTTAAATATGTTGCATAATCAAATATATCTGTTTGTCACAATGCATCTAACTTGAGTAACCATAAAAAAACAAAAACAAAATTATTTAGTTGAACAGTTTGTTTCTATGACTATAGTTACTGTTTCCATGTATTGATCTGGTGGCTTTGGCGCAATAATCAGGCAATAAGATGTACAATATGAGCAATTTATGACCAAAATGACCGCGCTGCATATGTTACAATGTACGATCTTCAGACCTGGAAAGTAACATAAACCTGCGACAACGCAGCTCAGCACTTTTCATTTCTTGGGTTCAAATCTCATCAACTCCCATTACTACATCGCAGACTAATGGAGACGTAAATATGTCATGTAAACTAGGACATATGTGAGCAGAGTATATGCAGCAAAGTTACATTCAGTGTTACACAGAGTAGTATTAATTATGGGCCTGATTCAGAGATGGACGGATTCGCAGAGCGGCACACAAGAGACTGCACAACTCTGTCCACCTCTGATGCAAATACAGAAGGAGGTGTTAGACATTGCAGTCTGGGATCACTATTGCGACCATCGTGACCGACATTGCAGCCTGGGATCACCATTGCGACCATCGCGACCGATATTGCAGCCTGGGAATACCATTGCGACCGACATTACAGCCTGGGATTACCATCGCAACCATCGCGACCAACACTGCAGCCTGGGATTACCATCATAACCGATATTGCAGCCTGGGATTACCATCACAACCATCGTGACCGACATTGCAGCCTGGGATTACCATCATAACCGATATTGCAGCCTGGGATTACCATCACAACCATCGTGACCGACATTGCAGCCTGGGATTACCATCGCGACCGACATTGCAGCCGGGAATTACCAATGCAACCATCGCGACCAACACTGCAGCCTGGATTACCATCGTGACCGACATTGCAGCCTGGGATCACCATTGCAACCATCACGACCGACATTGCAGCCTGGGATCACCATTGCAACCATTACGACCGACATTGCAGCCTGGGATCACCATCGTGACTGACATTGCAGCCTGGGATTACCATTGCAACCATCGTGACAAACTCTGCAGCCAGGGATCACCATCACAAACATTGCAACCAACATTGCAGCCTGGGATTACCATCACAACCATAGCGTCTATCACTGCAGCCTGGGATCACCATCACAACCATCGCGGCCGACAATGCAGCCTGGGATCACCATCGCAGCCATCGCGGCCGACATTGGAGCCTGGGATCACCATTGCAACCATCGTGGTGGACATTGCAGCCTGGGTTCCCCATCGCAACCGATGGGTGTGATGTGAGCTCCTTTAGTCAGGTTACGGGAGCTAAAGCTTCCCACAGTTTGATCAGGTGCTAGTCACGTAAGAGGCCAGGAATCTGTATCTGAAGATGCAGACTCTGGCCTTGTCCCTCCTGTAAATTGGGAGTCACACCCCCTTGCCATTTCTGGGAATGTTGACCAGCCACGCCCCCACCCTCTGCGTGGGGGCGTCTACGAGCATAATTGCAGGACTCATTCTGCACATGCGCAGAACAGGTCCTGCACAGGCGCAGACATGGAAACATAGATGTAAGTCCATCATCGGATGAACGTACATCTCTAAATCAGGCCCTATGTGTTCTGGTGGTTTATTGGTGAAGGACTGTTTTACTTAGGAAGACATCAAGGGGCCTATTTATCAAGCTTTTTTTCATAAAATTATGTAGAAACTGTAGTTAGTGAATACGATTATGAATTCTTGTTACGAGATTGGGTACGGGATGGCGGCGCTCAGAATCCCAGCTGTCAGAAACCCGACATCGGCATCCCAACAGGGTTAGCATACTGACACCTGTCGGTAAGTATCATAACCATACCCCTAAACCTAACCCTCCTTCCCTGCTGCCTAAACCTAACCCCCCCCTTAGCGTCGGGATGCCAGTGGTCAGGATGCTGCCTGGGATTTAAACTACATCCCGTTACTATCTACTAATAGCACAATGCTGGAGATTTCACAAAAATGCGTAAAACATTTGCAGACCTTACAATGAACATTCAACCAAATTACAGTACTAATTAACTATGCATTGTGAAAATTAAATATTGTTGAAACTCTTTCACATATAAACTTAATTATATTTATTGTTTTGTCATGGTATACTTCTTTTAAATGTTTGTAAAATTTGTAATATTGAGAAAAGTTTAAAATGAAGAAATAAAAGGTAATATCTCAGAAGATCTGAGTTAAAGTAAACAAGACAAAGAAAATGTTATGATACTGAAGCGAGCAGCGGGAAAGCCAGCTTTCTATGTCTTACACCATCTATACTAATGTATCATAGAGTACAATCTTGTGCCTATCTCTAAAAAAAGTTTCAATGTCTTGTAGTTAAGCCGTCCCAAACACTGTATCACCTGTTGTACTTGCTCACGTTTATTAAAAAAAAATATTTAATGCAATTTAAATAAATTTGGAAATTTTAGCACCATGATGTATAAACTGTAGGGCCAGATTCTGAGTGGAACGCACTGCCGATGTTGGACACTTTAAAGAGATGTTTTTCTACTGGGAATGCATCTAAGCCACTCCACGCATGCGTTCCGATTGTGTGAAGGCAGAGTACCAGTACTGATTCAGACACACAGTCTTTGTATTAGAAATGTGTTAGGCTGTGTCTTATGGGTGTGTTATGGGCGTGTCGCTGACAGTGATTAGGTACAAGATGCTTAATCACTTATATTGGAGGCCATACTCAGTCAGAGAATAGATATAGGACTGGTGCATGTAAAAAACGCACCAAGCGGTGGGCGTCTCAATCTTTGCACATTCGGACCCACGGCTGTACACCAGGGAAGGGCTTGTATTGGTATTAGCATAAAGTTGCAGATGCAACTGAGGCAAAAGTTGCACACACGCATGTCACTGCATCTGACTCAGACTAACGTCCATAGTGTACATAACCTGACTTGCATCATGATGGAGGTTATAAAATTTATTTTATCTATTTATTTCTAATTCATATATTGATGCCTATTACATTATGTAATATATTGATGCCTATTAGTTTACATTTTAAAAATGTATTTTTTTTATTATGCATAAAGTTTCTTTAAGTTTCTTCTGAGAATATACCGTACCAAAACCTTTTTTTTCCATGATTTTTTTTTATCGTGTTCAATTTTGTATAAAAGCACTTCTCAAATTTGTGTACATACAAAACATTTTCACATATGGCCAAATATGTTTTTGTAATAAAAAGCATCCTTGTATTGCTAGCTGAAGAGGCAGAGCTGTGAATGGCATGCCTAAAACTTCAGACACTTATTTAATTAATTTATTGGATGATTTTTTATTATTGGATGATTTCAATGAATTATTTTTGCTTCCAGAATTACTACTAAGAAAAAAAAATTAAAAAAAAAATATATATATGTGGCTCTGCATCTAGGAGGTGAGAACATTTTAACTGCAATGTAATGGTGTGTTGGGCATATATGCAAGTGTAGGGACCTGCAGAAAAACAAGGGGTCCCTTGATGCTGGGCTGCAGGCTCAAATGCTTTGATCAAATCATGACAAAATCCCCTTGGTTTTATTTGCTACACATATAGATTTGCAGTATATTATTGTTAGCACCGATAGCAAAAGTTTTTCTGTTTTGTATACATTTATGGCAATAATATTGCCATGCTGCTGGTACCATGTATGATATGGGTAAAACCGAGCGCGGGCATATTCCTTTTCTGTTTTGTTTCAAAATTTTGCCTTGTGCTATCATGGCAGCTTTCAATTAAGGCTATAAAAAGCCTAGTTGGGTGTGGCTAACAGCCAGAACATGTATAGATGTGTCCCTCTGTATCTAGGAGGTTTATTAATTTTAACTGCAATGTAATGATGTTCTGGGCATATATGCTAGTGTTAGGGACCTGCAGAAAAACAAGGGGTCCCTTGATACTGGGCTGCAGGCTTAAATGCTTTGATAAAATGATGACAAAATCCCCTTGGTTTTATTTGCTACACATACATAGATTTGCAGTATATTATTGTTAGCGCCGATAGCAAAAGTTTTTCTGATATATATATATATATATATATATATATATATTTCCCTTAACAAATATTTTATAATAATTTTAACACAGACAATGATTTAAGAGC
This sequence comes from Taudactylus pleione, assembly GCA_031769625.1. Taxonomy (NCBI): domain Eukaryota; kingdom Metazoa; phylum Chordata; class Amphibia; order Anura; family Myobatrachidae; genus Taudactylus; species Taudactylus pleione. Next base: position 1,526,030 of record JAUIMM010000066.1, read on the forward strand.
ATGAAGTCAACCTCAAACAAAACCATTTATCCTAAAACCATTTATATGTAAACAAGATATATGTAAATTTGAGTAAGCTCTGTTTAAATCAGTAAAAACATATACAAGTAATGTAGGTACTAGTGTGGGTAGTACAGATTATTGACCCTAAATCATCATTTTGTGACATAAAGTTCAGAAATGTGTAGGAACAAACGAACCATAAATGGGCATCATAACAGTATTTATGGAATCAAATCCATTATTCTGCATAGAAAAAAGGTGAATAGTTCTCCACATATAATGTGCCACATACTGGCTCAATTATTTATACTTGATCTCCTTTATTGATCTTCAAAAATAGTAACTCTGTCCTAATGTAACAAATTTGAAAAAAATATCTTCATCCTTTGGCACCCAGGTTAAAATAAAGCAGTAATGTTCCACCATTTTCCTGTAATGTTCATCTTAGCTTTTCTCATCAACAGGATCAAGACAAAATACAGTCCCTTCCACAGTTAGTCCCATTTTGAACCCCTCCTGTAAAAGATAAATAGAGTCAGTGGATTGTCGATTGAACACAGGTACAAATAATACACTATATGGTTGCTTCAATGTCTATGATGCTCTTGGAAATATACATAGTACTGTATGTAAGGAAAAATTGAGAATACTTGTATGTCTATACAATTTGACACCATGCATTATTTCACTCTCACGCAAATCATGATTTAAGAAACATAATTATTAGAGATGCACGGTTCGGTTTTCCTGAAATAAGAACACACCTGAACTTTGGATTTCCAAGTTGAATTGAATCCCAGTTCAGATTTACTTTCGGGTTACGAGTCGAAATGAGTTTCGGTTCAGCTCTACAGTCAGTTCGGAATTCAGATTTAAAAACCAAACTTTTTGGAGTGCATTTAAACAGGTTTGTATTACATAATCTTAGCTGTTTTAATGATTTTCTATTGATTTTTAAAGAATATAACACCGAATCAAAACCGAATCTGAGCGCGGATTTGCCAAAAACTAAAACACGATAATGAATTAGAACCAAAACTAAAACCAAAACACGGTGGTCCATGCACATCTCTACTATATGTCTTTATATGTTTACCTAGTGTTTTGCTTATCTTCATATTTTCTCATAGATACTGTAATTATTATTTTCTGTTGAGAAACAAAATTAAAGGACCACAGAACCTAAAATATATTTTGATCCATTAATAAAGTTAATCTCAACAGTTCATGACAGCTGACATAATAATTAATATAGTTATCATGATTGGTTTATCAGGCTGCATAATGGTCTATACCAGAAAATGGGGAAAGCAGGCATAACAGGTCATAAATAAAACAGTGACATACTGTACAAGGTGGAGTCATTCCACAGCAACTGTATATTAAATGAGACATCAGAGCTGTCTACAAATCTTGAATATCACATTTTTATGTAGTTTTAGAGTTCCAAGGGTTTGAAAATGTTATAAACCCGCAAATGTTGTCATTTGTGAGCATACAAAAACTTAATTTTCTCAGACCAAGATTAAGATATTTTTAGAAAGAAAAATCAAATTCTGAACAGACTCTAATTTAACTAGGTTTAAGAACTTCTAATTAACTAGGTTTTAGAAAGATAACATTTTAAGGCCACAGACTGAACATTTAAAACTGATCTCTTGAAAAATATATGGTTTAAAATTTTCTAAACTTTTGTGTTTATTCTTTAATGTTTTAGATTGTTAATATAAAATGTCATGTTTTAATGAAATATATTCTTTTACTAATTTCTGTTTAAATTAACATGTGAAACTGATTTTACACTACAATACACAATGTATTAGGGTCAATTATAATAAATGGACATGTTTGGGATCTTGTTATTCTTATTATTGCCAGTGGACTTTTATCATAAAGTGGTTTCATTATTGGGCATATTTATCAATATTATTTTTACTAAGATTTTGTGAAATTGGGTGTTTTCACACCCTTTTCACATAATTTTAGTTTTACTTAAATGTGCTAGAAAGCAATTGTAAGAGAATTCACAAAATTCTCTTCGAAGACCTTATTATTGAAATTTTAAGCAGGCAAATTACATTTCTCATATTTGTAATGGGAAATGTGATCTGCTCAGATTTACTAAATATGATTTGTAAAAAAATAATGGGGGAAGCCTTGCAATAATACCTTAGACATAGCGACATTTAAGGATGCATTCAATTATAAGCTGAGATTTTCTGAAATTTAAAAAAAATTAAAACCAGATAAATTATTTGGGTAATATTATAAATCATGAGGTATAATTTTTTTATTACAAATCTAAAACAGTTAGATCCAGAACTCTGGTGTTGGTAAGAATTTGGCTTTACATGCATTGGCAAAGAGGAGGTGTTAACCATAACATTATATTCAAGCTATAATTTCTCCAGTGTAGTTTAGAAAATGTGGGGAAACATTTGATTGGTTCCTAGGGCAGCAGAACTATTTTTTCCTTCTCATAAGTGCTGGAGTGCTATACCTCAGTCATTTTAGTCAAGTTTGGAGCAACTAAATCTGGAAGCAACAAAATTAGCTTTTCAAAAATTTGCTTAACTGCATCTTAAAAACTGTGTCTTAGCAGGTGGAGGTTATACTCATTTTCTTTGTGTGCATCACCACAATTGTAAATTAATGATAAGTGGAGAAAAGTTAAGGGAGATGGTATTTGATGACAGATCACATAGGAGTGATTATAAAGTACTTCTAGCAAAACTAATGAGTACACCTGCAACTCCAAAGTGCCGTATAGATGAATGTAAAAACTACACAGGTACTGGTCAGTTAAAGGAACAGCTAATGAAAAATTTGTAATAGCAGATTATAGAAAATGTTCTGTGCAAACAGTGGTTGTCATTTGACAGATGCAGTTGTTAAACATTTATTGAAAGCCCTGAAGATATTGACACTTTCAGTGAACAACTGCTACCAGTAGATACGTACTCTGTTATAGCTCAACAACAATCTACATACTACAAATGTCTTAAAGAAAATGTTAAACAGACTGATTGTGTCTTCTTAAATTAGAAGGACCATCCCTAAATAGATAGAATTTATTCTAGAAACTCCCTTGGCTATATAAATTATTTAAGTCTTTATACTGTATCTCTCTGTAATGAGATAACAGGACTTTATTCCATTACTATTAAGCTGACAGACATTGGGATTATAAATGAATTCCCAAAGCAAATAACACATTTATAAAGGGTGAGTATAATCTTGAAGTATTTAATTGGCCTAATCACCATACGTGACAGTAGCCAGGTATGAAGGTCACCAGTCCAATCTGCAATCACTGGCAGGTTACTCAAGGTTCAATTACATTCAATAATAGGTGAGCATATATCATATTGAGTGTATGTTTTTGGACTCACACAATGTACACTATATTTGTTTTCCTCTTCTGTATTTTTTGGGTAACATAACCAACACATCTTGAGACTAAAGGTTGGAGAAGAGCTGGACCCCACCCCTATTTCATCAAGCTCCAGTAAGCATATCTCTCCAGAGCTTGTGCCTGATAGTCATCGCCATCTATAGATGAAATTGTGTATAGAGGCCTATGGGATTCTTTTCACTAAAAACAGCAGAGGTAGATCTCAAGGACCCCTCCCCTTCCCACATGGCTTGTACATGCACTTTGGGACATTAGGACTCCTTTAGGACAATGCCCCACCATTATAAGCAATAACAATTGATCATATTTGTTAAACTATGATTAAGGCTTTCATGCAATCATACTTACAATGCTGTTGACTTTGCAAATTTATTTTTGATTCAAATTATTAAAAAATTATCACAGAACATAATGCACTTAACAAATAGACCCGATACCTAGGTTCATGAGAGACACAAGTGCAACCTTTAACCTAATTAACTCTTGTTACTTAGATCCACAATGTTAACATCACTATTCAATCTACTGCATATTGACTTTTAGGAGGAATTAAAAATAATTACTAGAGATGTGTGGGGACCCTTGTGTTTTTGGCTTTGGTTTTGGTTCTAATTCATTATCATGTTTTAGTTTTGGTTTTGGCAAAACCACCCTCAAGTGTTTTGGTTAGGATTTGGTTTGGATTTTGTTTTGGATTCTTTAAAATTCAATGAAGATTGTTTGAAAAAAAATAAAAAAAAGTTAAAACAACTATTTTGGACCTGTTTACATGCAATCTAAAACCCGAGTTCAGCTTTAAATTCCAAGTTCCGAACTGACTTCAGAATCAAACTGGGACTCTGTTCGACTTGGAACTCCACAGTAATTCTGAACTAGGATTTGATTCTACTCGGAACCCCTAAGGTCGGGTGTGTTCGTACTTCAGGAAAACTGAAACGCACTTCTCTAATAATTACATTGTTTCGCTACATATAAGTCATATAGGCAAAGACAACAGCATGGCCCATTTTGCACCCAGTTAAAATGCAGTTTGTAGAGAAAGGTTTAATCATACAGTCCGTGCAGATATATGGTCTGGCAGAAAGTCGGCTACATATGACACAGTGATCTCAGCTGAGTGCGTGGAGTATAAATAGCTCCCAGGTCACCCACAGTGATGACACTAACGTTTCAGTATACAGTACATGCTGTAAAATCCTTTGTCAATTGGCCAATTCTACAAGTCAGCTACAGCCAGAGGACGCCATAGGAATGCTAAGCATGTGTAAAGTGAAGTCAAATGATGTGTTTTTGGACTGCCTACAGACACAAATGATTAGTGTGGCTTGCTCTATAGTACAACATTCCTACTCTGCTGTGGAGGCTGCACTCCCACAGTAACAAAAGGCCAAAGAGTTGTCCATTCATTACAAACTACACATCAGCACATAGAAACTCCACTACACTATACTGTATGCAGTCAGTCATATCATGTTTTGAATAAAAAACTTTAATAATAGACACACACAAACATATAAACAAAGACATACAATTATTTTATACAGATGTGTGGTTTGGTTCTCCCGAAATCCGAATACACATGAATTTCATGAATCAGATCCGAGTTGCGGTTCAATTTTCTGAGGGGTTCCGGGTTAATCCGAGCCGTGGTTCTGATATACCAGCGGTTCAGAATTCGGATATTCAATTCGAATTTCGGGTTTTGGATTGCAAAATTTACATGATTTTTTAAAAACTTTTAATAATTTTTTTTTTAAATCCAGATCCAAAACCAAAATATGAAAATGAATCCAGATCTAAAAGCAAAACATGGAAGTCAGCGCACATCTCTACTATTTTAACACAGGCTGGTAAAGTGTGATGATGAATCTTATGTTGCAAGCATCCCTAAATAAAGATAATTAATGTATGGTATTTTAATTATTACTAATGTTGTTATTATTATTAATAAACATATACGCCAAATGTGCTTGAAACATAGTGACACATGCACAGGTGTTTAATTATCAAGCACTGATAAACCCTTTTTACATAATTCTTTTTTTTTTTTTTGCTGCAAAAGGGCTTATCGCTACTTTTTGCCGTTTACCAATAGGGTTACCACAAAATCCTGATTTCTCATCCAGGCACTTTATTTCTGTTTAATTTATCTCTATTGCATGTTATCAATTTGACAAAAACGAATCGTTTCACAATTTAAAAAAAAAACATAACACCACCTCAGGATAGCGCCATGTGTGCTCGCCAGTCCTTCTGCCATCTGTGATCATCTATAGATGTACTGTGCAAGAACAACTTCCCATCTCACGCATGCGCAGTACCGATTACACTTAAAATGTTTACTGGAAATGTGCAACCTTACCAGCATGTCCATGCGCAGTACTACTTACATTTAAAAGATTACTGGCCCTCGGTACAAATGCAAGTACAAAATATTGCATGCATTTTCACTTTTCTTTTTACTTGCATTTTTTTAAAGCAATTTAACGCCAATGGGTATGAGGCCACATAATTCTAATAATATTAATACTACTACTACTACTATGAATTATTAATAATAATTATTAATAATATATATAATTATTATTATTATTGTTATTATTATTATTATTATTATTATTATTATTATTATTATTATTATTATCTCTCTCAGCCTCTGTAACGTAAGTTGCTGTTAAAAGAAAAAAAATATTATTTTAACCTTGAAGATATACTGTATATTCAGAAAACACAAAAAGAACTAACATGCAAATAGTGGCTCAAAAACTATTATTTTCTATCAAGTAAACAGTAACGGTAACATAAATAATTAGACAATATGTTATTGCTGCTACATTCTCCCTAGTAATATATAGTACTGAGTCAAAATACACAGATGTTCCGTAAGCCATTCTGACAATTCTGGGAAAATGCTGGGAGTTTGATGTCTCCCTTTTTGTGAGATAACACAAACTTCTAAAAACACAGTACTGGGGAAATATGCCGATTGGCGCGTTTCACGAGATAACTTATGTAGGCTGAAAAAATATCCTCAATGTTTGGACAATGAAATGGATGAAAACTATTAAAATATTTCTGAGTGAAGAAAGATAAAGAGCAATAAAGTCTGGGATGCCTTTTCTGTGTGTCTGTAGCTGGAGGAGAAACATATGATTCCGCATGGAACGCAAAAGTTACTGTAACACCATAAAAAAAACAGACATTGGGCCTGATTCAGTGATGGACGAAATGCTGATATTTACACAGTTACTCGATTATCGATGACCTGCGCATGTGTATGAGTCGCACTGCAAATGCATCAAGTTCCATTAGCGCTGTGGCTTGCAATGTGGATTTATTCACAAAGTGATTGACAGGCGGGGACCATTTGCGTTCAGCAACAGGGTGGTGGTGACTCAAAAGCAGCTGTGTTGCGACCGTTTTTTGGGCATACTTGCTGACAATCAGCTGCCTCCTTCCGGGAGGGAGCTGATTGGCGGCTAACAGCGGGGGGCGTGTCCGGGCAGTTGTGACACATAGGGGGCATAGCCAGGGGCGGGGCCGCGTGATTGCGTCATCGTGACCCCGCCCCCTCTTCACAAATCCGTTATTTTGGGAATTTTGAAGCAGGGGGCGGGGCCACAATGACGTGATTCAGTGTGAATCTCGTCACCGACCCCCACTGTGGGGATTTCTAGTTTATTCTGGGGTAGGTCGGGAGGGTGGGTGGATGACGGGAGGCTTGCTTGCCTTTCTGGGGGCCTGGGAGCTGCACCCGATATTTGGGAGGCTCCCGGACAAATCGGGAGGGTAGGCAAGCCTGTTTTCGGGGCATGGAAATAAAAATAGCTCTAACGTCTCAGTTCCCGCGACCATTCTGTGCGACTATGGGGCACGCAGGAGGCAGCCGCGGCCATATGAGAGAGCGCTCACAGATATGTCCGACTGAGAATCAGGCTCTATGTGGCAGATGCTGCCTTTAAGGCGTAGGCTGTAACAATCTGCACCCAAAAACAGCGCATTTACATATGCTGAGGTGTGGGCATTGCAAGATGGATCCAGCCCTGCACCAAGAGAAGATAGAAATCATTAGAACAGAAAAAGTTATTGCAGATATAATATTCTGTCTCGCATACAAATTGAAGCAACAAAAAATATATTTATATTTTTAAAATACGCCCCCCACAAAATCACATCTCATAGGCAAAATCATTGAAGAAAGCAGCTACTAGCTCCAGAGGCGAATTCACAAACAGCCAATCAGAAGCAGCTATCTTGTGCTCATGCTGGCAACTGTCAATCTTCTTAGCAAGTACAGATGCGCCCAGTTACATTGTTGCTGACTGCGCCACAAACATGCGCACGCATCGCTCCATGCAATTCCCCGTGCCTGCATAAGCTACGGTACGCTATGTGGTGCACTGTGATTATGCATTCCTATGAAGGCACAGTTGCGAATGTAGTATGCATATCCGCTCGCTGACGGGCACCATGCGTAACACAATTTGCCGTGCGAGCGGCAAGGATGTAGCTGGGCATATCTGTACTAATATTCACCTTTTCTCTCCCTACAAGCAATAATTTTATTGGGGGAATTTATTATAGTACATTTTTATTTTTTAATGTGTTTATTTATTGAAATGGTTTTTAAGTCCTGTGTGGGACACACCATGTACTGTAGGTCTCTCATGAATGTTTTTGAGTTTTGTGGACTAAAGTCTTTTCTGCTTTAGGTGCATATATAAATAAAAGGTCTGTTTTCATCTATTTTATAATTGTTAACACATAAGAGTGCCCCCAAAAAGGAGTTTTCTTTACTGTCTTGTTATACAGGATAGTCATTGGTCTAGCATGTACTTCCACCTGCCCTTGGGCAGGGCCGCTGCACCCGCCACCAGTGTCCTCCAGCCCGTTGCCGCAGGGAGCCTCCAAACCAGACGCCCGCTGAGATGTTATTACCAGTTGGCGCCCAGCTTCTTCCCTGCAGCGGTAGCCGGAAGCTGGAGTTCTCTCCTGAACTCCAGCTTCCGGCCCTCCCCACAGCCCGGGCACTATGGGAGAGACATCATGACATCTTTCCCATAGTTCCGAGGAGCAGCCGGATAGACCGGACGCTGACGCATGCAATAGAGGGGTTTAAAGTAAGTATTTTTTTTTGTAAGAAGCACTACAGACACATTACCATATGTGCACTACAGGGACATTATTATATGTGCACTACAGGGACATTACTAAATGTGCACTACAGGGACATTATTATATGTGCACTACAGGGACATTACTATATGTGCAAAACAGGGACATTACTATATGTGCACTACAGGGACATTACTATATGTGCACTACAGGGACATTACCATATGTGCACAACAGGGACATTACCATATGTGCACAGCAGGGACATTACTATATGTGCTCTACAGGGACATTACTATATGTGCACTACAGGGACATTACTATATGTGCACTACAGGGACATTACTATATGTGCACTACAGGGACATTACTATATGTGCACTACAGGGACATTACTGTATGTGCACTACAGGGGCATTACTATATGTGCCTACAGGGGCATTACTATATGTGCCTACAGGGGCATTACCATATGTGCCTACAGGGGCATTACTATATGTGCGCTACAGGGACATTACCATATGTGCACTACAAGGGCATTACCATATGGGCACTACAGGGACATTACTATATGTGCACTACAGGGACATTACGATATGTGAACTGCAGGGGCATTACCATATGTGCACTACAGGGACATTACCATATGTGCACTACAGGGACATTACCATATGTGCACTACATGGACATTACCATATGTGCACTACAGGGGCATTACCATATGCGCACTACAGGGACATTACCATATGCGCACTACAGGGACATTACTATATGCGCACTACAGGGACATTACCGTATGTGCACTACAGGGGCATTACCATATGTGCACTACAGGGGCATTACCATATGTGCACTACAGGGGCATTACGATATGTGAACTACAGAGACATTACTGTATGTGCACTACAGGGGCATTACTATATGTGCCTACAGGGGCATTACTATATGTGCCTACAGGGGCATTACCATATTTGCACTACAGGGGCATTACTATATGTGCTCTACAGGGACATTACTATATGTGCACTACAGGGACATTACTATATGTGCACTACAGGGACATTACTATATGTGCACTACAGGAACATTACTGTATGTGCACTACAGGGGCATTACTATATGTGCCTACAGGGGCATTACTATATGTGCACTACAGGAACATTACTGTATGTGCACTACAGGGGCATTACTATATGTGCCTACAGGGGCATTACTATATGTGCCTACAGGGGCATTACCATATGTGCCTACAGGGGCATTACTATATGTGCTCTACAGGGACATTACTATATGTGCACTACAGAGACATTACTATATGTGCACTACAGGGACATTACTATATGTGCACTACAGGGACATTACTATATGTGCACTACAGGGACATTACTGTATGTGCACTACAGGGGCATTACTATATGTGCCTACAGGGGCATTACTATATGTGCCTACAGGGGCATTACTATATGTGCCTACAGGGGCATTACCATATGTGCCTACAGGGGCATTACTATATGTGCCTACAGGGGCATTACCATATGTGCCTACAGGGGCATTACCATATGTGCACTACAGGGGCATTACCATATATGCACTACAGGGGCATTACCATATGTGCACTACAGGGATATTACCATATGTGCACTACAGGAACATTACTATATGTGCGCTACAGGCACATTACTAAATGTGCACTACAGGGGCATTACCATATGTGCACTACAGGGGCATTACGATATGTGAACTACAGGGACATTACTATATGTGCACTACAGGGGCATTACCATATGTGCACTACAGGGACATTACCATATGTGCACTACAGGGACATTACCATATGTACACTACATGGACATTACCATATGTGCACTACAGGGGCATTACCATATGCGCACTACAGGGACATTACCATATGCGCACTACAGGGACATTACTATATGCGCACTACAGGGACATTACCGTATGTGCACTACAGGGGCATTACCGTATGTGCACTACAGGGGAATTACCATATGTGCACTACAGGGGCATTACGATATGTGAACTACAGAGACATTACTGTATGTGCACTACAGGGGCATTACTATATGTGCCTACAGGGGCATTACTATATGTGCCTACAGGGGCATTACCATATTTGCACTACAGGGGCATTACTATATGTGCTCTACAGGGACATTACTATATGTGCACTACAGGGACATTACTATATGTGCACTACAGGGACATTACTATATGTGCACTACAGGAACATTACTGTATGTGCACTACAGGGGCATTACTATATGTGCCTACAGGGGCATTACTATATGTGCACTACAGGAACATTACTGTATGTGCACTACAGGGGCATTACTATATGTGCCTACAGGGGCATTACTATATGTGCCTACAGGGGCATTACCATATGTGCCTACAGGGGCATTACTATATGTGCTCTACAGGCACATTACTATATGTGCACTACAGAGACATTACTATATGTGCACTACAGGGACATTACTATATGTGCACTACAGGGACATTACTATATGTGCACTACAGGGACATTACTGTATGTGCACTACAGGGGCATTACTATATGTGCCTACAGGGGCATTACTATATGTGCCTACAGGGGCATTACTATATGTGCCTACAGGGGCATTACCATATGTGCCTACAGGGGCATTACTATATGTGCCTACAGGGGCATTACCATATGTGCCTACAGGGGCATTACCATATGTGCACTACAGGGGCATTACCATATATGCACTACAGGGGCATTACCATATGTGCACTACAGGGATATTACCATATGTGCACTACAGGAACATTACTATATGTGCGCTACAGGCACATTACTAAATGTGCACTACAGGGGCATTACTATATGTGCACTACAGGGACATTACTATATGTGACACTACAGGGGCATTACGATATGTGAACTGCAGGGGCATTACCATATGTGCACTACAGGGACATTACCATATGTGCACTACAGGGACATTACCATATGTACACTACAGGGCCATTACCATATGTGCACTACATGGACATTACCATATGTACACTACAGGGACATAACCATATGTGCACTACAGTGGCATTACCATATGTGCACTACAGGGGCATTACCATATGTGCACTACAGGGACATTACCATATGTGCTCTACAGGGACATTACCTTATGTGCACTACAGGGGCATTACGATATGTGAACTACAGGGGCATTACCATATGTGCACTACAGGGACATTACCTAATGTGCACTACAGGGACATTACCATATGTGCACTACAGGGACATTACCATATGTGCACTACAGGGACATTACCATATGTGCACTACAGGGGCATTACCATATGTGCACTACAGCGGCATTACCATATGTGCACTACAGGGGCATTACGATATGTGAACTACAGGGACATTACTATATGTGCACTACAGGGGCATTACCATATGTGCACTACAGGGACATTACCATATGTGCACTACAGGGACATTACCATATGTGCACTACAGGGGCATTACCATATGTGAACTACAGGGACATTACTATATGTGCACTACAGGGGCATTACCATATGTGCACTACAGGGACATTACCATATGTGCACTACAGGGACATTACTATATGTGCACTACAGGGACATTACTATATGTGCACTACAAGGGCATTACCATATGGGCACTACAGGGACATTACTATATGTGCACTACAGGGACATTACTATATGTGCACTACAGGGGCATTACTATGGGGGCATTACTATATGGGCACTACAGGGGCATTACTATATGGTCACTACTATATGGGCACTACAGGGACATTACCATATTGGCCCTACAGGGGCATTACTATGGGGGCATTACCATTAGGGCACTACAGGGGCATTACTATGGGGGCATTACCATATGAGCACTGCTACAGGGGCATTACTATATGGACATTACTACAGGGGAATTACTATAGGTTCACTTCTGAAGGGGACATTACTATAAGGGCACTGCTGCAGGGGGGAATTACTAAATGGAATTACCAGGGGTGCGCCAAATTACTGTCTTGCCCTGGGTGACAGAAATCCTAGTTTCAGCCCTGCCTTGGGCACCTGCATACGATACTACTACTAACAGTTGTATATACAGTAGGATTCTGTTTGAGTCTGTCTCTGTTTGCAATGATGTGAACAGGCCATTACTGTGCTAGGTGTATTGTAGAAGAACACCACTTCTCTCCCTCTGACAAGTGTCAGATCTGCATACCTCTCCTTAAGCATGCATGACCCTGGGAGTTTATTGCCTGGAACCAAAGGATTCACATGTTATTTCCTCCAGCAGTTGTGTAACCATGATTTCTAGCCGTTAGTACCGTTGATGCCTCTTGAGTAAAGAGCACTGTTTATTTGTTCCAAGCACTGCTCTCCATAGATGAGCACAGTGAATTTGACAAGCAATAGCGTAAGTGACCATAACCGTTCTGCTTGTTGTTGTGAAGGAATGTTACGCCATATATTACTGATGGGATTTCTACTCCTGTTGGGACTGTAATTGGATAATGTACACATCTACACCGGAGGATATTTTACAGGATGCAAGTAGGGTGGGCTAGGGAGTTATTCGGAGATATACAGTATATTGCTTACTATATGGCTGTCTGCACTTTGTCATAATAATGTTGCGAATCATACTTATTATGACAGGGGTATATCCTGTATCTATTTATGAAATGTAAATAATAGCTCAGGTCAGATTTAGGAGACTGGGAGCCTCAAGTTCAGATATACGATACACAGTATTTCTTTAGAATATGTAAGGACTAAGGGATCTATTCATCGTCCATATAATGTAAACTGTATATATGTGTGTAACATCCTCTAGGAGATGTTGTTAATAATAACACCCATCTCAGTATTAAATGCTGCTGCCTTTTGCAGATACTGCATGCCTGAAACCTTGGGAGGTTTTTGCAGAAAAAAAGGGTCACGGCCAAATAGCGGAACCTAAAAAATGAAACATGATCAAAGGGTGAGTGGAACCTTAGCCTATAAAGGGGACTGATTTTCCTGCCTTTGCTCCTCTGCTCCCCCAGTGGCGGGAGAGGGGCAAGGCTGTGCAGCTGCCATGATGCCAATCTAACACCTATGAGGGCAGAGACCAGGATAGATGCCTGAGATAAAGTTTGTGAGACACAAAGAGAGATAGAGAGAGCTGGAAGTTTGCATTGGGGGTTACTGTCAGAGCAGTGTGGCTATAGGCAGAGGCGTCACTTACCTCCATGGCACCTGGTGCGGCAGGAGTAACTGTATTGCACGCCACGCCAGAAAGGGGGCATGGCTTTGTGGGAAGGGGAGTGGCCTCATCTCGCGAAGCCATGCCGCCTTATGTGTGCCGATCTTGGGGGAGTTGCCGCGTCCCATTCTCGGCACACAGTGGGCTTCCCCAGCACTCCTGCAGCTGCTGGGGAAGCCCACATCTCTCCCTGCCGCTCTCCATGTCACGGTGACACCATCCCATGGGGTGACACCAAAATAGCAGAGCAGCTCTGCTATTTTGGTGTTGCACCCCCGGATGGTGTATCCCAGTGCGGCCCACACCCCCCTAGTGATGCCAGTGGCTATAGGAGCCATCCATGTATGACAGAATGGGCTACAGCTAAGTGTACACTGATAGACTGTGCACTTCAAGTAAACATTGTTACTCTATTAGAGGGTCAGTTACATGGTCGCTAATGTTTGTCCAAACCTCTGTGGGGGCTGGCCTCATCCGCTGTAGGAACTGACCACACCCCAAAGCATGGGCCCCTACCATTGCATTCCCCCGGTGGGCCCTTCATGCTCCAGTCCGACACTGCGTGTGATAGAGAAATAAAGAAGAGAAGCTCCAGACCATAATTTATTCACCAAGAACTGTTGCTGCATATGTCCATTCCTTTATGTATTACTGCATGGGCCGACACCATCTTCTGCAATATTACCCACTCCCTGGAGAGCTAGTCTGGGGCAATGGGAGCTGTATCACTCCATATACACTCTGCATCACACAGCACACTGAAGCGGGGGTTCCATTACAATAAGATAAAGCATACGGGGTGTGGATATTAAATAACTACACTGTACTTGTAAAAAATAAACCATACTGCATGAATTAAAAGGGAGTTGGGGGAACAGTGACCTTGGACTATCCCAAAATCGATTTGCAAGTTTCACCCCTCCTCTCACACCAATAGTTTACAAACTATGAAGTAACATTTATGTTCACACCGCGTTCGAAGAAATGTGAACGAAGAGCCCACTGAACCTTTCTGTTTGCTAACTGCGGCTTCCGGGGCAGATTGCATGTAACGTGCACATGTGTTTGAGTGGCACAAAAGATGGAAGGTCCTGCACATCAAAAACAAATAGAAATGTGGAAAAATTTATCAAAGTGTCCAAATTGACCGTCAACTCAGCATCCGAATGATGAATCAACATTACTACAAAAATGTTCTAGCGACTTTTCGGGAAAGAATCAGAAGAAAGAGGCCAGAGATGTGGAAAAATGGTTCCATCCTCCATCAGGACAACGCACCAGCCCTCACAGCTCTCTCTGTCATGTAGTTATTGGCTGAGAAACAGATGGCAGTGCTAGAACACCCTCCATACTCGCCAGACCTAGCACCGTGTGACTTCTTTCTTTTCCCTAAAGTCACCTCTGTAACAAGGGAACCCATTTTCCATCAGTTACTGAGGTAGAGAAGACAATGACGGAGCTGGTGAGACATCTGACAGATAACGAGCTACAGCGTGGCTTTGGTGTGTGGGTACAGAAGGGGAGTACATAGAAGAGGAATGGAGTTAAAATGTCACCAGACACATGCACAGCCTGCAAATTACTGACGTGTGGAGAAACTGAACAACAGAATTAACTTTGGCAATGTCCCCTTTCTGGCATATTATAGCTATACATCCTCACAAAAGATGTCGGGCAATTTTTTAGCAATGTAGTTTTGTCACTCCCAGTTGTTTTATTTATGCAAATGAGTGAAAAATACGCTCTATGCAGCCAAGTCGCCCGGGACCTGATGCGCCGAGAGGGGCTGTTTACAGCGACTTGAGCTGTACGAGGACACATCTGTGCATGAATGAAGAATGAGAGACATGCGGGATGCCCATAGGTGATAATGTATGCTTTGTGTACAAACATGGAACACCGTACATTATTACAATACTAACCATCTCTGTCGCTAATGTCCCATGAAAAGCATAAAAAAAAAATCACAAAGATATTATAAGAAAAGCAGTTTTAAAGAGCAAGTAACATCAGATACTGTATTATTTATTTCAGATTGACCTTTTGGACTACATACTGTATAAAACACACGGGTTTATATGAAATCATATTTGTGGGATATCCCATGAAAAGAGAGGTTTTGGAGCGCTACCCACAAATAATACGCATCCCCTGGATATATGTAATTGGGAAGGGGGTGGTACCACAGCATATATTGGGGCTACAGTATCTGCTGCAATCCCACAAAAGCAGCCCCCATAGATTTTTAGTCCTTGGCCCGGTAGTTAACGCCATCTCCAGATTGTGTCAGCCATTGTGGCCTATGGGCTACACTTAGCAAAGGTTTCCAGGGTTGGGACCCATAGGGATCCAATTAGAGCACTGACAAGAGATTACACTGAGATTACTGCAAATATGTAAAGGAGGACAGAGATCTTTAACATTACAACATACTTGCCGACTTTCTGGTTGCACCTTCCCGGAGGGGGAAGCCAGGTCGGCGATGTGTGTAGGGGGGTGTGACCAAGTGGGCAGTGTGGGGGGTGGGGGCATGATGAGAAGATTTAAGTCAACACAGGGGGTAGGGCCGCAATTATGTGATTCGGTGTAAATCATGTCATCGAGTCACCCGGACCACCCACTGAACTTGGGAACTGTGGGAGGCCGGGAGACTTCACTACTCTTATACCAGGTGATCTTTAAATAATAAGAAATGTAAACTTGCCCATGAACTGTTGAAGACTGAATTGTCTTTCTTTGTAATTAGAACGTGTGCACACTGGCAGACATCACTGTACAACATTAATATTATTGCTACATTACGCAGACTTACCTGCATCTCATCCAGTTTGGACTGTATGTCGGGTGTAAAATCCCCCACTGCACAGCAAAATGGGTCAAACGGTTCTGCTCCAAACAGATCTTTTTCTAAAGAGACACAATATTTAATGATAAGTTAGAACAGTTCTTCTTCTATCCAAATGATTTAAATGTAAATACATACCTCCAACATCAGGACCATGGCATGCTGTGGGTAAGGGCGTGGCATAATAAGGGGCGTGATTTGCACTTGTAAAGGTTTAGTACACCTCCCTACCTAAAAATCGCACATTTTGGATGTACCTGAATCCAGTGCGTGTAGTGCAGGGCTTGACACATTTTTCTAAAATCTAGGAGCCAGGATGAAAGTGTAGGAGCCAGACCCCCCCTTCTCCCAGGGCAGCATTACTGAGCACCTACGTCCCAGGCAACCAACCCCCATGGCCACACCATGGGGGTTGGTGTGGCCATGGGGGGTACCCCAGGTAAACCACCCTCCCACAGCCACATTATTGAGCAGCTAACCTGCCTCTCCAGGCAACCAACCCCCAGAAAGACCACTCCTCCACAGTCAAAAAAACCCCAGGCAAGCAAAGCCACCGCCGGCAGTGGGCGAACTAGAGAGTGGTGGGCCCAGATGCAAGAACATGCTTTGGGCACCCCTATGCAGTGCCCCCAGTAGTGGTCCCCCCTATGCAGTGCCCCCAGTAGTGGTCCCCCCTATGCAGTGCCCCTAGTAGTAGTCCCCCCTCTGTAGTGCTGCCAGTAGTAGTCCCCCCCCTGCAGTGCCCCCAGTAGTAGTCCCCCTATGCAGTGCCCCCAGTAGTAGTCCCCACTATGCATTGTCCTTAGTTGCGCCCCCCTATACAATGCCCTAGTAACACCCACCCCTTATACAGTGCCCCAGTAGTGGCCACCCCCCATATGCAGTGCCCCCAGTAGTGGTCCCCATATATAGTGCCCTCAGTAGTGGTCCCCCTATGTAGCGCCCCTTTAATCAGTGCCCCCAGAAGTGGTCCCCCCTATGCATTTCCCCCAGTAGTAGTCCCCCCCCTTGTAGTGCCCCCAGTAGCGGCCACACCCTCTATGCAGTGCCCCCAGTAGTGGTCCCCATATATAGTGCCCTTAGTAGTGGTCCCCTTAGTAGTGCCCCTTTAATCAGTGCCCCCAGAAGTGGTCCCCCCCTATGCATTGCCCCTAGTAGTAGTCCCCTCCCTTTTACTGCCCCCAGTAGTGCTCACCCCCTTGTAGTGCCCCCAGTACTTGTCCCCTTTTGTAGTGCCCACAGTAGTAATCCCCCTTGCAGTGCCCCCAGTAGTAGTCCCCCCTTGTAGTGCCCCCAGTAGTAGTCCCTTGTAGTGCCCCCAGTAGTAATCCCCCCTTGCAGTGCCCCCAGTAGTAGTCCCCCCTTGTTGTGCCCCCAGTAGTAATCCCCCTTGTAGTGCCCAGTAGTGCTCTCCCCCTTTTAGTGCCCCCAGTAGTGATCTTCACCTTGTAGTGCCCCCAGTAGTGCTCTCCCCCTTTTAGTGCCCCCAGTAGTGATCTCCCCCTTATAGTGCACCCCAGTAGTGCTCTCCCCCTTGTAGTGCTCTCCCCATTGTAGTGCCCCCAGTAGTCCCCCCCTTGTAGTGCCCCCAGCAGTAATTCCCCCCTTGTAGTGCCCCCAGTAGCTAGCCCCCCTTGTAGTGCCCCCAGTAGTAGTCCCCCCTTGTAGTGCCCCCAGTAGTAATCCCCCTTGTAGTGCCCCCAGTAGTAGTCCCCCCTTGTTATGCCCCCAGGAGTAATCCCCCTTGTAGTGCCCAGTAGTGCTCTCCCCCTTTTAGTGCCCCCAGTAGTGCTCTCCCCCTTGTAGTGCCCCCAGTAGTGCTCTCCCCCTTTTAGTGCCCCCAGTAGTGCTCTCCCCCTATTAGTGCCCCCAGTAGTGCTCTCCCCCTTGTAGTGCCCCCAGTAGTGCTCTCCCCCTTGTAGTGTCACACCTAATAAAAAAAAAAAAACCTGAATCCTCGCTCCTGCCACCGCCATCCGCTCCTCTGTTCGTCCTCCCAGGCCAGGCCGCTCCGCATTATGGGAGAGACGTCATGACTTTCAGGCAGCCCTACAGGGCTTCTCGGGGCTGCAAACAATGCAGACCCGAGAAGCTGGTATTAGGCGTGCGCATGCGCGGCACCATCGCCGCTCATGCACATGCGTAGGTCCGATGCCTGCCAGATTCATTGAGCAGGCGCAGGGACCCAGGCCAGCAGCAGCATCAGCGCCCCTCAGGTAAGAGGGCAGGAGCCGCTGCTGGACCCAACCCACCAGAAATCCAATAAATAATATCATCTCCCCAGTTAATATTAATATAAAATGCCAGTACCCCTTTCCAATAATAAATATTGTTAATGAACTTTTTCAATCAATAAATAATTTTAGTACACCCTTTTTATTTCTAAATCATTTTAGTGCCCCCCTTTTTATTTTAAAACTAAATTCAGTGCCCCCTTTTATTTTTGCTTTGAAAATATTTGTGCTGTTTTTCTAATTATAAATAATATTTCACACCATATTTTTGGATAATAGTATTATACCTAACCAGTGGCATCACCAGGGGGGTGCGAATCGCAAACGGGCATCACACTCCGAAGGGGGGGGGGCACGAAAATGCCGGCTCCTCATCATTGTCCAGGAACTGGGCCCTGCACCATGATGTTATTGTGCAGCACCCGGCTCCCGGTCACTGAGGAGGAGCCGGCAGTGAGGGGAGAGTCTCTAGGGACAAACCGGCATCTCTGGAAGTCCTAGGCACCCCTCCAGAGTGATGAAACTGTCAGTGTGCCATGTGGTCATGCCCCTTCTTTATGATACACCCCCTTTTTAGATGCACACGGGGAAGAGGTATTTTGCACGGTATACGTTTATGAAGCCGGCGGACGGAATGCCGACCGCCGGCTTCTAGACTACTTAATCCCGGCGAGGGTTAAATGACAGGCATCTAAATCTAGACGCCTGTCATTTTACCAATGCTAGGAGACAGGCGCCCGGCATCCCGATCAAAGGGGGGGGGTTAGGTTTAGGGCTCCCGGGGGTGACTTAGGGTTAGGCGACCCCTGGGAGGTTAGGGTTAGGCTAGAGGTAGGGAGGGTTAGGGTTAGGCACCCCCGGGGGGAGGTTAGGGTTCGGCAACCCCGTCAGGGACTTAGGTTTAGGCGGCGGGGAAGGGGGGTTAGGTTTAGGCACTTAGAGGGGGATTAAGGTTAGGCACAGGGGGGAAGGTTAGGGTTAGGCACCGTAAAGGAGGGTTAGGGGTAGGGGGTAAAATTAGGTTAGTTTATACTTACCTGGGGACGACGATCGGGATTTCCTCCTCTGTCAGGCTGCCGCTGCCGGGATTTGAACCGCCGGCAATGTGGTCGGCGGTGAATCATACAGATTCCTTTTGCACACTGGGTGTCGCCATACATAGTGACGCAACTGTTCTTAACTTCCAACATCTTGCCTTTATCCAAGTGCAGTGGGTTAAAGAGAACCAAAGCACCACTTTTTATAGCTCTCTTATACAAAATAATTAACCATTTGGTAAGCTCGCTTGCTTAATAAATGAGCAACCATTCTGGACTGATCCCTCACTGTAAATAATGCTCTAGTAATAACTACTCACATGCGCCCTGCCTCTCTTTAATCTCAGTTCTGTCCTTCTCCCAACTAACTTTCTAAAAAACTTCAGAAGTGCAAATCACGTTTCTTATTATGCAACAGCCGCGCACACGACATGTCATGGTCCTAGTGTGGCAAGGGGCATGATTAAATCATTGTACCTTGCATGTCTGTATTGTATGTACAGTATTCTGTTTTTGCAATTCCCCTGCAATGTGGAACACAGGGGTCAATCCTATGCCAGATGAAGGGTGCAAGTTGTCGTTGCAAAGGCGTTAAAACGGTGGCAACGGACCGGGACCTCACACTCATCGTGGCCAGCTTGGAGCCCGAATTTGCTGAATTTTGCTCGGAGCCCTATGGAGCTGCAAGCAATTTTAAACGAATCCGGGCTGCCATAAAGTGCGGCTGATAGGATTGACCCCTAAGATACTTGATACTGTGATCATTAATAATAATAATAATAATAATAAAATCACAGAAACTTACTTATCTCAGCTGACCTGTTGGGTACAGGTGGCGGCTGTGTTCCATTCCGTGTAGGTGAGGTTGAGTCGGGGGAAACTGAGGTAAAAGGAACCATGTCGAAGATATCAGTGGAGGGAGATTTCGGTGTCACACTGCCAGCCTAAAATAATAATCCAAAAATTACACCAGTTCTTGCACAGTAACACAAATGACATCCATCATGCAAATAACATGCATAACGTTTTCTATACAAAGGACACACATGCCACATAAATAGTTTTGTTGGACTACGTGGTTTTGATGAAGAAATGTGTGACACTGTAATAATCTTCGCTATACCATCACACTGGTAAATTGCACCATGCGTTCCTGTACCTGACCATCCCTAATATTTACAATTAGGCCATTTTACAGCTCAGCAGCAAATGCACCAGTAGCACAGTGGTCAGCACTGCTGCCTCGCAGGGCAGGGATCATGGATTCAATTTCAATCAAGGCCCTATCAATATGGAATTTAGATGTTCTCCACATGTTTGCTTGGGTTTTGAAATTAACTTCAGTATATGTCAATATGGCCGAGATTGCCCTCCTGATTCAGAGTTGGGAATAGAGTAAGATAGAGCAAGTAACTGTGCATCTTGGTAAAACCAGGCTGCACAGCAGATGGGACAGATGTGACCTGTGCAGAGAGATTTAGATTTGGGAGGGACGTGTCCGAAATCAAATCTAAATTGTAATGTAAGAATAAAGCTGTCCAGCATCTGTGGGCTACATGCAAAAGCAGCCAATATTTATCCAGCATGCAAAAATAATAAGGGAGATGTAGTGCATTTAATATGCACGGAGGTGATTAAACACCCGTACCTGGGGGGTGATCTGATATGGCCAGGCTATGGTTACTTGTAATTGAGCTGAGATTGTGGGTGGGCTTAGGGGTTTAGCTTTAGTGTGTTGGTGGTGGAGTTTAGGAGCCACTTTAGTACTGCTGCTTGGCAGACATATTAGGCAGCCTTGCTGGATTCGTTCCCGCCTTCCCTCCCTTTAGTGTGGTGACAGCTGTCTAGTGGCGGGAAAGAACGATTGCAGTCACTATCTCCCTTTGCAGCTTGAGGTGCTCTCCCTTTCAATAAATGACTTAGGGCCCTATTCAATTAGACGCGAAAAGCCATAATCGGTGAAAAAGTTTCGCCTATTGACGCTTTTCGCCTGTTCGGAACTTATTTCCAAATTCAATTCCCGGCGGAATTTGCCTAAGCGGAAACTCAATGTAATGTAATAGGCAAAAAAGTTTCTCAAATTAATAGCAGGCGAAAAATAGTGCAAAATCTTTATTTTGGGGTGCAAACGTGGGAAAAAGAACCAGAACCCTTCGGACAGCCCCCAAAGGCCAATTCTGGGGAAAAAAAAAACCTAAGAACAACCCTAAAAAGTACTTTCTGAAATAGGCGAAGGAGGCGGAAAGTCGGACAGGCAAAACTTTTTCTAATTGAATACGAGCCTTAGGCTGATTATACCCTACTGGGGTCATCGGCATCACCGATCACGGTGGGCCTCACGTTGTTTTATTGAGGTGGATGTGGATACCTTAGGCAGGATAATGGGTTGGAGGATCACCTCCCATTTGGAAGAGTGGAATGAGTATGCAGTCGGTCGATCCTTCTGCGCCACCATACTGTGTCTGTCTCTTTTCTTTCTCTTTCCTAGTTAGTTCAATTACAGTTCAATTTATAGCTAAAGTGGTTTATTATCTTAAATTTAAATACATTTAAATAAATTTAAATAAATAGAGATGACCTTCCTTTCCCCTTACGCAAGTCTCAGTGTCATTATAACAAGGTATTTACCCTGTAGTGTCAGGAAAAGGGCATCCATTAGGTGAAGGGGAGTTTAATGTATTTGCCCCCTTGTATAGCAGCATGGTTTGACCAGGTACAAAGTTATTTGCTATTTTTACTATTACTCCCAACTCAGAATCAGGCCCTATAAGCTCTAAGTACACTGGTTAATATAAGTAAACTTGTGTCGAAAAAAACATACACATACATTGTGCTAAATATTTGAAAATAAAATTGTGCGTCAAGCAGAGTTTTCTTTTATGGGGAGTTACCTAATAGAGACTGCTACTTTGGATTTAAGCTATAAGATCACACATAAAACGTGGGCTAGTCAGCAAGTTTGGGATCTAATACAGATATGTTTTTGACACAGTGATATTTGTGGGATTTTCTTGTTTGCTTGTTTCTTTGTTAATTAACTTTAAACTAAGAAAATGTGGTAAATTAGCTGATGCCTGGGCACAGGGCATAAAGGGTTTTCTAGTTGTACACCTGTGTGGACTCGGAGAGCCATCTTACCTAAGCCTACCCATCTTGCCATGGCATGGATAATGGGAATAATAACAATGGTTTATTTTGCCACTCGCCTAGCCCTATAGAGGAATGGATAAGTCCCACAGCATTAGGCTGGACACCAATGTAGGCAGGTACAAGGGTCATATGACCTAGGCTGGGGGCCTTTACTCTGTCTTACAGTACATGCCGCCCTTTCCAAGTGTGAAAATAGAGCTCCTAGCACTAGTATGAGGGACAAATTGATTTTCTCCACCCCTAATAGCAATACATAGGATGAGTTGTAACTCTGCAGTAGACTGGAAGCCATCTAGTGTCTCCCCCCTGCCCTTTTGCCTCATGGACGAATGGATTGGTACCCGTCAGACGACAAGAAGTCCCCTCCAAGTTAAATGGGTGACTTTATTATTATTAGACTGAAGGCCCCCATACATCAGCGATGGATTGCAGCTATATTGCAACCCAGCATTGTCGGATCGCTGAAATCCAACATGTTGGATTTCACAGATATGCCGATCAAGATCAAAAAATTATTGTGATTGGCACATCGGTGAAATTTAACATGTAAAATTTCATCGATCCTGCAACGGATTGTGGAACATTGATGGCCTCCGGAAGGCATTTCCGACCGGCGCATCAGGGTTTCCGATCCCATCGCAACATCACGGCGATCTGTCGCAGATGTATGGGGATCTTTACCCAGCAAAGGATCAAGTGAAGTAGGAAGGCCCCACTATGCCATGGGTAATATTTAGGGTGATATTTACTAAAGTGCCGGTTTTTAGACATGGATATGTTGCCCATAGCAACCAATCAGATTCTACTTATCATTTATAGAAGATAATAGCTAGAATCTAATTGGTTGCTATGGGCAACAACTCCACTTCTAAAAACCTGCACTTTAGTAAATATACTCCTTAGTATATTTACAGATTTACACCACATCAAGTGGGGCCATGAACATGGAATGCAGCACAGGCACGCAGAGTTATTAATCTCTGGTCCCGTGGTGTAATGTACCTACAGTTTTTGTTATTTAAGTGAAATTGGATAGCAACTAACAGAGATGCCCTTACTAAGGCTATGTCTGCTCCTAAACTTATCACTGACTTTCTGACTGAATTAACCATATCAATTATCAATCAAATAGTACAGTTAGAAAACCAAAGTTCAGGAGCAGACAAATAACCCTATATACAGAAGAATGGGTCATTTAGTGGTTCTGCTGTATGAAGTTATGAACTAGACATTTTAATGGAAGCTGCCTAATCGGAAAAAGGAATTGGAGGGAGCTCCCATCTGTTAATATGAAAGTTCCCGACCATTCAGCCACTAACAAGTGTACTCTATAGGGTAACGTCCGAGATCACGCTGACCATAAGGGAAGATGAGACTATCAGGCTACTGTACCTTAAAATAAGGGAGCAAACAGTACCTTTTATGAAATATTGCCATGTGCTGTTATAATTGTATCTCCGTAATTAAATGGGTTGGACATGGGATCCCAGGGCTCAGGATTCCGGCACTCAGAATCCCGACACCGGCGTCCCGACTAACCCTGCCCCTAAGCCTAACCCTCCCTCCCTGCAGCCTAAACCTAAACCCCCGCCCACCCCCCGCAAGCCTAAACCTAACTCACCCCAGCACCCTAACCTTAATCCCCCCCCTAATGTCTAAAACTAACCCCTAACCCTCCCCTTAACCCCAATACTTACCGTCGGGATGTCAGCGGTCAGGATGGTGGCACCTGGATTCTGATGTATTCTGGTGTAAGGATGCCGGTGACGGCATTCTGAGCACTGGCACCCCGACTGCCGGGATCATAACTACATCCCAATTAAACTAGCATTGGCAACATCTCATATACTTCTGATGCACAGATAACATGTACCTGTTTTTGTGTGTATATGTGTATATATATATATATATATATATATATATATATATATATATATATATTAGAGATGCGCGGTTTGGTTCTCCAAAAATCTGAATCATACTTACCTACATTCCTAGGAGGCTTTCCGGGAGCAGCAGGAGAGGACCTGGGGCCAGATGATAGATGACATTAGGCCCCGCCCCCTTTACAGAAAACCCCTGGACGATTAGCCCCATTTAGCCCTGCCCCCTTCCCTACGGACCAGATCATTTCAGGTAAAATCTCCCCATTCTGCCCACTTCACTAGGAAGTGGGCGGGATGCGGGAGATATGCCTACTCTTCCGGGATCACGGGGGGTTACCCAAAAAATCGGGAGCCTTCCGCGATTCCCGGAAGAGTAGGCATGTATGATATGAATCCACCCGAATTTCGTGAATCTGGGTAAATGCGAGTCGCGGTTCCAATCTCCTGAGGAGATCCATGTAAATCCGGGTCGCGGTTCTGATCTTTCTGCGGTTCGGAATTTGGATTTTAAATATGAATTTTCGGGTTTTGGATTGCATAAATTACATGATTTTAGCTGTTTTTTAAAATGTTTTATCCATTTATTATTTAAAAAATCCAGATCCAAAAAACCAAACCAAACCAAAACACTTGAGGGTGGTTTGCAAAACCTTGAAGGAGACACAGATCCAAAACCAAAACACGGAGGTCGGCGCACCTCCCTAATATATATATATATATATATATATATATATATATATTTATATATATTTATATATATATATAAAATATATATATATATATATATATATATATATATATATATATACTGTATACTGTATTTGTTTTGGTGCTTTATTTGCACAAAGCACAAATTATACTGTATGGTGTCCATAGAAGAGTAACAACGTGGTTTGGTTTTGGATCTGGCTTTATCTTCAGGTTTTGGTTTTAACTTTGGATCTGGATTTTTATTTTTTTTTAAATAATAAAATTTGAGGTTTTGGACCCTGATAAGGAATTACGTGAATAGACATTTAGTGAACTGTTTACCCCTAACACCTGAATGGGCAATATTCGGTATTACACCTATAGGTACTAGAATGGCACAAGGGTTAGAAAATTACTGATAATTATATCGGCAGTGGCAAAAAAAATTATTTTGCAAGTATGGTAACAACCCACGGCTCCTACATTCGCCCTATTTTTGGGAAAACTTTTCAATATTTTCCGAATGGATTTGTTGGAGGCCTCGCTAAAGAAGGAAAAATTCACAGAGAAGTTCTTTGAAACTTGGGAAAGCTACACAGACACATTGTCTCAGTCACTCAAAGACCAGGTATGGAAATGCTTCAGGAATACACTTTGGTATGAGACACGTGTTTGTGAGCAACACCTCCCGATCTCCCTTAATGCCATCTAATTTGGGTTTGGGAATTGATGTTGCGGACTCGGGCTCACAATATATAATTTTATTTTATTTTAATCTTATTTGTATTCTTTTTATGGACTTATCATTGTGTTATGTGTTGGCAACTTAATATGTTTAAATACCGGACAATGGTTATTTTCTGTAAAATTGAATGTGCTTACCTCCGACTTTATGTTATATCTCTGTTATGTTTCAATAAAGAAAAATTTTGTTGAAAATAAATAAATAAATAAAATGTAAAAAAAAAAAATCAAAAATTCGGATTATAAAATCAAATTCCAAACCGCTGACAGATCAGAACCACGACTCGGATTTATCCTGATCTCCTCAGGAGATTAAAACTGCCTCTCGGTTCTGTCTGGATTCACAAAATTCGGGTGGATTCGAATTTCTGGAGAACGGAGCTGCTCATCTCTACTATTTATGCGTTTGTATTTTTAAATTATACAGTGTGTCAAAAATGTGCATACAGACAGACCATACTGATTGTACTGAACTGGTGATTGCACTACTAACAGTAGCACTGACTTTAGCAAATCTATAACAACATGCAACCAGCACACAAAATGACATTTAACAAATGGAGAAATTATGCAAAGATCTTAGAATTACACGAGGCCTCGGGATGCTGTATTCACTGCTACATTTTGGATGAGTGTTTTTGACAGGTGGAGGAGTTAGATGCAGTCCTGTCGGTAGTCTAGAGTCAGGAGAACTCATGGGAGTGAATGCTATAGAGCAGATATCTAAACATGGATCTGAAGCGTCATTATTACACCAGAAAAACGTAGAGGATCTCTCAGCCTCACTTTGCTCATGACTGGCCCTGATATGCAGCAGCTGTAGAGAAATCAGAGGAAATAAAGACAAGCCAGACAGTAAGAAAGCAAAAAGTATATCACGTAAATAGAATAGATTAGAAAGGGCCCTGCAAATGGACATAGAACAAAACAATTATAATAAAACTGTTCATTGATTGTAGACTGGCCATTGAAATGGGATGTAGTTGTGATCCCAGAACAATGAATGCTGGCGCCGAAATCCCTACAGGGTTCAGAAACCCGGCTTGACAATCCCAGCGGCTGCAATCCCGAAGGTAACTTTTAGGGTTATATTTAGGGTAAAGGGTTAGGATTAGGTACTAGGGGGAGGGTTAGGCTGCAGAAGGGAGAGTTAGGGTTAGGCTGTGGGGGGTTTAGGGTGCGGGAGGTGAGGGTTCAAGTTAGGCTGTGGCAAAGGTGAGTTAGGTGGGGTAGGGTTAGGGCAAGGGTTAAATTATTAACCTGTAGGCATCGGTATTTCAACTATCAGGATACCAATGCTGGGATTCCTACCACCGGCATTCCTTTGCGCCCATTGAAACTACTTCACAGCATGGTATATCACAGTAGCATGATTTAATATATATACAGTACTGATTACACAGCTGTGACTGTGTCTGCATATATTGGTGGCCACCTGTCTATATGCCAATGCCACTGCAAAGTCCTACTCTGGTGTAGATCTGTAGAAGTAGAAATACCAATGTGTGTCTTTAGACGCCACCATCGGTTGCACCATAGGAAACTTGCTCCAGCCCTATTTTCCGTGCGAGTATGACCCCCTATGTGAATGGTTGAGCGTCTGTTTATGCAACCATTTTCATTGACACACCCACGACACTTCCATAACATGACAAGAAGATTGACTATGTCTGTGTGTTAGCAAAGCCATAGAAGCCATTATAAAAAACTATAATATTTTGCTTCAATTGGAAACAGATTGCAATGCAACCCAGGAGATGATGATAACTAGAGATGTACACCGACCCCCGTGTTTTGGTTTTGGATCTGGATTCAACTTTGTGTTTTGGTTTTTCAAAACCACTCTTGGTTTTGGATCTAAATGTATTTTTTTTAAATAGATAAAAAGTTTTTGAAACCAACTAAAATAATGTAATTTATGCAATCCAAAATCCTAAATTCAGATTCAATCCAAATTCTGAACCAAGAAAAGATCAGAACCGCGACTCTGATTTACCGGGGTCTCCTCAGGAGATCAGAGCCGTAACTCAGATTTATCTGGATTCAAAAAATTCGGGTGAATTTGGATTTATGGAGAACCGAATCACAAATCTCTAATGATAACCCATGAGATGATAGAGAAACAAAATAATGATGAATAGACATTTTTTGTTCTTTATTGACTTGAAAAAGAAATGTGAACACAATAGGGTGCAAATGTTTTTTAAAAATTACTATGGTAAGATTAATTCCAACACGTGATTGAGTCAAAACCAGAAAGTCTGTGTTTCAGAAGGATTTCTTAAATACACCATTTATTTATTAGACTAAAGAAATGTGTTCATTTGAAGTTTTACAAACAATAGGAAATCGAACACCGGCCTTGCTAGTTTTGGGTTTATTATTTTTTTCTAGCCATGGCACAATTTGCTATAATACTAGTTTGTGAATACAATACTTTCATAGACTAGTGGATCTGGCAGAGCACTGATGTGTATCCTGGTGTGGCAAAGCCTACTGTATATCAAGCTGTACCTTTTTGTCTGAATTAGAAACAGACTACAGTGCAAAGACAGAACCCATGAGATGATGATTGTGTGTTATTTTTACTTGAAAGCCAAACTCTGTATATATTCCAGACCAAATCTAGGAAACACTATGTGTCATGTCTGATCTAAACCACAGAGGAAAGCAAAATGGCATCCAGATGACTGATACACTCAGAGCCTCTGACTCAGAACAGGTCATCAAACATATTGCCTGGAACATTTCAATAACACAATACTAGGTCAAGACCTTGCGTGATAATAAAAAAAAAAAATCATCATTAATGGATTCTAAACTTCTCAACAAGAGGGACCATTTACTAAAATGTTATTTGGGAGTTTGCTATACAAATTGTATCTGCAGGTCCCAACCGCCCAATAATTGACTTTAAAATATTTAACATGTGTCTAATTAGTAAGAAGTTAATATGGTAATTTTTTAAAAACCTGTAGGGCTCTATTTTTTTAATAATAATAATTAATCAGTTTCGCTTTTATGCTAACCACAATTTTTTTCTTAGATTAAACAAATAAAGGTACTGTAATACACCTATCCTAGATTAACTTGATATCCCCAGGCAATTCTATATGGGCAGCATATTCCCTGTAGCACAGCTGTCCAAAATGGGCAGCCTGCTACACAGGAGGTGAAAGAGAGTATTATGATATATTTAGCATATAATAAAGCTGTAGTTACCAAACTATTTTTAATCATGGTGGATCTAGAGAATCAACATTTATTTAACAGCATCTCTAGGCCATAAGTTTCCTATCAAGAAATTCTGCAAAGATTATAAAATTAAGTACATACTTATAATATGTCACCCGTAGGTTCAGTTATGTGGTGGTAGACAGTCTTGGGGTTCTGTGTGTCCACATATTTTATGATTGGCAGCCACCAGCTCTGATTTTGTCTATCACATGGACCATAAATAAATTGATTTGGTCCTGAACCACCAACCCATGGCACCCCTGCAAATGCCCCATTGCACCCAGTTTGGGAACAACTGTAATAAAGTATAGTTAGTTTGTATTGTTAAGGGACAGCAAATATAGCAGATATAATGCACTAATTTCCCAGCTTACACAAACTACTCAATAACAAGCTAACACCACTGTTTTGTAGGTAAACACATCAAACGTTTATCAGTTAGACTCACATCCTTGTGATGCAATAATGTATATAGTAGAAAGAAAAATAAAAAATATAAACCTACTGTGAACCTAAGTTAATGACTTATATTAAAACAAAACGATAAAGTTTATAATAATAATAATAATAATAATCACAGAACAAGATTTTTTTAGTTAAAAAATTAAATGTATTAAAACACCAAACTTTTTGGTTGCTTTTGATAGTCTTTTTTTCTTTTTACATAAATCACATTTTCTGCCCAGTCACAAAATAACTAGCCATTCTGTACCGCTTTTCAATTGGGAATAAATACAATAATAAAACAAGGGTAGTAGCAGACAGAAAAAAAGTGGGGACTATTTCATAAATATAATAACATTTTCATTCAAGAAAAATTAATAATACAGAATTAAAATTTTTTATTTAATTACTCAATGTCATAGTTAAGAATAATTATGAAACATATAAAAATAGAAATATTTCTAAATTAAATAATGTGAGATAATATTTTTATGTTAATTGAGACTGTATTTGTGTGCATGCTGATACAAGTGTGCAATATAATTGGTGCCTCCATTATTAATTAATATGGCCCTACCTTTACACATTTTTTTAAATATTTGTAAAAATATAAAAAAGCTTAAATCTGGTGCTACTAACCAATAAACTTGCTGCTTACTGTGAAAAATAATCAATTAATGAATGGGTGTTACAGACTTTAATTAGCAGGTACAGCGGCTTTTTCAGCTCATACACTCACTGGCGTAAGCTTGGAAAATAGCGATTTGCCAGTACTAAGATGCAGAGCATTATACAGTATATTGTAGATAGTTCAGGTTGTTTAATATGAGATAAAATTACCCATAATTGCTAATGAGTTTAAAACCGGCAATGCATATTTGCATAATGATTGACTACTGTGTCATAGGACCAAGGACTAAGGACCTGACTAAGGACCTGATTCAGACCCGGTCGCTCTGAGCGATTTTTGCCCGTCTGCGCATGCGTATAATTCGCAGTGCGCGTGCGCAACCCAGTCTTTGTGATCTGTTTTTGGTTGCTCGTAAGCAACTATCAGGTCGCTACTTTGAGTGACACATAGCGCCGTTTGTGGGTGGTAACTGGGGAAGGTGCTTGTTAACGGGGGAGTGGTGTTGCGCAGGTGTGTCAGGCCACCAAAACGCCGTTGAAAGAGGGTGCATAATTAGCAAAGTAGCGTCACTAGTCACGTCACCTGCATGTATTTCAGGCCACACTGATCGCTGTGCTTGTGGCGGGTTAAGGCAACCTCAAGGGCTGCGAGCAGCTCCGATGGCTCTCGATGGTCCCGATTAATCCTACAGTTCCCGGAGACGACGTGTGTTGCGAGTGGCAAGGGGGCATCTATATACACTTGCGAGCGCACTTTGCCGTAGCTCGCTTAAACATAGTGGGTGTCCTTACGTGGCGCAGTGCGAGCACTTCATTTAAATATCCGGCCCCTTTTTGCCAGCGAGCGGCCGCAACTTGTGAGCAGGTCTGAATGAGCTCCTAAATGTATTCATTCACCTTATTGGTGGACCTTTAGCTATATTACTCCATTGGGAGTGAAACTACTTAGTACATAATTAATTATATTTATATGATTAAATATTAATAGGATGTTCAGTCAGTCGGTCAACAAGTGAGCAACAGTATATTCACAGTGGAATTCTGAGGTTCAAATAATTCCAATACAATGTGAATAACCACCTTCTGCAGGAGAAAGATTGAGGAACGGCAATATGCCCATTGCAATAATATATTATATACTGTATCTATGTCTGGTGTTAGGAGGCCAGAATATGACATAGCCATTAGATGAGTGTGACCACAATGCCCAACGCAACATTACAATTCTGCAAATGCGTGGCCGGAGGGCTGTGCTTATGCATTTGTGCGGGCTTGTCTGGACCTGGAAAAAATGCTGTCACTTTACTCATCACGGAGACAGGCTCTTTTACCATGTCCCGGCAACTTCACATTGGTAAATGCCCTGGAACAATATTCCATTATTGCCGTAATATGCCCATTGCCCACCCTAAATGGAGTCCCCAAAACTGATTTGCAGATAATAAATCAGTGTTTTCAAACATATAAAAATACCCGGAGCTATTATTAGCATATGAGTAAATATAATTGCCTGCGACTTGCAGGCATGATTGCCCCTTTAAAACATTTGGCAAATTCACCGATGTCTGCAAGATGCAGGTTAATACATTTGTCTGTAAAACAATTGTGCTTGATTCTCATATTACCAATCTATTTTCTCAGTAAAATTGAAATCATGAAAGACTATGCCCTTTTTTACACATCCTGAATATATGGAGTATCTACCGTACAATAAGCAACAAGAATTAAAAGGGTGCCTTTAACTACCATCAAATCAACAACGGAAGATATACTGTATGTGGTTAAAATAGATGTTTTCAAGAGCAGACACACAGGCTCCTGTAACGTATTCTACATAAAGGAAACCACACACGCATATAGCCAAAAAACTCTGCAAATAATACAGATCACTAAGTAAAATGTTGTTGTACCATATCCTAAAATAATAATTACTTACTATTTTTTGGCAGGTATAAAAAAGTATTCCTATTTTTTTAATTTATTTTTTTGTTTGGAAAATCTGTGAAAAGAAAATATCAGCGGAGAGTGGGTGATTTCCAGACATCTGTTTCTCATTGTTTTCCATCACAATAAATGAAATATGTATTGAGTTTATACATGACAAAGCCATTACATTTGCTGACACAACTACAATATCTTAAAACCTATCAAAAAATAACAACTACAGTACTTCTACATAATGTACTAATATAAGAGATAAACGAGAAGTTTATAAAACAAAGCCATATATATGTAATCTAGAAACATGTGAGGCCTGTTATGTGTATATGTTGTCTAGGGGGTAGCTTTAGATCTCATTTTAAATCCATTAAATCCGACTGACAGTTGGCTTTAATGGATATAAAATGAGATCTGTGATAAGCACACACGTTTTAGCTTTTATTTCTGCTGCAGTTTTAGATCCATCTTCCAAAGTGCGAATCATCGGTGGATTTGAAAACCCGACTGACGGTTAGTAAATCTAACCCCAGATGTTAGAGGGGAACTGATACACAGTAATGGTCTCCCAGATAAAAGAGTACTCCAAATTGTTTATCATATTTTACAATATCTCACTTACTGTGGGTCTCATCAGTATCTCACTCACTGTGGGTCTCATATATTATACATCAGTATCTCACTCACTGTGGGTCTCATATATTATACATCAGTATCTCACTCACTGTGGGTCTCATATATTATACATCATTATCTCACTCACTGTGGGTCTCATGTACTATACATTATTATCTCATTCACTGTGGGTCTATAATAGGGATGAGCGGGTTCGGTTCCCTGAGAACCGAACCCACCCGAACTTCGGGGATCCGGGGCGATCCGAGCCCAAGCTCGGATCTCCCTGTCTGCCCCGGATCCCTCTCCCGAGGCAAAACCTCGAGATCTGCTGTCGGATCTCGAGGTTTTGCCTCGAGCGGCCATTTAAAAAAAAATGCCTTTGCCTTTAATGGGCAAAGTGCTGATTGGCTGACAGAGCCGTCTGTCACGGCTCTCAGCCAATCAGCATTATGGTGCTCATTTGCATGTAGCACGGACTCGTGAGATCCGTGCTACATGCATCTGTGTGATTGACAGTGACACAGAGCACAGATGGGTCAGTGAGACCCGTCTGTGCTGCTGTGTATTTCAATGACACAGATGCACGCACGGACCAGGAGATCCGTGCTACTTGCATCTGTGTCATTGACACAGAGCACTAACGGGTCCGTGAGACCCGTCTGTGCTGCTGTGGTAAATAAAAAAAAAAAAACCTGTGTAAAAAGAGAAAAAAATGGCGTGCCCCCCCCCAAAAAAAAGAGCAACCAGCCCCGGGCATTAGTGACCCAGTGCTGGGTGTGCTTAAATACAGGGGACAAACGACATAGGGGTCCCCTGTACTTAAACACAACCAGCACCGGGCTAGTCAGAACCAGAGCTGGTTGCCAAAATACGGGGGACAAACGACGTAGGGGTCCCCCGTATTCTGCGCAACCAGCTCTGGGCTCTGATCCGGTCCTGGTTCTGGAAATACAGGGGAAAAAAATGAGTAGGGTTCCCCTGTATGTTCCAGAACCAGCACTGGACTTTTTCTAGCGGGGGGCTGATGCCACAGCCAGGGGAGCCCTTTCACCGGGCCCCCCAGCCGCAGCATCAGCCCTGACCGCTAGTCAGCCCAGGCCGGGGATCCCTGGAGAGCTGGGGACCCCCCCAATAAAGGGGTCACCCTCTCCAGGGCACCCCAGGCCCAGGCTGATAGCCCGGGGCTATCCCCGCCACCCCTGGTGGCGGTGGGTGGCGGGTTGATTGTGTGGTGTGGTGTAAATAAAGAATATCAAACATTGTCTTTACAAGTAGAACTGCAAGTCCCAGCAAGCCTGCCCCGCATGCTGGTACTTGGAGAACCACAAGTACCAGCATGCAGGGCATTAAGGGCCCACTAGTACCTGTAGTTCACCTGTAAAAAAATGTTTAAAAAAAACACAGGACACACACACCGTGACAGTATAAGTTTATTAAACATACATACACACACACACACACACACACATGTACACATACTCACCTATGTAACCTGTAGCATCGGTCCACTTGTCCGGTAAAGTATCCATAGGGGACCTGTGAAAAAAAACATACTCACCATCTCCTATGCGAGGTTCTGTCCTCTTCGTTCCAAAGTAGGCATCCCCGGACTTGGCAAAAAAAAAAAAATGAAAACGCGATCCACGAACTTAGTACCGTTCTATAGAACGGTACTTCCCGAATGAGAGCTTAGCGGCGGGGTATCACCATGGAAACCCCGCTGCTAAGCGTTCATTGGCTGAGAGAGGCCATCTCCCGTCTCTCTCAGCCAATGAACGGCTCCCTCCATTGTAGTCAATGCTG
Source organism: Taudactylus pleione (assembly GCA_031769625.1). Taxonomy (NCBI): domain Eukaryota; kingdom Metazoa; phylum Chordata; class Amphibia; order Anura; family Myobatrachidae; genus Taudactylus; species Taudactylus pleione. The sequence continues at coordinate 1,561,097 of JAUIMM010000066.1, forward strand.
GGAGCCGCAAGGTTATTAAAGTTTACCCTGCGGTTCCCACCATTGACTACAATGGAGGGAGCCGTTCATTGGCTGAGAGACGGGAGATGACCTCTCTCAGCCAATGAACGCTTAGCAGCGGGGTTTCCATGGTGATACCCCGCCGCTAAGCTCTCATTCGGGAAGTACCGTTCTATAGAACGGTACTAAGTTCGTGGATCGCGTTTTCGTTTTTTTTTTTTTTGCCAAGTCCGGGGATGCCTACTTTGGAACGAAGAGGACAGAACCTCGCATAGGAGATGGTGAGTATGTTTTTTTTCACAGGTCCCCTAGGGATACTTTACCGGACAAGTGGACCGATGCTAGAGGTTACATAGGTGAGTATGTGTACATGTGTGTGTGTGTATGTATGTTTAATAAACTTATACTGTCACGGTGTGTGTGTCCTGTGTTTTTTTAAACATTTTTTTTACAGGTGAACTACAGGTACTAGTGGGCCCTTAATGCCCTGCATGCTGGTACTTGTGGTTCTCCAAGTACCAGCATGCGGGGCAGGCTAGCTGGGACTTGCAGTTCTACTTGTAAAGACAATGTTTGATATTCTTTATTTACACCACACCACACAATCAACCCGCCACCCACCGCCACCAGGGGTGGCGGGGATAGCCCCGGGCTATCAGCCTGGGCCTGGGGTGCCCTGGAGAGGGTGACCCCTTTATTGGGGGGGTCCCCAGCTCTCCAGGGATCCCCGGCCTGGGCTGACTAGCGGTCAGGGCTGATGCTGCGGCTGGGGGGCCCGGTGAAAGGGCTCCCCTGGCTGTGGCATCAGCCCCCCGCTAGAAAAAGTCCAGTGCTGGTTCTGGAACATACAGGGGAACCCTACTCATTTTTTGTCCCCTATATTTCCAGAACCAGGACCGGATCAGAGCCCAGAGCTGGTTGCGCAGAATACAGGGGACCCCTACGTCGTTTGTCCCCCGTATTTTGGCAACCAGCGCTGGTTCTGACTAGCCCGGTGCTGGTTGTGCTTAAGTACAGGGGACCCCTACGTCGTTTGTCCCCTGTATTTAAGCACACCCAGCACTGGGTTACTAATGCCCGGGGCTGGTTGCTCTTTTTTGGGGGGGTGCACGCCATTTTTTTCTTTTTTTACACAGGTTTTTTTTTTTTTTTTTACCACAGCAGCACAGACGGGTCTCACGGACCTGTCATTGCTCTGTGCCAATCACACAGATGCATGTAGCACGGATCTCCCGGGTTCGTGCTACATGCAAATGGGCACCATAACGCTGATTGGCTTCCTGTCTGCCACTGCAGTGCCACTCCTAGATGGGCCACGTGTTTGTGCCGCCCCCTTGTGTCGCTTAGCATAGTCATCCAGCTTCCTCGGTACAACCTTTTGGCCTAAAAACAATATTGTGAGGTGTTCAGTGTTCAGAATAGAGTGGAAATGAGTGGAAATTAATGTTATTGGGGTTATTAATAGCGTAGGAACAAAAAAAGGCCCATTTATGTGATTTTAGCGTTTTTTTTTATTTTTTAAGAAAAAATCCAGATCCAAAACACAAAACCCAGAACCCAAAACACGGAAGGGTGGTTTTGGCAAAACCAATCCAGATCCAAAACACGAAGAAAGATCCAGATCCAAAACCAAAACACAAAACACGAAAAGTGTCCGGTGCACACCCCTAGTCTATAACCAATGGATGATAAACAGGACAGTCACATGACCGGCATTTGTTCTCTGTTAGCTTTTCTTTTTTGGGACTTTACGTGTTATAAAGTACGTTTTTACTTAAGAATTTTAGTATAAATATATTAGGTTTGCCTCCTTTATGCATGTGTTGTTAATGTTATGCAATTGTTTGATCGGTGTTAAAAATTACTATGTCAAACAGCTGATCATGTGTTAGCACTAATGAGTAGCCCTTATAAAAGCTGACTTGAGACACAGCCACATATTGTACCTTTGAAAAAGCTGCAAGCTAGTAGCGAAACATGTTAGGTGGCGATAGATAAGGACGGGATGTATTCAGGAAGCCGACGGTCTAAATGCCGACTGCTGGCTTCCCGACTGTCTAATCCCGGCAAGGTACTAATGACAGGCATCTAAATCGCGACACCTGTCATTAGACCTACGCCGGGAGCCCAACGCCTGGCACACCGAATGAAGGTAAGCCGGGCGCGGACAGCCGCGCGGGGGGGGTTAGGTTTTAGGGCTCCCGGGGGGACTTAGGGTTAGGCATCCCCCCGGGAGGGTTAGGTTTAGGCTAGGGGAAAGGGGGGTTATGGTTAGGCACCCCCCCGGGAGACTTAGGTTTAGGCTGCAGAGAATGGTGGGTTAGGTTTAGGCACTTAGAGGGGAGATTAGGGTTAGGCACTAGGGGAGGAGGTTAGGGTTAGGCACCCCTAAAGGAGGGTTAGGGTAGGGAATTAGGTTAGTGGTACTTACCTTAATTAGCGATCGGGCTCTTCACCCCTGCCGGGCTTCTGCTGTCAGGATTTGAATCACCGGCTATGCGACCGGCGGTAATACCTACTACACCCATAAGGACACCTGGATACTGGATGTTTCTATGGGAAGCTTTCCTACTTTAAAATTGGGACATTTCCATGATTGAACTACCAGCTACTACCATCCGGGATCGTGGCCAGGGATATCACTAACTTGCGTTAGACAATCAAGTGACTTTGGACCATCACTAATTAAGGGTCCTTTTTTATCTTTGCCACAAGCTGGTAAACAGTAATATTACAAATAGCAGGATTCTTGTCTTCACTGGAACCCATTTCTTTACCAAGAACTTTACAGTTATTTATTCTCAAACACCCAGGTGTCTCATGAACACTTCAATCAAAGTAAATGCGGTGTCATTTATACATGTAAGCAGTTTTTTTATATTATTTTATTTGATATTGCTTTTTATATGATTAAATGATGAAAAAACAATTGTAATAGATATTGCTTGTAACGCTGTTTATATTGTTGTATTATAAATAAAGATTACTGTACTCCAGTATATTTCAGGAAAATATTGTACAGACAATTGGCTGAAAGCTCTGTCTGCACATAAATTGATGCTATATTGTATTCGCTATGCAGATACCTTCCAACAGAGAGCTTTATAGCTTAGAGGAGTACATGAAAGAGGTGACTCTCCTGTACAAAACATGCTGAGAAACAATACTCTTTTTGTAAAACATAATACACAATTCCTAACCCAGCCGCTACTCCACTTATACATGTGAAAACCTGAATGTTATGTAATTCTGTTGAACACAGCTGAGCAGCGAGAGCTTGGGAGAATTAACTTAGTGCCTGATTTAGCAAGGATCACAATTGCAAAGCTGCGCGCAGGCAATCATGCAAATGCAGCAGGAGGGGGAATGACAACCCCTACTGCATCTGCGATCCCAGCACTGCGACAGAGGTCGCAGTGCTGGGATCACCATCGCGACCATCTGTGGTCGATGGTCGCCATGGTGGACGGCGCTGGGCAGCTGGCCAGGTGAGCAAGCCTGAGCTTACTCAGGCTGGCCGGCTTACGAGCATAGCAAACTGCGTACGTCCACGCAGTCTCTGAGCTGGCCACTCCCGCAAAGGTCCCAGGTCGTATAGTTGTCTACCACGTTTTCTGGAATTGCCCACCAGAGGTTCCCAGATGTGGTCCTCCAGGCTCCCCAACAGTTCCGATTTTAGAGATATCCATGGTTGAGCACAGGTGACTTAATTAGTTCCTCAGGCAATTTGATGTAACCACCTGTGCTCAACCATGGGTATCTCTAAAACCTGAACTGCTGGGGGGCCTCGAGGACCTCTGCTCTAAGAAATTGAGTGTGTCTGAGCCTTGGCATAGTATGAAAAGGGGAACTCGTCAAAAAGCTCTATACTAATATGATCCATCTCTTGTGCACTTGTTTCACCCTCACAGGCACGGATGAGCTAACACCACAATGACCGTGACATGTCCCTGCCAGGTTGCCGCCCCCAGTTACCACCCAGAAATGTCCATCAAAATTGTATGAATCTCCTTGCAATTTGCGTCTGTATCTCCTAGCGGTCACAATAGGCACACGCATGCGTAGTGCGTCTCGGACGCATGCAGAGTGGAAAAACAGGGATGTTTTCCCTGTGTCCGACTCCAAATCAACCCCAATAACTGCTAAAGTGTCCATTAATTGAAAGAGGGGAACCCCTCTTACTAATGTTGGTGTTACTTAATTATTGGAAGTCAGGTTGAGAGAAATCTTCCACCAGTCCTTAATTTTTTACTTTTTGAAACCAGGGTCCCCCCATATTTCTAGCTACAAGTGAGGTGGGGGGGTTATAGGGACTTTATTTGAAAGCATTATTATTATTATCACACATATGTTTATGTGTAAAAATAACAACATTCACTTCCTACTTCTCATCCCTTGCTGTCCGCACTCCCCGCCAGTTACAAGGACTGATGGGAGAAGGTATTTCTTTAATGATCCTTGTCAATGTAGACAATGGCCGTAATTCTAAGGTGGACGCACCTTTGGCAGGTGCAGATTCTTCTTCTGGGTGTGTCCACAAAATGAACGATTGAGCGTCTCTGTACACAAACACTTCAGTGACACGCCAGTGACAATCCCATAACAAACGCATAAGACGGACCACCTCCGTGCACCACCCAGTCACCGCCCAGGAATTCCCAGCACTTTTTCACTGTTAAGGTGCGTCTTTGTGCCCACTCTGTGTAACGCAAGCGCCGTGGAAGTTTGGGGGGATTTTAGTAGCAAAAGTATTTGCTGAACTATATGAACATCACCATTGGGTGTGGCTGTGGACCAGGCCCAATGTGCGGGACTTGATGTGTACAGTTTGTAGGTATTCTATATGCAGATGCATCCCACTCTACTGCAGCAAAGGGGTCAAGGATCACTTACATTGTCTCAGTACAGTGCAATAAAGGTGTCTTCATTGTGTTGTATTTAAATTGTTTGTGTAACATTGTTGTTATTCATCCTTTATTGCGTTGAAAGTGCTATTGTCATTTTTATTCAGCTTTGGTCCTATCATCTTATTGTCCACATTGCAAATTGCATTTTTCTGATGGTTGCCAGCCATAGGATGCAGCTTTTTGATGCCTGCCCGATGGCTAACAGGGTTGTATGCAGCTGTGGATACACAGAAATGGTGTCTGCAGCTCATCTTCTGGGCACGTGCCTGAAGCATAGCGTGCACACATAGTTACCATCGATGGTTATACCATCAAATGGCTTTGATGCGATGGCCAGAAGTCATAGCATCACTTGATTTGATGTCGAAGCCTGGCTACCATTTAATGTTGGGCTTCCGATGTCCAATTACCTATCCAGTGAGTCAGTGCAATGGCTTCACTCTGGCAGTGATGTCCCACTTGAAGTACTATCTGCCAATCACACACAATATAGGCAGTCTCATGTGGAGGTGTTTTCTCCATAAGGGACACCCAGACTGAGCAGCGATTAACAGAGAGACTACTTCCAATAGGAAGCCACTCCTCTGCCTTGCCGTCAGTCCTATCTGCAGTCAATGCAGTCCCTAAAAGCCATTTGTTTGTGTGCATGCGTTAGTCCCATTGCCTGTCAAATCCATTATGCAGATGCTGTGACTGTCTCTGAATCTGGACTGCAACCTGGGCAGCCCTCCTCGTTGATGAGGTTAGAAGCCACCACTGGCTACAGTCTGTCCTCTTCAGTAACAGTACATCCTTTTCATAGGGTCACGCTATTCTCAGCAGGGTATCGCCATGCCCCCACATACTTGGCCAAGCTCCCTAATACCATTTATTATGGTTTGTGGTAAAAAGTGACAATGATCAAGCATTAAAAAAAAAAAAAAAACAGTTTGAAGCTAAGAGCTACTCTTCTGAGGCATTAAGTGTAGGTTGCAGTAAATGATGGGCAGTCTGGCTTAATTTAGTAAATCGTGATGAGAGGGGAAAATGAGAGCCTAAGCTGTTATTTTTGAAAAACAAACAATTCATTCACAGTAGACGATGGACTTCCAATTATAACTGATCTTTATATCCTAAAAACACAGAGATATACACTGGGGGGTTAAATTAGCAGACTAGGCAAATGCTGATTAACATGATATAAAATCAATTTATTTTCACAATTATATATTCCCATGTTCCTAATAACAAGGGATATGAGAAGGCGACTGTGATTGTGAAAGTGGATTTTCCCATGTTTACTGCATAGTTTTGGCATGTTTCAATTTTGCTTGGAGAACATCATTAAAACCGTAAATAATTTGCGGGAACTGGCAAGGCTGGGTCCTGTCTCTAGCTAAGAGATTGTCTTTAATTAAAAAAAAAATAATAATAATTTTCAGAAACAGCTTACAGATATATAATGCTGACAGCACATTTTTTTTCCTGGGGACATTTCCTGTTAATAAATGCAGGAATGCATAAAGAGTTATGTGACAGATGATACTTCAAATTATTTGATGACACTTTTACAGTGGATGTCTGGATGTAAATAGCTAAAGAATATGAGGTATAAGAGCTAATTTTAACAGAGCTTCAGTATTTTCCAGAAAATTGCTGTATATGTATATGTGTCACACATTAAGGTCTTAGCCCCACCTATATGCCCGGTGGAGCTATCTCACGGTTGTCTGTGCATCCCCTGGTCATCTGCAGCATTCCTGTGCACTATGTCACCAATTGTAAGCAAACAGTTTGGCTGCATGGGCGTGGCCATATTTGATTCTCTCATGTGATACTCTCAGTCCAACTGGATTTCAGTAGCTGTGATCACATGATCTCTTCTACCAATCGACACCAGGAGCACCCTATTTAAACTTTCTCCTGAGATCAGCCCATTGCCAGAACAACTCACTTTCTACTCCTGAGGATAGTACCCTAGCTCTGGGTTTCATTTGCTTGCAGCTCTCTTCCTGTGTTTCACAGCAAGTACTCTGCAATCTCCCAAGAGCCTGTTCCAGAGTAAGTACTCTTCATTCTTCCAAGTGCCTGTTTCACAGTAAATAATCAGCATTCTCTAAAGTGGCCTGTTTCTCAGCAAGAGCTCTGCATTCTCCAAATTACCTGATTCTCAGCAAGTGCTTCGCTCATACACCTTCTGGGGAAACCGGGAATATTATTAGCCCGGAGAAACGCATCATGGAGTCTCATATACCAGACGGTCTAACTGACATGGACTTTATACTCCATTGCCTCTGCTCAGCACAGCACATCAGCCGGACGCAGTGTCCCAGCTCTTACCTTACTGGAGAAAGCGCAGCCCTGCACGGAGATCACACAGCCTGTGACCAGAAGGAAGCACCCACAGCCGCTTGAATATTCTAACTGTGGCTTTCAAATGCACTGCTAAGGTCAGCCTAGCCAGCATACAATGCCAGGTCCCCATCAGGAATAGATCCCGGCATTTTCAAAGTACCGGACCAATTATTAGCATACGGTGTCTTCCCTGGAGACCTAAAAATGACAGGTGATTATCATACTCCATCAAGCGGGCGCACCCTTGTGTAATGATTATACGGCTTACAGCTTAACATAGAGATTTTACCTTCTAGGAGTGGACTTTCATTTAGAGTCAATTTGGTGTATTGATACATAAGAGGGACCTGTTCATGGTTCCATATCATCCTTATTGGCTCCCACAATTGTCCGTGTTCATTGTTCAAACTATTGTGTATTTAATTGTATCCATTTTATTTTTGCTTTCTTTATTAAACTTTTTTGAACATATCAGTGTGATTAAACCAGTGCTACACCCCTTTTTTATTGTTGCTCATACAAAGTGTCTGTTTCCCTGCAAGCACCATTATTTCAGATCCATATGCTAGCACATTTTTAGCTGTGGTGACTGGTTTCTCTGTTCTGGGCAGGGGTGTAGTGAGGGTGGTTCCAGTGGAGCATGAGCTCCGGGTGCCAAAATGGACATATGGCACCATCCAGGGTTCTGGAATTCATGGGGCACTGCGCACTATGATGGCCACCTATTAGTTTTATCTCGACTTGTTTGCTCTGTTTGGCCAAAATTGCCTCCCTTCTGGCTCTCCCTCCTCTGTGATCCTCCTGTTTCCTGTCAGATTGATTACATTCACTTCTCACCTCTTTAATTCCCTCCCCGATCTACCCTTTGATCGCTCTTTGCACCTGTCCACTCCTTTCTTATTGGCTTCTGTCACCACCCCACTCTGATCAACTCTTTGCCCCTCCCCTCTCCTTTTATTATTGGCTTCTGTCACTGGACCTCTCTGTTTGGCTTTACCCTTCTCTTTTCTTATTGACTTCTGTCACCTCCCCTCTCTGATCAGCACTTTCCTCTCCTCTCTCCTCTTTGATCCCCTCCCTCCTTCTCTCCTCATTCATTCATTCATTCATTATGCTTCAATGGACTTAATAGTTACACATCTGAGGTAAAATCTTAAACTTCAATTATTAGGTATGTGTTTAAAATGAGTCACTGCTTTGCTAGTTAAAGTAATTGAGGTGTTCCCAGGCATGACCACACAGTATTACTTGAATGTCTATTTGGAAGGAAAATATTAGGAGACCTGAAATAATAATAATGGTGGTAGACAGAACATGATTAGTAGTACTCACCTTAATATAGGGGCAATGTAAATTTGCAAAGTAGGAGCATAGCTGAGAAGGGAGCTTCCCATAGGTGTTCCCACTCCAGTTGTAGCTGCTCGGGGCAGTAATTGCAGTAATAAGCTGTGTGCACCCTGTGGAATCTCACTGTAGCACATGTACTCTGTCAATTTAAGTTAAATGATCAGAATATATAATACAATCTCCTCTATTGACTAATAACAATGATTTAAAGGAGCAAAAGTCAGATCCTAGGTGCTATACAGAAATAAAGCAGTGCCAAAGGAGCTACCCCTTAATGTCAGATAGTGTATCACCAAAGCATTCCATTCCCCCAATGAGACCTCAACGTCCAGCGCAATACTGCAACTGTTTGCTGTTTTCTCTTCACTTCAGTATTCCCCCACAGGCGCAGTTCAGTACAGGGGGAATGGCGCTATGACATGCACTTTCTCTGGGTGCCATGGTTCCATGCTACTCCTCTGGTTCTGGATAACTGGTTGCTGGGGCTAGCTCTAAGTCTCAGGTTCCAATTTCAATTCAGCGTATCAGAGTGTAGGTTCCAGGTCTGTGTGCCTATTCTAGCTTACAGCCCTGAGTTCCTCCTTCCTGATCTCAGTTCTGAGTACTTGTTTCCAGTTTAGTTTACTTTGGTTCTAAGTTTCCGTTAACTGCATCTCTCTGAGTTTCCAGCAGTGGGCTCCAGCTTCGTGCTCCTGGAAAAAGCTTCCCGGTGTTGAGCTCTTCACAATCAGTTTCACTATAACTGCAGATTTCAAATCCATATTCCGGTACATATCCTTGTTTTAGGATTTCTCCCCACCTGCCAGTGCTACTCAGGGTTCTGGTAGAACTATATGAGCAAAGGTCTATTCAGGGCTCCTTGTTACAGCTATATTTCTGTTTCAGCTGGACCCAAGGGTTCCGAATACGTATCATCTAAAACAGTCATCCATGACAATATGTAATATTGTCTCCTGGCAGAGATTTTTATAATCTCATGGCAGGATGTGATCAACACTTATCTGCTGATGTAGAGTCAGACATGCTGCAAGCGTTTTTTGTAAAGTATGCATTTCTGCAGGAGGCATTTTCATTCTGAGCATGTTTCAAAAAATTTGGCAACATCATCTGCTTTCTTAGGGCCCTATGTACTACAATCCGCATTAAAATGCAGATTGTAGTGTGATATTACCAACTGAATTTGCATTGTGAATTCAGGAAATATCACAGGGATTTATTAAAAATCCCTTGCAGGGACAGACCTTGCGATCAAGCTCTGTCCCTGCGAATCCCCTCCGCAGCTTTATAACTGTATTTTTGGGAAAAAATACAGTGGCAAGGTTCCACTCATGCCCCTACTGGTTGCCACTAACCCCACCAATGACCCCCCTTTACGCCCCCCCCAACAGCACCCCCCCGTTACTTCTACTTGCCTCCGGTCATGTCATCGGTGCTCCGGTGATGTCCTCCTGGGCTCCGGTCCACTGGTCTCTCATCCTGCACTGTGACCTGGTCAGCTGTTTAATGAAGCAGCTGCCCAGGTCACAGTGCAGGATGGGAGACCAGCTGACTGGAGCCCAGGAGGACATCACTGGAGCACCGATCACCAGCTCCGGACTCAGGTAAGTTGTTTTTTTTACTTATTTTTTTAGCAGTCATCAGCTTCTGGTCTTTTTAGACCACACATCTGATCACTGGGGCCGGCTCCAGGCTCTGCTTTGCATGTTAGAACAGAGCAGGAGTCCAGTAATCGGGGGAGACCCTGGATAACGCCACCTCCATGTGGCGTTATTATCACAGGGCTTTCCAAGGTATTTTTTCACATTTTATTTTTAGCAACTTTGGCCAGATCACATTTCCGATTACAATTATGGGAAATGTGATCTGCTTGCTAAAAATATATGATAATTAGGGGTTGGGGTACAATTTTACGAATTCTACTCCAATTGCCCTTTAGTTAATATAGGTGATACTAACATAATGTGAAAAGGTTGTGAAAACACCCTTTTTCACTTTATTTTAGTAAAAATAATGTTAATAAATAGAGCCCTTAGTGAGGCAGAATGGCGGTGTGAAGGATGGGGGGTGTACAAGTTGTACCTGTGTCTGTTATGGTGTCCTGTTTTGAGTGTCATGTTTACTGTACATTAAATCAATAACACAATTGTGAATGTGAAAGCATGTCACATGTTACATGTCAGAAGGGAGAGTAAGCAGGGTAAGAAAAATAGGTGTGATAATGAATGTTGTATTGGGATAAGCATGCGATGGTACATTTGAAGAAATGAGTGAGGTGTGTAGCGAGAGTGAATCTAGGGAATGGGTTTAACAATGAAAATTGAGGGATAAAGGGTTTTTGGTTTCACAGAGGACCCCTGAGCATCTCCATAATGGAGACTGCATATTACAGTTAAAGACCTGCTACTGTATATACATTATACCCCCACCACTGGCTGCATACACAAGTGTCCTTCACTATTGTACACATGGCATTAAGCCCATATGCTCCTGGCTGTACTTGGATATACCTGCTGTTTCACCTATATCCACACATATATGTACTAGTTAACCCTGTGTTACCCTGCTTCCTGTTTTCTGCTGGTTAATAAGTTATCATGTGGACTGAGCTCCATCGTACACCTCTGATATCTTTACCAACATCTATAGGTTGTGCCAATAGAAAGGTATATTTAGGAAGGAGTGGCATATACAAGGATTACAAGGAGACAGGGGATCAGAAATAGGAAAATAAAATAATCACAATGTCCCACTGACTTCTGAGATACAGTATCAGGCAGGGAGGTGGAATTGTTATTAGAGAAAGGGGTTTCTTTCCTAGCACAAAATGTACTGTCAAATTCTGTGTGTCAGCACTGACAATGAGATCCCTACAGATTGTACTTGGATTAAGACCTTTTACAGATATATTTGGTCACTTAAATCTGAAGATGATTATTAATATTCATGATTAATTGAATTTTTTATCACTTATTTGCAACAAATAAACTACAAAGTACTGTAGTGTGTATCAAACGACATTTGGTACCAGTAGTTCCTTGTCGTTTAATAGTTCACTGACAGAAAACAAAGTTTTATTACACTGTACAACAAATTAATACTTTTAATTTGTTTCCTTTCTAAAAATAGTCATACATTACTAATAGTCATACATTACTAATAGTCATACATCACTAATAGTCATACATTACTAATAATCATACATCACTAATAGTCATATATTACTAATTTGAGGTCAAGAAAAACTAAGATGATTTCAGAATGTTTTTACTAGCTCTATTTTTTGAGCTACACTACTTGCACTATACTGTATGTACATTAGTAATATAGTCATCGTGAAAAGCTATTTTAAAATAATCTGATATTTTCTTGATAGAAAATAAGTAACAGTTGTTTTAATTCAATCAATCACAAATAAGAACACAAAACGAAACAAACATTCAGCATACGAAACAAACATACAGCATAGGAAAGTATTAACTAATACAGTGGCCTATTCATGGGGGTGCTTTCTCTTTGCTTGTCACTTGTACTCCTCTTCTGGGGCATCTCTTGTCACTGTCACCTCCCCTGATATCTTTGTTCCATTGCTGAAATGTCTTGGTGGAATCGCTCACTATGCTTGTCACTCAGTGCACCACAGTTATCTTGTGTGGGTAATCCCGTGAATCACATATATTTGAATAGGGGAGGGGACAAATAACTGATTCATTTACTTGGTTCATTAGGCCCCACCTCCTCTGTGCAGAACGCAGATTGCTGGTAAGATTCTCTCCATTCTGCCAACTTCACTAGGAATACCACTACATCATCATAATGGGCTATATCACGGAACTCAGAGCTAACTGAGAGTTTTAAATGTCATATTCATTCTTTGCATGCTGAGATCAATTAGAAGTAACTATTTTCACATCAGAAATATTTTCATTGTTGTGCATTATTGATATTTCCATTTTTGGTCATGATTGGTGTGCAGTGTGTTACTATACATCTGTGTATCTGTTTTACTACTTGCAAGGGTGTTATATATGAGTAGTCATAAGTCATAATAGGATTGTTTAGGAAATGTGATAATTTTAGCAAAATATGTATTATAACATCCAGGAGCAGTAGATAGTCAATATAGGCAGATCCATTGGAAAATATTGCTCTAGTCTTGGTTAAAGCCTACCAAGTGTTTTGCTAAGCAAACTGCATCTTAATTTTAATTTGAGCTGGATACTACAGATAACATGCAATGGCTGCAGGGAGGAAAGGTTAGGTTTAGGCTGTGGGGGTGAGATTTAGGTTTAGGATGCGGGGAGGGGGGGTTAGATTTAGGAGTTGAGTACTTTCTGGCAGGTGTTGGCATGCTAACCCTGTCAGGATGCCGGTGTCAGGATTCTGACCTTCAGGATCCTGAGTGACGGCATCCTATACCCAACCCGTACATTTAAAAAGGTTGCACCAAGTGATGCTGATGGAGTGGTAACACCTTCTGCTCCTCCAATGATCTAGCCCGACTCACAAAGTCAGACATGGGAGGCGCCAGAAGCCATTACATGGGATTTTGGAAAGATGTAATTTGCAATCCGTGCCTTTGAGACTGAAGACTCCCTCCTAGAGTTTGTTTTACATGGAATGGACAGGAAAAATCTCAGTGTGTCACTGTTACTAAATGTGAGCAAAATGTTTGCATAAGTAAATATCCAATGCAACCATTGATTATTGTATAGCAGCTCTTTATGAAGGTGGTATATTACACACCAAAAAACAATATGCCAGCACAAGTGGCAATGCACAAAGCTTACACTGTACATACACAACAATTACATTGATTGGGTAACTGCCTCATAACAGTACAGCTGATTATCATTATTATTATTATTATTATTATTTATGTGCAATAAATGCTTTATGTATCTCTTCAGAAACACCTATAATGAGTGGTAATGAAAATTGCTACAAAAACACCCATAAATAACATCTTCTAATTTCTAAAACAAAGGTCAACACTGTATATCCCGAAAACTTCTCGGCCAATTATTGTGAAACAGCTTTCAAACAATATGAAGTTACCAACAGCAAGAACTGACATACTATCTGCTGAGGAGATCAGGGGAGAGAGACTGATTGTAGATACAATACTGAATGGAATAAAGGAGACACATGAAAGGACAAGTCCCCTATAACGTAACGCAGCTACTTGCTGGACTTGTCAAACTCAAACCAATATTACCAGAGACACTAAAACTGTGCATATCAGACTTTTATGTGAGCAAAGTTCCATTGGGCAAGGATTCATCATCTGAAGACAAATAGCAGTGTTGGTTCACAAAACATTATGCCACACTCACCAATAAAGATCAAGTGCGAAATTAAATTCTGCTACAGTAGTACGGTTATCTTTACTGGCAGACAGACAACAGATAGGGGAAGAAGGGACTATCCAACTTGCAGAACCTATGGAGGAATTCCAATTCACTGAAAAGGCCAAGGAATCTATAAATCTTCATACTTGGTCCGGGATGTACTAAAGGAAAAATGCTGTAAATACCCAGTTTTCTGGGTTTTTACTGCATTTTCATATGTACTAAGCCCCGGCCATCCGATTTTAGATGCAGATGGCAACGCCAGGTTTTTCTGGCATTACAATATAGAAGCCTATGGACTTCTTACCACATCCCGCTCCCTGCCGCTTTGCTGACCCGCAGTCACCCAGCACCTCTCACTGCTGGCCGTCCCTCACCTCAGCCTCCTGCATGCTCCTCCTGGGTCCCCCGCCTCCTTCTCCTCTTCTTATTCTTCTGGGTGCAGGGAGTAGGAGGAGCCTGGCAATTCCTGCAGAGGTCACCAGCAAGAAGATCCCGGGACTATTAGGGGCACGAGACCCATGGAGACCCCCTCACCCAGCAGCAGCATAAGCTTTGCAAAGGGCAGCTCTTATCGCAAGAGCTGTCCTTAGTGATACTAATGGCATATGTTAATACATATGCAATTAGTATCGGTGCGGTGACTGGTGGGATGTACATCGCATGGTTAGTACATCCAGCCCTTGAACTGAAAAATTGTCAAACCTTTATGGAATGCACTCCAGCATTGGAAGAATGACATGGAACATATCAAAACACACCCCTATAACTTGCTTGAAAAACAAGCAAATTAACTGTTTAAAGAACGTGGTGTGCAAGTTGCGGAAGGTATACTGGGTGTAAGATCTGTCAATAAATGAAGGAGCTGACTTTAGGTTTCAGCAAGTTCAAATTAAAGGGACTTCCTTAATCTAAAACACGGTCATATAAACTGTAGAGGACCTTCAAGTTTCCCAGCAGCTGTAAATGTGGCTCACATTGCAGGATACTGAAGAAGGACTTACTGTATGTACTTTGAAAGAATAGCTGCACAAGTATCGTAATATGGATTCATCGCTTGTTACTAGAAGATGGAGGAAGAGTGCTATTTACAAAATAAAGTCTTGATAAAGTTTGCGAATGAAACGCATCAACAGCTGAGTAGTTATATCTTCCCTCAACCAGAGTTGCAAATCAAGAGACCATACTGAAGTTTCATTTGTACTGTATGATTAAATGTCTTATTTTTTCTCTATATACAGTATATCTTTTTTCATGTCTTCTTCAGCGCTCTATCCATTCATTTTCACTCTTTTTTCCCTTCATCTATTAAACTTATCAGCATTTTATTTTTTTTTAAATATAGATAGTCCCTGGCTTTACCTTTTTTCTATTCCACTTTGCTATTGTACTTTTTTGGGATGTCAGAGGATTAGAGGATGGTGGAAGATAATACTCTTTCTGATTTTACCTCTGTGTCACAGTGTATACGTATTGCCAATCAAAGTGCCTTGCACTACAAACAACTAATATACCATGACTAAAATATGTGTCACAAAAAGGTATCAATCTAACAAGTAAAACAGGAAGTCATGGAAGACAGAGTTGCAAATGTATCAGTCAGTAATCTACTGTGCACTGTAGTAAGGCACAAATAAAATATTTAATATGCTGAATCTCCAACAGATATCATTTTGAGGCCATATTTCCATAAAACAAACATAACCTACAGGAGTCTAGGAATCCACTAGTTCTAACTGAAAATGCATAACTCTGAGTATATAGTACCAAGACTTATCTATAATAACACTGGTAAAAGTGAAGGTAACTGAAATAGGTCACCAAAACAACCAGCATGAACAGTATCATATACAAATAGAACTGCCTTTTGTTGTTTAAGGCCTGGTTCCTATAATGAAGAACAGTTAAGATTCATTTCAATGTATATTAGCTACAGATGTAAATGCTATGACTTAAGTAATGCATTTATTACATTTTCACAATCTGTTATTTGTATTTCATTTTATTATGGACCAATAAAAAGTTTCTAAATGTTAATTGGTATCTTTATTGGAAATTGGATAAATGTTATTGAGTTGAATATCTGTAAGGGCATTTTTATCCAATAAAGATGGTTAGTTTATCATCCACATGTATCCCCAATGGAGACAATGTATTTAATATATAAATCTATTTGGATTCTGTTTAGCTCAGTTATTTTAACATCACCATGTCTCCAGTGCTGACAAGAGAAGGAGGGCCAGAGGAGTGGGAATGAGCCCCCTTGCCCTAAGTGCCCTGGGCCCTCCAGCTGCAACATAAAGATGCTTTTGCGCTGCATAAAAAGACACGGTCATTGCTGCTTTAGTGTCCTCTCTTAAGTCAGGACCTGTATTATTAATGGTGCCTTTGAGACCTTTTTGAGTAAGGATAACTGGGGATATGTTAAGATTAAATATTACTATGTTATGTGTTGTTTTTATTGTCTGATTTATGGGGGCAAGTTCTCCACTCCAGATATGGGCAATATTTTTATCTTATTATTGTGTCTGATTATTGAGCTTTAGTTTCATTTACTTTTTTTACTTTGTATTTTTTTTTCTATTTTATGGTTTATGTATTATTTTAGCTAATACATATGAATCAATTTCTGCATCTAAAAAATTACAAGAGCCTGCTTATTGATATTTATTTATAGCCTGATTCAATGTTATTACCATTATTTAATGTGCGTCTAAGAAACCCCTATATTTTGTGCTGCGTAAAAAGACGCAATCATTGCTGCTTTAGTATCTTCTTTTAAATCAGGACCTGTATTATTATGTTTGCATTTGAGATCTTTTTTGAGTAAGGATAACTGGGGATATGCTAAGATTAAATATTTCTATGTTGTGTGTTGTTTTTATTGTCTGATTTATGGGGGCAAGTTCTCCACTCCAGAAATGTGCAATATTTTTATCTTATTATTGTGTCTGATTATTGTGCTTTAGTTTCATTTACTTTTCTATCTTCCTAATTTCCATACTGATTATATGTTACAGCCATTCATGCATCATCAACATGAGGTGACACTATTTTCTAAATGCCAGACAATAAATATGGAACAAGAAAATTATCACTAATACTTTCCATCACTGTTGAAATTCACTATTTTATATATTGTACATAAATTTTTTTAGTTAATGTGAGTCTTACAGGTGAGGATGTTAGATCACTTATTCTTAACTGGTTCTCCAAATCTTGAACCTTATATTTCAGTTCTGTGTTTTCTGTTTCTAGCTCCTGAATCTGCAACACAAACACACAACATATTACAATAGTCAAACATATTTCAGCATACAGTGCCTACAGTTTTATTTGGACCATTTTTGTGATATCCTCCAATGTCCTGCATATTGGCTTCAAGTCTTTAGCTTGTAGACACTGGGATCCTGGCAGCTCTGGTATGATAAATATTCACATCCAGTAGGTAATCTAATATTTAAGCTATGTTGCTCTACCTCTTGTAACTTTCTTTTCAACAATTGTAGGAAATGTGTCTGACTGTGTGTGTCTGGATCCATTGTGTTACTAGCTGTTGCTACTGGTTCAACTGTGTTGCTAGCTGTTGCTACTGGCCCAACTGTGTTGCTAGCTATTGCTACTGGCTCAACTGTGATGCTAGCTGTTGCTACTGTCTCAACTGTGATGCTAGCTGTTGCTACTGGCTCAACTGTGTTGCTAGCTGTTGCTACTGGCTCAACTGCATTGGAGAGTCGAACAGAAGCCTCATGGCACAGAAAGGGAATTAATGGGCTATGAGGTAAGACACTGATCAAGACAGTCTGGTTTATTAACAAATGACCAGTCAGCAGGTGCAGTGATTGTCAGGAACAAATTGGGTCTGTAACACTATTCTGTTTACTTGACCGAAAGTGATATAGAAAGAGATATAAAAGACATTAAAAATATATAATAGATGGAAGAAGGCAATATATTTCAATCGGAGCTTACATTCTAGGGGCCTGATTTAGACTTGTACACTAATGCCAGCACTGATGCGAATGTGTACACAGATGCTATGGAAAAATATGCAAATTTCACAGATGCCGGGTGATGTACTGTGCCACCCCCGCCAGCAGCTTAGCAATGCCAATCACCTGCATAATAATAATAAGCAGCAATGTCTGCAGATCCTTTGCTTTGGCCATAGGAAATGAGACTCCGGAGCCATATTTCTTGTAGACAATGCTACTGTTTTTGAAGCTTGATCATGGGAGTATTTGCCATCTTCAAATGGCGGTTGCTCTTGCACTCAGCACTCACCCTGCTCCTTCCCTATGGAAAGGAGTCCTGGGTTGCGTAGAGGGATCCTTTCAATTCCCTCCACCTCTGACCAGCTCCTTCCACCAGATGTCAGGGCTTTTGTGCACCTCCTAAATGAGCAGTGAAAAGATTTGGGAAAACAGCTGATTATCGGAACAGCTGTCTCCACACCGTAGCAATGATGAATTGCTCCGGTGCTCATGGCAAGTTGAAATGTTAATTATCGGGGTCCGCTCTGACCCTGAAAATTAATTAATGAATGCAGGAGAAAAAATCCTTTATTGTTGCAAGTAGCTGAGGTCTAAAAGGGTAACCTCTTTTTAGAAATGAATTTAGGTACAGCATCAAGGGGCAGTCAAACGCTGTCATTGCTGTAACTGCCAGAATTAAATGGTCACAAAAAATCTTAAAAAATAAAATAAAATATTTTATTAAAAAGATACATGAGCCATATTATTAGTGAAAGGTGTAATGTTGCCATTGTTTTGTTGGCAACTGTAGCATCAGTTCAAACTGAATAATTAACCTTCAATATTAACTAAAAAATATAGGGGGTCATTCAGACCCACTCGCGAGCGGCAGTACGCTCGCAAGTGGGTCGATGGTCCCCACTGCGCATGCGCACGACGGAGGGAGCGGCGAGCGAAGGACTTTCCATCGCTCGGGGTCTCACACCAAAGGGGGCGTGCTGTCGATGTCGATGTTCCCATGGGAACGCCTACCGTCTGAAGCCGGCCCCACTGACATCACTAGTGATGTCAGTGGGAGTGATTTTGGCTCTGATAGAGCCAAAATCACTCCTGGCCTTGCGGCTGGGAAACCCAACCGCAGGGTTTCCCTCGCAATTCCAATGGTAGCGATGGTCAAGAACATCGCGACCATCTTTTTGCACGCTCGTATATGCTGTGGGTGGTGACCCACAGCTATACGAGCGTCCAGGAGGACGCTCCATATTAATGGAGGAGGGCCCTGATTCAGAGCGAGCACTCTGGTCAGAGCATCCGGCTCTGAATCAGGGCCTTAATTCATTTTGACAGGTTTTCTACGGTAAAACATAAACTGAAGTTTTGTGGTCAATCCGAAACTCATAAGTTTTATCCCAGATAGTTATAACTTATAAATATCAAATGTAAAAATACAGTGTGAAAATCTTACCAACCACAGCTCTTCAAATGAGTAATTCAGTGGTTCCCAAACTGTCGTGGAGCACTTGCAGTGGTGCCATGGGTTGGTGGTCTGGGACCAAATTAAATTATTTATGGTCAATGTGATAGGCTAAATCAGTGCTGGGGGCTGCCAATGATAAAATATGTGGACAAACATAGGCACAACACTGTCCATCACTACAGAACTGAGCCTAAAGATGACATTTAAGCACAATTTACTTAACTGAATGATTTTTTTCAGCATCTCTCAATAATAAACTTTTGGCCTTGGGGTGCGGTGAGAACAATGCTGATAGTCTAGGGCACCATGATTCAAGAAAGTTTGGGAACCTCTGGTGTAAGTAAAAACCCAATTGAAAAAAAATGATATTATTCTATAGAGGAAATATTGTGTAAAGATTTACAGTAACATTTGCACTTACTTTATTAAACTAATAACAGCTACTTGGACAAATGAGCAGTGTCCACTTTTACTACATACATCAGGTCAGGCTGTTTGGTTTATCGGGGGAGGTTACTGCCCATCACTAGTTGCTGTCGCCCTTGTCTGACTAAACAGTTTTGAGACCCTGCATGCTGCAACATTGGGCTAATGGGTTGGGTACTGGATCCTGGCAGTCAGGAGAATATCTAACCCTCCCCTTCCACAGCCTAACCCTCCCCATCTTCAGCCTAATCCTAACACATCCCCCCTGCAGCCTAACCCTAACCCTCACCCTAGTGCCTAACCCTCACCCTTAACCCTAAACCTAATCATCCATCTAACCCTATCACTTACCATTCGGGATGTCAGCGGTCAGGATTCTGGAGCCGGGTTTCTAACTGCTGTCA
Source organism: Taudactylus pleione (assembly GCA_031769625.1). Lineage (NCBI taxonomy): Eukaryota > Metazoa > Chordata > Amphibia > Anura > Myobatrachidae > Taudactylus > Taudactylus pleione. The sequence goes on from JAUIMM010000066.1 coordinate 1,581,314, forward strand.
GGATTCCAGTGCTGAGATTGAGACCATCGGCATCCCGACTATTGGGATGCCGACTACATCCCGAGCTAATTGTATGGTGTGGCCATCTTAGTTATACTACTAATTTCTTACAGAGTATAATCTCGAAGACAAATTATATTAATATATATTGTATAGAATTGGGTGGCCAATCCCCAGATTGGCCGGGATTGAATCCTGAGATTGGAAGTTTCCAATCCCGGGATTTTGGGTTTGGCCATAAATTCTTTTTTGTAAATGCCAGGCAGCACTGAGCACCAGACGGCTCAGACCCTGCCCGGTTCCCCTGCCCCGAGCTCTACGCATTGCGCAGTGTGACGTGATGACAGAGGTTACACTGCGCAGTTCAATGCTAGCCACACAAAAGCTGGTACCCACCCTTCTCCAGCCTGCAGCAAGAAAGTTCCTCTGTGTTATCAAAATATTTTTTTACACCAACCCAATCCTGGGTATCCCGGGATTGAAAAAATGGCCCGGGATTGACCACCCTAGTATACAGTAGATCATCTTAATGCGAGTTTATGGAATTGTCAATATATTGTAAGTATACTTTCTCCAGGAAAGGATATACATATAATTTATTACTTAATGCTGAATGTAAAACTTGTTTTTTTATTTTTCCTATTCCCTCCTATGATTGTCTCACCAATAGTCTGCAAAAGTCTTCTGTGGTGAGTTATTCCCAAATGGTAAGGCAATGGTGCGCCGGCAGGTCTAAAACAGAGCAGGCAGGTCTAATACAGAGCAAGCAGGTCTAATAGTGAGCAGGCAGGTCTAATACAGAGCAGGCAGGTTTAATACAGAGCAAGCAAGTCTAATACAGAGCAGGCATGTCTAATACAGAGCAGGCATGTCTAATACAGAGCAGGCATGTCTAATACAGAGCAGGCAGTAAGGTCACACACTTACCCTTTTTTGCAATCCAGCTATTTGTTTCCTTGTTTCAACATCTTTTCCTCCGGACTCGAGAAACTTTCTGTATGCCAGATCAAACGCTTGTCCGATAGTTAACGTTATCTCTTCCGCCTTTAAAGAAAGTCAAATATATATTCTTAATTAACTCATCGTGCCTTCATTCAATTTAACCCTTTCAGGGTTTTCCCTTAGACCAGATAACCTGATCAATGTTTACATTCTCTCAAAGAAAAAAAATATATTTTTTAACGGTATAAATTTTTACTTTTACATTCTATCCAATTGCTTATTATGTAAGACACATTACAGTTTCCTTAGGTCGCAAGATAACATAAATAACTTTTTAACGTGAATGATTTTTTTCTAATGTTATTTGTTAACACATGGGTCAATGTCTTTGGAGTCACCTGGAGTAATACTCATAGTTACCGATCTTTCGGCTACCTCCTCCAGTAGGAGGCAGCTAGGTCAGCATGTGGGGGTGGGGCTCTATGGAGGTGGGTGGGTCTGGGGCAGAGGGAGGTGGGGCTCAGTTGAGGAGGGTGGGTCTGGAGGCATGACGATGCAATTGGATCATCGTAGACACACCCATGCTATGCAATGCCAAGATTACCGGCATTGTGAAGTGCAGGGCAAAGCCATGATGACACAATTCAATGCAAATCGCGTCATTGGCCGCCTGTGTCGCTTACTTCACTGGGGAAGTGGACAGCCATGTGGCCCCAGCACCCAGGAGACTTGTTCACCTTTTCCAAGTGACCGGGAGCGCCATCTGATTTTCAGGAACCTCTAGGCCATTCCAGGAGTGCAGACAAGTATGGTCTTACTACTAGATCTAGGTGCATTTCCTCCACTATGTGAACATTACTGCTGTATCTGTACAGACCCAGCGCAAATGAAACAAAAAATAAAAACAAAATATTCCTGCACACACATATACCGGCCACATGTAAAACTAATATTTGCATTATATGTGAAAGGACACCTACCTTTAAGTGAAAATATCCTGCACCTGGAAACACTATGCTGCTATACAAGGCTGCTAATACATCTATTGTTTTTGCATGCAGGGTAAATACTGACTGATTTTGCATGTAGCCCACTGCAGCAGTGACACTGGGTGCAGGGTGCCGTTCCAGTAGCAAGGGGCGTGGAGCAGCGATCGCACATGACGCACACTCCAAGTTACAGCCGTGAATCAGACTCTACAGATGTGTCCTTACTCAGCTTTGCTCTCGGCTCAGCACATATCCATTTCCGTGGCGCCTGATTTTGGACTCGATTTTTGCGCGTGTACAGTATTTTCCCACTTTCAATTGCACAATAATTAGCATAAAGGCAGCATAATATAAGTATAAAAGTCACAATATTAGGGGAAAAGTAGCAAAGAGCATGAAGACTAATCAACATAGGTGTCTATACATAAAAGTGACAATGCGGCTAAACATGGAAAACTCATGTCATACATATAATACAATGATCTATGACATACATGACACACAACAATGTACAGTCTGACAACATGATTTTCCATGTTTAGCGGCATTGGTACATCTGGGTGTGAATGAGTCTGAATCTGTGCGCAGAGCGCTGCGATGCAGAAACAGCAACTTTTTCTCATGTAAAGTTCCGTTGTGCTTCATCTGCGACTTTCTATGTGTATAAAATTAATTCCTGTGTGGTTACAGTTGCGGCTAATACCGACAGCGGCAGCCCAGCGGGTCAAAATCCTGACAGCTGAAGGTAAGTACCCTAACCCTCCCTTCTCCCCCTCTAACCCTCCATCAGGGGTGCCTAACCCTAACCTCTCCCCCAGTGCCTAACCCTAACCTCCCCCCCAGTGCCTAACCCTAACCTCCCCCTCAGTGCCTAACCCTAAGCTCCCCCGTTAGTGTCTAACCCTAACCTCCCCCATTAGTGCCTAAACCTAACCCCCCCCTCTCCGCATCCTAAACCTAACCCTCCCAGGGGGGTGCCTAGCCCTAAACCCCCTAGTGGTGCCTACCCCTAACCCCCTCTTCCCCTACCCTAACCCTCCTAAGGGGTGCCTAAACCTAACCTCCCCCTCCCCGCACTCTAAACCTAGCTCTCCCGGGGGGGGGCTGACTAGCCCTAAACCACCCTAGTGGTTCCTAACCCTAACCCCCCTTCCCCTATCCTAACCCTACCAGAGGGTTCCTGACCCTAAGTCCTCCTGAGGGTCCCTAAACCTAACCCCTCCATGGCTTGACGCTAAGACACCCGGCTTACCTTCGTTCGGTATGCCGGGTGTCAGGATTCCGTAGTGGGGCTAATGATAAGTGTCGGGATTTCGATGCCTATCTTTAGTCCCATGACGGGATGTAAGTGTCGAGATATCGTCGGCCAGGATAGTGCCCTCCGATATCCTGACCGCATCCCACAGTCACTGCTCAGCGCCTCCAGTACACTTTGAGTGGTGTTTCGCTGAGTCTGCAATGTGCACAAGATACTAAATTGAAAGAAAATGACATCTCTCGGAGCTTTCCAGTTGCGCCGTGCATCTCGCGCCATATGCCATATAGGTGCTAGGTGTATGAGGACACATCTGTAGTTATTATTTAATGGAATGTACCATATAAATGGTAGCTATGAGCTGATTGGTTGCTACTGGCCACACCTCAACTTGTTCTTTTTAGAAGGTTTCATAAATCTACCCCTTATGTTGAGAACTGAAGAAGTGACACAATGATACAGAATTCTGTTGTCTCCTGAGAACAATTATGTATAAACCTTTATACAGTAAGTCCATTGTAGCATCAGAACTACCGAACAACTTGTTATGGATCCTGGCTGGTGCATATGAAACAGGGGCTATTAGTGACTGCGCAGCATGGTGAGCTACAGTAGGGCTGCAATATGTGCGCTCCTTATGTACAAAGGGCTCTATTTATTAACATTATTTTTACTAAAATAAAGTGAAAAGGGTGTTTTCACACCCTTTTCATATTATTTTAGTATCACCTAAAGTTGCTAAAGGGCAATTGGAGTAGAATTCGTAAAATTCTACTCCAAGCCCTAATTATCACTTATTTTTAGTAATCAGATCGCATTTCCCATAATTGTAATGGGAAATGTGATCTAGCCAAAGTTACTAAAAATAAATGTGAAAAATGACCGGGAAAAGCCATGTGATAATAATGCCACCTGGAGGTGGCGTTATCCAGGGTCTCCCCCAGTTACCGGATTCCTGCTCCGCTCTAACGGGCAGAGCCCGGAGCCGGCCCCAGTGATCAGCTGTGTGGTCTAAAAAGAAAAATAAATTAGTAAAAAAAAAAAACGTACCTGAGTCCAGAGACCGGAGATCAGGGCTCCGGTGATATCTTCCCTCCGGTCAGCTGATCTCCCGTCCTGCACTAGGACCCGGTCATGGACCCGGGATGTCAGTTGACCGGAGCCACAGAGGACATCACCGGAGGTAAGTGTAATTAAGGGATGGGGGGTCGCGGGGGGAGGGGAATGGTCGGGGGGAGGGTGCGATCGTGGGGGTGGGGCTTAGCAGTGGCAGGTCAGCACATGCACGGGTACTTGTCATGGTATTTTTTGCAAAGAATACAGTGACAAGTGTGCGGAGGGGATTCGCATGGACAGAGCTTTATCGCAAGCTCTGTCCCTGCAAGGGATTTTTAGTAAATCCCTGTGATATTGGTTGAATTCGCAATGCAAATTGTGGCCCTGATTCAGAGCCGGACGCTCTGAAAGAGCGCTCGCTCTGAATCAGGGCCGTCCTTCTTGTTTTTCAGAGCGGCCTCCTGGCCGCTCGCATAGCTGTGGGTGACCACCCAAAGCTATAGCGAGCGGCCAGGAAGATGGTGGTGATGGTCAAGACCATCACGACCATCGGGCTTGCGACAAGACCTTTGTGGTAGGGTCTCGTGGCCGCAAGCCCCAGAGCGATTTCGGCTCTAACAGACCTGGAATCTCTCCCACTGACAACACTCATGATGTCAGTGGGGCCGCCCCCAAATGGAGGCGTTCACATGGGAACACCTCCGTTTGGGCAGCCACTCCCCCGGCCCGCCCACCAAAGGGGGCGTGCTGTCACTCAACATCGACAGCACGCCCCCTTTGGTACGAGACCCAGAGTGACGGAGTGCCCGTCGCTATCCGGGTCTCACACATGGGCACGACGGACCCGGCTCCATCGTGGGCATGCGCACTGGCCCACCATCGTCCCGGTTGCAAGCGCACAGCACTTGCGGCCGGGTCTGAATCAGGCCCTCAGTCGGTAATATCACACTACAATCTGCATTCAAACTGCAGATTGTATTAAATAGGGCCCAAAGTGGTGGTTAATCAACATTCTCTTTATTTTTCATCCTAATAAATTTATGGCCTAATTTGATATCATAGGATTGTAATATTTTATATTTAATGATAAATAGGACAGAAAACAAAAGGCACATACTGTATAAACTACATGTTGCTATAGTTTTTTTTTCTTTAAATATCTCCTATAAATGTAAAAAGACATTCTGTATTTGAATTTGGCGCGCGTCACTACAGATATTGTATCATTTAACATTAGTGACAAATTTGTCAGTTTTTTGAACTGACTGGAAATCTTTTGACTATATAACAAGTCATTAGTAGTTGAGCATTTCTGTCCGAATACTCTTTGTTTACAGTTTGTTAGATAATGACTTTCATTACGATCTGATTTGCCGGGTACAGAACTCTGGGGCTGATTCAGCAGAGGACGGGCGCCTCAAACATGCAGCTTTGCAATTCCGTCCTTGTGAAATATGCAAATGCAGCAGGAGGCGTCTGACACCTCCTGCTGCATCTGTGATCCCAGCGCTGCGACCCCGGATACCAGGGGTGCCGAGAGGGGGGGGGGACAGGTACTAATCACCCGGGCCTGGGCTTGCTGGCCCGGGTAATTAGTACCCCCCCCAACCTCACAGCAGCCCAGCACGCGCTTCGATCAGGACGCTGGGCGTCGGGCTCCCAGCATAGGCAAGATGACAGGTGTCGGGATTTCTACACTTGTCATTAGACCCTTGCCAGGATTAGACAGTCAGGATGCCAACGGTCGGCATTTAGACCGTCGGCATCCCGACATCATACCAAATGTGACTTAGACATATGCGCAGTACTTATAACATTGGCCGCTTGCGTGAATACTGTCATTGCACCTCTGCTTTAGACCCTTAGATACCTGAGAGAGTAGACAAGCCTCCCAGATTGTGCATAATCATGTTATTGTGGCCCATTGTGGGGCAGGAACAAAGTGATTTACGATGCCCCAATCCCCCCCCAATGTCATCAAGTCATACAGTACTACAAAATACCTCATCATTATATGCCTTATACTAGGGATGTGCGCCGACCCCCGGGTTTTGGTATTAGTTTTGGGTCTGTATCTCCTTCAAGGTTTTGGATCTGGATTTGGTTTTGCAAACCACTCTCAAGTGTTTTGGTTTTGGATCTGGATTTTTTAAATAAAAAAAAGATAAAAAGTTTTATAAACAGCTCAAATCATGTAATTAATGCAATCCAAAACCCGAAATTCAGATTTAAAATCCGAATTCCGATCCGCAAAAGGATCAGAACCGTGACCCGGATTTACCCGGATCTCCTCAGGAGATTAGAACCGCGACTCAGATTTACCCGGATTCACGAAATTCGGGTGGATTCGGATTTCTGTAGAACCGAACCGTATATCCCCAAACGTACAGATCGTTGCTACAAATTTCTCTAACTGTGCCTTGATCAGTAAAATGGTTTATTGTTTTATTTACAAGGCAATTACCAGAAATAATATTAGAATGAATGAGAACCAAATACTGGGTGCTATGGATGACAAACTGACAGACCAGGAGTATATAGCAAACATACAATATAGCATTAAAATGGATGCTCGTCAATATCTACCCATAATTCTACAGACAACACTCCCTGCATACTGCAACCATTAACAGTGTCTACATAGTCTATATACGGAGGGAGATGTCTCCTCCCCATAAGCGGCTTCCTATATTCTAGAGAGGTGATATATAGGTTACTAAAAAATCTCTCTTCGCTCTGTATTAAGGGCCTTATTCAAGTTGGATCGAGCTGCGAAAATATGCTAATGAATTCAACCGCAGCACTATACCAAGACGCCCATCACTGTATAAAGCCGCCCATTTCCCATGACAAGCATCCGCAAGTTAGCGAAAACATCGGTAACATAAGAACCATTCGCACAGTTGTGATTGACCTGACCCTACCTCATAAACTGCTAAACTTCCTGTCGCCATTTAAGCCTCTGCCAATGTATACAATCGCAAGGGCTTAATTATGCACGCCCCTGTAACGGCGTTCAAACGCACAGGCATGCCTGCATTCCACCGACCATCTCCCCTCTCCACCCCCAAACGGTCACTTCATGTCAATCACTATGAGATGGGACCGTGTGCTCGCTGCGATCGCTTCCCGATCGCAGCGGTTGGTCTGCGCACGTGCATTGTCATGCATACGTATGCGCAGAGCACAAACATCAACCGGATGCTATCCAACCTGAATAAAGCCATAAGTCTAAACTCCAAAGTTCCCTCATTAAAGAGGAGCAAATAAAGTAACAAAAATAAATCCAACCATGATAGACAATTCGGTGTTGGGTGAAGTACCAAAATGTTAAACATTAATGCAGAATATTACTTGCCTAGGGTCCGGCTGGTTGACCAATGTTTGCGGTGGTCTGGCAATGCTCTTCTCGAGCAAGAATACAGGGTGTTGGTCAGTAGAAAAGTTAAAATGTTGCCTTAGAGGGAGAAAAGAGTATTCCTATGTCTGTAATGGTCCAGCAAGGCTTCCTAGAGGGCTGTTATCATGGAGGCAGCATGCTGTCCATCAACAACAGACTTCTGGCACATGCTGGGGAACCTGCCAGGTTAAGTGGAACACCAGGCCCCAGCTAAGCACTATTCTGCATTAATGATGTATTTATGGAAAACTCAATCTTCATTACTGAGTTGAATTAACTTTTCAAAAAATTAAAATGTATAAACTACAGCCAAACACAACTCCTAGATTTAAAAAAAGGCCGTTTCTGTAACACGTACTGTATAGCACTTTCCAACAGATCAATTATCAATTCTGACAGGTCTGGTATGTTCTAATGAAAATCATCTGCCCAGCAACCACTCACCTTAGAGACATAGAAACATAGAATGTGACGGCAGATAAGAATCGCTTGGCCCATCTGTTCTGTCTTTTTTTAACCTTTTGGTAACCTCAACCCTATGTGATCCTGATTTATTTGTAAAGATATTCTCATGCCTATCCATGGGCTTGTTTACATGGTATGCATTCAGGAAGACAGCGGTCGAAATGCCGACAGCCGGCCTCCCGACTGTTAAATCCCGGCATTAGGACTAATAATAGGCGTTGAAATCCTGATGCCTATCATTATCTCCACACCGAAATCCCGACACCCAGCATACCGAATGAAGGTAAGCCTGGCATCAGGAGCGGATAGCCGCAGGAGGGGAGAGGGTTAGGTTTAGGGACTCCCGGGGGACTTAGGGTTAGGCACTCCCACAGGAGGGTTAGGCTAGGGGAAGGGGAGGTTACAGTTAGGCACAACCTGGGGGAGGTTAGTGTTAGGCACCCCCCCAGGAGGGTTAGGTTTAGGGTGTGGGGAGGGGGGTTTGGTTTAGGCACCCCTGGGGGGAGGTTAGAGTTAGGCAGTAGGGGGGAGGTTAGGGTTAGGCACCCCTGGTGGGAGGTTAGGGTTAGGCAGTAGGGGCGAGGTTAGGGTTAGGCACCCCTAAGAGAGGGTTAGGGGGGGAAAGGGTTAGGAATAGCTTAAATACTTACCCTGCCGGGATCTTCATTCTGCCTTCCGGCGTCGGTATCACATCCCCTGGGCTTTAGTCCGGCGGTATGTCATACCGATTCTAGTTACATTGCTCTACTGTCTTATTCCTTATTCCAGTAACATTTGCAGTACTCCCTAGCAGTGCTCGAAGTGTGCGAGTATGAAACAGTGTCATACCGCACTTCACTTCGGCACCCAGCGATGGGACTATCACTGTCCCAATGCCATCTGTTTAAAATAATGCCACGTCTCCACTCTCCCCGGCACTCACGGTCACCTTGCGTAGATGTGCAGTGCTCCCTTCCCCAGTGGAATTTGCATTTTCAGTCTGCCGCCGGCAGCGAACCAATCACAGCTCGCGAACCAGCAGCCAATTAGAGGCAGCCGCGTGGCCACTTCCAATCAGCTGCCAGTCTGCACGGCCAACACCAGACTCAAAATGCTGCTGGGGAAAGCGGGCACTGCACGAGGCGACCGTGAGTGCTGCGGGGAATGGAGGCGTGGTGAGTTCTCCATTAAAAAACGCATTACCCTGCCCATGGGCGCAGTCTGGCTTCAGGCCTGCAGTGCTTTTTAGGTGGACAGAAAGCCCATGTACCTGGGAAGTGTCCCTTGGAATTAGGCCCAGGTTACTGTCATTATTTTGAAGTGGGTTTATGTGTATCATGTTATAAGTATAACAATAACTATGTATCAATACAGGAAAATACTGTATAATGTAACGTAATATCTCTAGAAGTAAAATTTCCAGAAATGAATAAACTACGTAGTAAACGATTTCTTGACTTTACCGTAAAATACAAAACTTTTGATTATGAAAAATTGGGCAAAAGGCTGTATAAAGCATGAATGAGCGGCATACTGAATTAATAAATTGACATCATTTATAAGTTATTAACTTTCTAAGAAGAAATAGAAATTTAAATGAAAATTGTCTGAAGCAATTGATTTAGTCTCCTCTATAATGTTTCCAAATGAGACCTTCATTGCAGCAGACCAGCCGTAACTAACAGTCCACATTATAAAATGTCATTTGGCTTTGAAGAAGCCCAAACCAAAAATTGTAATGTTCAGAAAGATGAAGGCAAAACACATTGCTCAGTGGTAAAATGACATTTCACTACGGTTCTGTTAAAAAGCAAAAGTGTTACCTCCACAGTCTGTTACATTCTAATCCCATCTAATATATTTAGGACAGAGCCCAAATAGAATCTGTAACACATCAAAGAGCTAAGACTACAGCTTTCTAAACTATAGTGACAACACTGGAGCTGCCGCTGTGTATAGATCCATCCTCCTTTATGTAGATTAAGCTGTCACTCACTCTCTGAGCAATTGCATTAGCCTCCTGTTTTCCAAAAGTGCCCTCGCTTTAGTGATTTAGCCGCAAGATTTAATTTGGCAATTATGGCAGTCACATGACCACTTCCAGAAAAGCCATGACACCGACCCCAGGAACTCAATCCAAGTTGATCACCTAGAAACTATCTGATTGGGGATCTGTTTCTATGTATCAGGGCTAGCCTAGATATTTATTGCACATATAGGTGCAGCTATTTGATAGAATCTGTTCTGTATTTTGCTTCCTGCCCTGACCTTGATCTGGATATGACTGCTAATGTTTTGCCACCTGAGCTGACCCTGGCCTGGATATTGTCCCTAAAGTTCTGCTGTCTGCACAGAACTTTGGCTGCATTTGAGGACTGAGGTTTTGCTACCTGCCTTGGCTGCTGCCCAGATTGAATCATTGATGTTGCGATGCCAGCCCTGACCCTATCCAAGATATATTTAGAGACATATTCTCAACATTGATCTTGTACTACTTTTCCTCCACCTGCTTCATTCTGTCAGGGTGTCTGCTAGTGAACTCCAGCTTCACAGACCATAGAGCAAGTTAATTTCAGTAATTGCATTAATGCTGTTCCTGGCTGTGACTCCATTTCCTTGTAATGCCTGGGCAAAACCTGTATGCAAAAATTAATATATATATATATATATATATATATATATATACACACATACAGTATATATATATATATATATATGTATTTATTTATTTACATATATATGGGTTGGGTATGGGTACCTGGCAGTCGGGATGCCACTGGTCAGAATACCGACAGCGGTATCCCAACAGACAGAATTCTGACACCCATAGGTAAGTATAGTACTACAAACCCTAACTCCTACCCTAACACTCCCACCCCGATGCCTAATCCTAACCTACCCCTCCCTGCACCCTGACCCAAACCCTCCCCAGTGCCTAATCCTAACCTCCCACCCAATGCCTAAACTTAACCTCCCCCTCCCTGCACCCCAACCCTAACCCTCCCTCCCCAGTGCCTAAACATAACCTCCCCCTAGTGCCTAAACATAACCACCCCGCACCCTACACCTAACCCTCCCCCTTAGTGTCTAAACCTAGCCCTTCCCCTAGTGCCTAACCCTAACCCTCCCCTAACCCCCGATACTTACCTTCGGGATGCCGGCGGTCAGGATTCCGGCGCTGATATTTAGACCATCAGCATCCCACACGCCGGGATGCAGACTTCATATATATATATATATATATATATATATATATATAATTGATAAGTCCTGCATGCTCATGTTTTCTCCAGACAACATACTGGGGTGTTCCTCAGAGATATACTTAGGGTATCCCGAAAATAAACTCCACTCTACTACCAGTAGAAAGAAGGCATCCTCCAGGTTATTTCCAAATATTTACAGCTTTATTGTAGAATCCTTTAATTATAGGCTTACCATACTATCCCTTTAAACCGGGACGCTCATGAATTACACAAGTTCTGTGGCTGATTCCAGGCTTAGAGTCAGGCAACCACAGAGCCTGTGTAACTCATGAGTGTCCCAGTGTAAAGGAGTAGTATGGTAAGCCTATTTAATGACATCATGCCGATGTTTCGATTCTTTATGAACATTTATCAAGACTAAGCCACAGGCAACTTCATAACAAGAAGAGCTGCAATACAGGCATTAGATACTAAGTAAATTGGTCTCCTAGGTCCCTCTATATATACAAAAACAATCACACATGACACCCTATTAGCTTCCATGCCAACATGACTAAAAGTAAGGTACCTTCTATAAGCAGATTAATTCAGATATGTGAACAAGATCAATAGGTCATACTCTGATCCTAGAACACTACACTTATAGATGTATCTAGGTGCTATAGATTATATCTTGAGCCCTTTCTAACACTATAATAAGACACAATAGTAATAAAATTATCCATCGACAATATAGGTGCCATAACTAAAAGGCAGGGTCAAAAACTGTTAACAAAAAATTCTCTATGCTTTACTATTTTCACCTGGTGATTGTTAGAGTCCTGAGTATGCTGTGCAACATAGACTAAGATGTAGCCTCACTGGGCTCTAGATATGCCTGCTGGTGGGGTCAGCTCTATACCTTTGTCTCAGGGGTCTGTACAGGAGCTGTGTCAGAGCTTGTACAAAGGCCACTTATTTGGTATCACTACAGAGTAGACTGAATGATGGAAAATATATTCCCAGTGAGACCAGCACATCTCCAAACCATATAGATCTACCTGATTATACAGTAACGTGGTAGCTCCCTCCCTGCCCAGAGACACCAGGTGGTTGGGTTTATACTGTATCTCAGTTGGTCATAGCCTATAAGCTTGTGGATGGTGCATCTGACATTTATCAAATTGAAAATAATGTCTCATATCCTGTTCCTTTCCCTACTAAATACTATACCATACAGGCAGCCAGTACTATTGTTATTTTTAAATGTAGTAACTTTGGGCCTGATTCAGACCCCGTTGCAAGCGCTGAGCGCTCGCAACTGGGTCGATGTTTGCCCACTGGGCATGCGCACGACGGAGCCGGCTCCATTGTGCGCATGCATGAGACCCGGCTAGCTACAGGTGCTCCGTCGCTCCGGGTCTCACTCCAAAGAGGGCGAGCTGTCGATGGTGATTGATAGCTCGCCCCGTTTGGTAGGCAGGCAGGGGGGGTGGCTGGCCAAACGGAGGCATTCCCGAAGGAACGCCTGCCGTTTGTGGGCGGCCCCACTAACATCACCAGTGATGTCAGTGGAGAGATTTCAGTTCTATTAGAGCAAGAAGCTCTCTGGGGCTTGCGGCCATGAGACCCTACCACAAGGATCTCGTCGCAAGCCCGATGGTCGCGATGGTCTTGACCATCGTGACCATCAACCTGGCCGCTCGCAATAGCTGTGGGTGGTCACCCACAGCTATGCGAGCGGCCAGGATGCCGGGAAAAAAAAAAACGCCCTGATTCAGAGCGAGCGCTCGTTCAGAGCGTCCGTCTCTGAATAAGGCCCTTTCTGCACAATATATTGCCCGCAGTACTATTGTTATTTACAGTGTAGGAACTTTCTGCACAATATATTACCCGCAGTACTATTGTTATTTACAGTGTAGGACCTTTCTGCACAATATATTACCCGCAGTACTATTGTTCTATAACCATAGAGGAGCATCAACAATAAAAATGGGTGTAGTACAAAAAGTTTACATGATGTCAACACCAGATACCCAAAAGGTTTTGAATTTCGACATAGACATTAGGCCGACCAGCACTATGGTGACATACACAAATGTTGACATGGTTAAAATGTCGACATGTTAATAATAACAACATTTAATATGTATATTTAACCCTAAACCCTAACTCTAACCCTATCCCTAAACCTAACCCTAAACCTAACCATAAAACTAACCCTAATCCTAAACCTAATTCTAAAACTAATCCTAACGCTAACAATAATCCTAACCCTAACCTCTAAAAAAGCCCAAAAATGTACTGTCGACATTCTGCAGTTGACATTCTGAATTGTCGACATTTTGACCGGATACCATTAAAAAAATGTGCAGACCGTCTTAATAACAGTATGGAAATACAAATGATCTTCTTCAATGTAGATTTTGAAATTTGAAAGGGTGCAGAAGTTTTGGTGTTTTTGGAGCTTAGCAGTGTAATCAGTGGTCCAAGTAAGGGAATGGGATTGAAATCCCGACAGCGGCAGGTAAATCACCAAACCCTCCCTTCTCCCCCCCCTAACCCTCCCTTAGGGGTGCCTAACCCTAAACACCCGGGGTGGTGCCTAACTCTAAGTGCCCCCTGGGAGGGCCTAAACCTACCCCCCCTCCCCTGCACTCTAAACCTAACCTCACCCAAGCGGCGCCTAGCCCCCCCTTCCCCTAGCCTAACCCTAACCCTCCCCAGGGAGGTGCCTAAGCCTAGTTCCCCCCGGGGTTGCCTAAACCTAGCCCCCACGGGGCTAAGTGCTAGGATCGTCCAGACTCACCTCGATCGGTCCGGTGTCCTTCAGCACTCCAGTGTCGGGATGAAGATAGGCGTCAGTATTCCACCACCTATCTTCTGCCCCTTGCCGGTCTTCTGGTGTCGGGATATAGAGCTTAATCATTTAGTCCGCCGGTCTATTAACTACCTCCCAAATAAGGTGATACAGCGTACCATTAAGAAATTAGTAGCTGGTAGCCGTGCCCCCTACCAACTTCTGCTGGCACCATTATTTGCACCAGTAAGCGAAACACAGTGCTCGCCGGACCCCAAGCCATGAGTGGCCGGAGACAGCACAGCAGCTCCCAGAGCGCGGGACATCCCCACGCCCTCATGACACAAGGCCACTCCTATTTTTTTATGCACGCGCACAGAGTACTAGTTTAAAACGAGACCTACTTGCACCACTGAGTGTAATGCCATTATAATGATCATATAGTACTGAGTGAGGTTGTCAGATTCAGTCTGACTGGGCAACATCTGGCTCAGTCCTTTCCGCTTCCATCTGACAATTTTCCACAATTCTCTTTATACATAAAACATTCTCAGGGCATAATCCATGTAATCTAGAGTCAGTCTGAATTATATAAATGTGTGTGGTTGGTTATTGGCAGTTGTAGAGCTGGCGGGTTTACTAGTTCATTATCAGATACTTTAAGAATGGGGACTTTATAGTTTATTCTGGACTGTCTAACAGATTATAGTTCAATCAACATTTCTTTTCTGTAGGATTAGGTTTGTTAGGTTGTGTTTCTGAGATATGTCCTCTTTAACTTGATTGCTACGTTGACACAGAGTTAAATTGGAGAACAAAGGGCGAAGAAACCTTTGTTTTAAACTGCATAAAGCTCAGTATGGGAAGTAATACAAATTAAACATCTTGATGCATTTTCTCATGACAAGTTGGAGCCATTAATGAAGATAAACATCTGCAGATTTCATCCGCCAAGTCGTTCTAGCAGTCTCCAGCCAAGCCAAACCCTTTTCATGTAGGACAGAAAACACCCTAAAACATCTGGCATACAGTACTTACACACTTCTCGCTATCGAACACATAGCACAAGTGCTTGTTGGACTCGGAATCCTTGCAGATGAAGGTAAAAATCCTTTTGTCCGTTTTATCATCAGCACAAAATGAAATCCGGTGTAACTGGCAGTTGTGGAGAACTTCCTACAAACAAACAGAAATTAACGAGCTTGATGGTGATTCTTCTACTTCTAAGAAGAACATAAATAAGGAAATAACAGGGATTAAACATTTCTTGAAATTCATCTTTTTCAACATTGAAAGCTGGTCATACTCAGTGTAGGTTTCAGCAATGCGGTATACAGCATCCGGGGGTGATTTACTAACCAGCATGGCACGCCGTGTGCGGTTTTTCAGTGTAGTATGACGGATGGTCCATGCACTATAAATACAGTAGCGCCCCTATTATGAAATTATAAACCAGATAGTATCAAACCCATAAAAAAATAATATTGGCTCTTAAATATAATAATCAATTAATCTTGGCTCCTTAATAAAAGTCTTCAATGAATAAATGACTACCACACTCATAACTAGCAAGTCAATGTGGTCTCCCTAACCGGCGGTGCGACCCAGCGACCGATGCAATAACACATTGAGAGTGCAGTACACACTGCACGATCCACCGTACGATGGCGTGATGTTATCGTTAAATGCTGCACGTAAGTACAGGGCGTTATTCATTGTATCGTCCCATCTGCTGCGGAGCACAGCAGATGGCATACGCGCATGCAGGGGGGGTTTCTGAGTAACTAGAAACCCCGCCTAGCCGCCGCTCCATCGCCAAGCAGCTACACAACTTTTTTTTTTTTAATTAAAAGAAGGAGCAGCCGGATTTCAGGCAACTGTGCCTGCTCTTACACTGGCTGGAGCTGGGCTGGCTCAGCTGGTTGACTGTAGGGGGAGCTGCTGCGGCAGCGCGCAGCTCCCCCCAGGAAGTTCTGATGGGGCATTGCAAGAGGGCCAGGCTGAGCTGCGCTGCCGCCGGGTGACTGACTATTCCCGGCGCTTTCTCCTGGACCTTCAGCCGCAGGTGAACTTATGTGGGGAGTGCCCAGTGGGGGAGGGGCTGCTGGCAGGGGGTTACTGCCAGTGGTGGTGTACATTAACAACTGATACTGTACTTGTTTGCCTGCGCTTATGTTTTTGTGTGAAAGAGGTGTGTGTATGTCCAGGTGTCTGTGTTAGAGTGTGTTGTGTCAGTGTGTGTGTAATGCCGAACTGACTGTCCATTATCCAAGTATATATATATATATATATATATATATATATATATAAAATATTTATTAAATATTTATTATGGCTAGATTCTTTTTTGGTATGGAAACCCCCCTTTCAAATTCCTGCATTTGCCACTGGATGGGATGATGCAATGAGCAACAACGGCAACAGCGGATCCGCCGTACACACTATATGACATGTACAAGCTATTGTTCCAATCTGCGCCAAAATGATATATTGTATGATACGTTGTATAGTCTGTACCCAGCTTTAGACATATTTATCTTATCTACTCATTTGTTTTTTTGTGGTTTGACATGACGTTTGCAAAACTGCAGCTTGATACATTGCACAAATTATATTCTGTCCACGGGGAAAATGTAATAAACTGTGTGATGAAGGCATCGGTGAGTTCCCGGCGAGTTTGCCCACTGTTTTAAAGGAGCTATCATTTAGCAGGCAAAACTAGGTTGGTTTTACCTTTTAAATGATTGACCCTTTAAAAAAAATGTACAGACTTGCTGATAACTCCAGATTCCTGCATGTAGTAGGTGGAATCGATATGACATACCGCCGGACATAACCCTCTCCCCTCCCTAACCCTAAACCTCATTTAGGGGTGCCTAACCCTAACCTCCTCCCCTACTGCCTAACCCTAACCTCTCCCCAGGGTTGCCTAAACCTATCCCCCCCTCCATGCACCCTAAACGTAACCCTAACCTTCCAACCCCCGGTGGTGCCTAACCCTAGCCCCTCCCTTCCCCTAGCCTAACCCTAACCCTCCTGGGGGGTGCCTAGCCCTAAGTCCCCACGGGAGCCCCTAAACCTAACCCTCGCCCCCCGCGGCTGTCCACCCCGGACGCCCGGCTTACCTTCGTTCAGTATGCTGACCGTCAGAATTTCAGTGGGTGGATAATGATAGGCGTCAGAATTTCGACGCCTAGTCCCATGCCGGGATTTCACAAGTCGGGAAGCCGGCGGTTGGGAAGCCAGCGGTCGGCATTTCGACCGCCGGCTTCCTGATCGTATACCATCACAGGGTATTACATTTACCCCCATATGTAAAATTTGACATTTAAAAAAAAAAAAAAGTTGTCTGATGTAGGGTTTTTGTTTTTAGTAAATAGTACGGTTTAAAAAGTACACATAAAATTACCTAAACACTTGTGGATTTCCTTAGTGCTTAGTTGATAATGCAGCACGTTAAGTGCACTTTCATATCACAAATATATACAATTTAGCTTGCATGCAATATTACACATAGACACAGGCCAGTCCCAAGGAAAGCAGGGTGTCTGCTCTAATCATCCTGCAGGCCTCTTGGATAGATTCATGCTTCATTAGCTAAGTGTGTGAGGAAAGATGTTTCTCCAGCATGTGAGCTGAAAGTTGAGAAGTCCTCTCCAATTACAGGAAGATAGGATACAGAAGTTATTTTTGTGTAATGTCTTCACTTTAAGGACAAACGAATAACAAAAATAAATTTGTTCCCTACAGCCTTTAGCCTCATCCTGACAGAACCCAGCGCCCAGGTGCACACATATGGGAGATTCATTTGCCTAGAACTATCCGTAGACAAAAGTTACTGCGTGCTGCAAGTATTTCTGATTTATTTTTTCAATAAATGATAAATGTTGTGAGAAGACCATACCGGGCCTAGGGAAAGAAGGAGAGATGCCCCTGTGTAAGGACAACTTTAATTCATCACCAGGTTGTCTGGGCACTGCAGTATTCTATATATAAATATGGGATAGGGATGGCCATCAACCATCAATGGTTAGCAATCATCTATGATTTTGACATCGATGGTGGATGTCCAAAGGGTCTCCGCCATTCATAGTAGAGACCCCGCAAATTTTATTTTTCCCCCAGTACAGGAGGCACGGTGCTTAGCCATGCCTACTCTGCCCCTATTAGCAATGAAGAAAGTATCTAACAGCGTTGGACGTGAATCCACAAACAGCCAATCAGAAGCAGTTAGCTAGTGCTGGCAATCATCATCATCAATATCACCCCATCATCAATATCATCATCATCATCATCAATATCAGCACCATCATCAATATCACCATCATCATCAATATCATCATCTTCATCAATATCATCATCATCAATATCACCACCATCATCAATATCATCATCATCATCATCAATATCAGCATCATCATCAATATCAGCACCATCATCAATATCACCATCATCATCATCATCAATATCATCATCTTCATCATCAATATCATCATCATCATCAATATCACCACCATCATCAATATCATCATCATCATCATCATCATCATCAATATCAGCATCATCATCAATATCACCACCATCATCAATATCACCATCATCATCAATATCAGCACCATCATCAATATCACCATCATCATCAATATCATCATCTTCATCAATATCATCATCATCATCAATATCATCAATATCACCACCATCATCAATATCACCATCATCATCAATATTACCACCATCACCTTTTTGAACCTTTACTTCCTAGAATTTTTGTTCTTTTTTGCCATTTGTATTCTGAACTTTATACAAATTCTGACCAATAAAAAGACAATTGTCTATATACATCTGTGATGCTACATGACTGATAAATATAGCTGCCAAAATAGTAACAGTAACTGCAAACAATAACTAAAAGTGATTTGTGGGTCATTGTTGTGTAAAAGTCGACTACTTTTGTGCAGCCATTACCCCAAAATATATATTTTTTATTATTTCTGTTTGACCTCTCCTTGTTTAATCGGGTGTTAACTGATCCGCATCCGCTCCATCGTGTTTTCATCCACTCATTCCACTGATTCTGCAATACCCTAGTCCCTCTACTATGTTCCGTGCTTTGTTTGTAGCCTATTTATGGTCAAAGTACGTCTGACTTCAACTATCTTTCTGTTGCCTATGTGGTAGGCTTTGGTGAGCATTGCTGGATAGGGATCTTCTGGTAAGTAGCCGGCAAACTCCTTGCTGCTCTCCACCTGGCCTTGTGGTGACGCACCGCATCTGTGCACGCATCTTTTGCCGGTGTAGCTAGAGCGACTATATGGTAATACCGCTAGAAGACATTCTCTGGTGTACATCCGTGCGTCTGCATGTG
The DNA here is from genome assembly GCA_031769625.1 of Taudactylus pleione. Lineage (NCBI taxonomy): Eukaryota > Metazoa > Chordata > Amphibia > Anura > Myobatrachidae > Taudactylus > Taudactylus pleione. The sequence continues at coordinate 1,600,750 of JAUIMM010000066.1, forward strand.
TAAATATTAAGATCCCCACCTTGAGCGTTTTTAGTCACTGAAATAATTCTTGGCGCATCTTTAGATGCAATCGTTGGTTGCACCATCGGAACCTGCACCAGCCCCGTGCTAGGTGCAGAATCTCTGTCAGGGTATGGCCTCCAAAGTAGGTGATTAAGCATCTGAGTTCGCAGCCAATTCAGAGACGCAGCCACAACACTCCCATAACACGCCATACGATGGTGCATCTCTGCGCGTCTAAATCGCCACTACCCAGGAACATCCAGCATATCCAATATATTTCTAAGACCCTACATCTCAATCACAACTGCACTTGGCTGGGTACACACCGTGAGATGCAGGCGCTGTGTGATTTTTTAGCAAATTAGTCACGTTCTAAGTTGAGAAACAGCGGCCATTTGTGCACTACGTGCAACTCAGAATCAAACCCACAGAGTCAGAGTCATTGTAAAGTGGTAGCGACCTATTGGCCAGACAGGATCCTATTGGATCGGCTACCCTGTAAAGAGTTTTTTGATTAATACCTCTGAAGAAAACTTTAGTGCTGCAGCGATACGCACCTATAATAATTTTTCCTTTTAGAGGCCACACTGCTACCAATAAAAAATATACCCCTTAGAATTCACGGAAGTGAATAGATCCCCTTCAGTTTTTTGTATCCTGACATCATTAGCTATTGTTCAACGTCATTCTCTACAATCCATGTGGGCATAGAGGGGGAGCCCGCGAGGGGACAACTTTCTTTTTTTTTGGTGTACTGTAAGGGCAGGGAACCGCTCTTCCACCCTCACTCCACACCATACTTGCCAACTCTCCCTGATTGTCGGGGAGACTCCCTGAAATAGCAACAATCTCTCAAAGATATAAGGCACAATGATCCCTATGGCTACATGCATTTTCTGAAAAGTATCAGTGTGTTTTCCTCACCCAGTAGATCTTAGTAATTGTGTTGGGGCTCATTTACATTTGAATGTAAATCAATTTTATGACACACCTCTCAGATGTAGCCGTAGACGCCCACTTTAACGCCGCGCTCATAGGTGTTGCTTTCGCAATCTCCCTGAAATGCTTTTTCAAAAGTAGGCACGTATGCACAACGTTACTTCCAGGTGCAGAAACTGAAGGGGAAATGTATACCTTTCCTTCGAATCACAGCTGATCACTTGTTTATTTGTGTATGTTACAGTAACGTAGGATGCTGTCCCATAGGAGTGCTCAAAAGATGTTCTTTTTGTCAGCTAGAAAAGTGCAGCATTCCCCAAAGCTCTGCATGTCCCAGGGTGACTGATCGGAGAGAGGGGTTACACTCTTACCCTGTGATGTCAGAGAGAGTTAGCTCTGAAGACTCTGCGCACAAAGTATTTTTTATATGACAGCCTTTATGGGAAAACTCCTATTTAAATCGATTAAAATCTTTGGTTAGAGAGCAGTCACTGAATTCATTTGAGCAATTGTTAAAGCAGCAAAATTATTTCCATTCTCATGATTAACTGTTTTTTTTTCTATCAGTGAAATTTTTTTCTTTCATTTGAATTTTTCCTGCTGTTTTAGTTTGTGTAAAACGCTGTCAAATAACGAGTTTACTCTATTGGGGAATTTGCAAAGTCTGTTATGTAGAACTCCAATAAAAAGATATTTTTTTACTACTCATTTATGTCGGACAAATTTTCAATGCATTTTATATACAGATGTGTCCTTACACATCTTTACTGCAGTCGCACAAATAAGCCCCTCTTGCCGCACCAGGTCCTGTTAGACTCTGCTATCTCCGGGCGAGGATTCCCCAGCAGACTGTGCTGATGTATATATAAGACATTTGATATATGACACTTGTATATCTGTGTGAGGCTGAGTCTCTGAATCTGTATACAAAGTGCTATGATGCAGCAGCCACAGCTTTTTTCATTCCAAGTTCCGTTGTGCTTCATATACAGACTTCAGTGCACACATATATACAAGTGTCACATTAGGGCATGGGGGAGGGAAAATTAGTTTAATCGGCCCCCCTCCGACCATTGCACAGGAGAGGAAACTGTTGCTTATCTCTGGGACGGAATAAAGCTGGGTACATGTAAAGATTTTCTGTCCAACCATCCAACTAGTTGATTGGTTGGAATGAAAATCTGGTAACGTATGGGAGTAACTGATGATCAGCAATTTGCTCCTAAATGCCAGAAAACAGATGAAAATGGTCGGTCAGACAAGTTTGTTAAATGTTTGATCTAAACAATTTGTTCTAACAACAGTTTTTGTCCATTTTCCGGTGTTTGGGAGCAAATTGCTGATTGTCATTTACTTTCATACGTTACCAGATTTTCATTCCAACCAATCAACTGGTTGGATAGTTGGACAGAAAATCTTTACGTGTGTACCCAGCTTTAGTCTGCCCACTCTCCATTCTGCTTGAGCATCCAGAAGCCATTTCCGACCACGGGCTGTTCAGACCCATTATTTTGTCTGCTGGCCCATTCTGTGTATACACTGCTGCTCTCGCACAATTCACCAGAGCAGCCATTTTGCTAATGTCCCCACAGCTGCTGCGTGTGTCAACAATTATTCAACGTTCAAAGTCCGTCAGATCGTGTTGTTTACTCATTATTATGAGTGATCCACCTCATTAGTCTCTGCATACCTTCACCTTTCCGTTCTTTTACAGATTCAGACATCCCGCATCAGCTTTACCTGCGGAATAGCTACTTTTCATAAAGTCGCTAAGTGACAGAGCCGGATTAAGACGTCACGGGGCCCTAGGCAAGTTACTGGTTTGGGGCCGCCACCCTGATCCATTCATCCATTCATACAATGAATACCTTTTTTCTAGGCAAACTGGAGCTGAAGGAAAAAAAAGTAACCCCTCCCTCTACAGAAACAAAAAATAAATTACACAGCAAACAAATCGATAAAAAAATAAAACCCACATGGGTCTACTTAACGATAAGCGATGATAGGTAACATTTTCAATCAGTAATACCTGCAATTCTATCAGTACCTCATGGCAAACCAATCCTTATGATAGCGCCCCATTGCCGCCCAGTTGCACCCACCCAGTTGCAAGTGGAGATATTACTGACATATACTGAATGCAACTCTGATAAGGTACGCACCACCCCTTCCCGTTTTTGTGATCCCCATACCATATTACGAGCATTTCTGTGACAACCATAACATTTTGAGATAATTTTTGTGACTGCCATACTATACTGAAAGCATTTTTGTTACCACCACACACTGTAAAGATCATGTTGTGACCACTGCACAATAGAGAACATTTTTGTGACCACTATACACTGCAGAGACCATTTTTGTGACCGCCATACAATAGAGAACATTTTTGAGACCATACACTATAAAAAAATATTTTTGTCACTGCCATATAATACATAGAGCATGTTAGTGACCACCATATAATACAGAGAGCATGTTAATGACCACCATATAATACAGAGAGCATGTTAATGACCACCATATAATACAGATAGCATGTTAATGACCACCATATAATACAGACAGCATGTTAATGACTGCCATATAATACTGAGACCATGTTATTGACCACCATATAATACCCAAAGCATGTTAATGACCACCATAAAATACAGAGAGCATGTTAATGACCACCATATAATACAGAGAGCATGTTAATGACCACCATATAATACAGAGAGCATGTTAATGACCACCATATAATACAGAGAGCATGTTAATGACTGCCATATAATACAAAGAGCATGTTAATGACCGCCATATAATACAGAGAACATGTGAATGACCACCATATAATGCAGATAGCATGTTAATGACTGCCATATAATACAGAGAGCATGTTAATGACCACCATATAATACAGATAGCATGTTAATGACTGCCATATAATATAGAGCGCATGTGAATGACCACCATATAATACATAGAGCACATGAATGACCACTATACATTATATTGTAGTTTTGAGACTTCCACACAATACTATCCCCTCATCCTTAAAAATCCCTCCTAAAAACTCATTAACTCATTTGCTCCTTCAGGATTATAATAGCAGCCAAAAGAACCAGATATAGGATTGTTTTATGTGGTACACATACTGTATAGGTCTAAAAATAGCTTTTATTTGTCCTTTTAAAATGGAAGTAATTAAATTACAGCTAAATAAAATGGACAGATAGTGAAAAAAGTTAAAGAAAAATGAATTTTAAAATAGCTGTGCACTCACTACATACTCTGTTCTGCAGATATATTGGGAATTGGCCACCACGATATGTCTGTGAACAACGTCATTCACAGACAGATCGCTGGTACACTCTGACCGATGCACACACACTATATCAACCGATATATCAATCGGTTAAATTGATCAGCCAATATATCTGTCAGTGTGTACCCAGCATTAGGTTGTAAGATCCAATGGGTCAAGTACTGATGTGAATAATTAAATATTCCTTAAGTACTGTGTATTATGGTGGCACTATACGTATAAATAAACGCCAACATTAGTATTATAATTATTATTATTAATAACAATTTAAGCTTATTTTGTGTATCATGCCAGAATGTCACTGACATGAAGAATGTGTGTAACACACAGGAAAATAAAACATAATATATTTTATTTTTAATAAATACATAGCGCAATGGGGCCATCCAGTGGAAATTGCTTAGAACTGCAGCTTCATTCTGTAAATTAAGTTTCCGAAGTGCATATTATATTCTGCATACTGAAAATCCTGGTTTAGTCTCACAATGCCCTATTTGTTACACAATGAAAAACATTTGTAGGCATATTTCAGTTGAGTGGCTGCACCTATTAAGGTTGATTCTTTATAACTTTATAAAATGGGCATAGCAATAAGAGACTGTAGAGTTTAAGAATGTCAAAAGAAATGCAGAGTATTTCATATATTCCAACTCTTGTATCACCACACAAATGGAGGCAGAGGCGGAGAGGTCATAACATTTTTGCCCCACTATTTCACAACTCCGGTCACAGGCAGTTAAGCACAGCTGCAAGGACATCTGTGCCACCCTCATCAATGTGTGCCTATGGGCATGTGTCTATGGTTGCTTCCTTTCATATACTGGTTAATCTGGTCCTTTTCCTTCAGTTTCTCCTGAGAGGGCTTCCAGATTATTGGGACACTTTCTATGTGGATTTAAACTAGATATATTCCGCATATTACAGAGAACAAAAAGGCTTTTGAAGAACCAATGCCAATTGCAATTGTTGCTATAATTTTCAGAATTGTCACATTTAGACAAACGGGAGTGGATTTAATGTTTCCAATTGATTCATGCTACACATGTTTCATTTAAATCAGTGTAATTGAAGCTAATCATTCATTATTAGAAGGTTTTATTCCTTGTGTTTTATTGTTTTTATTTTGATGTTTATATTTATTTTTATTTATATTTTTTATTCATTATAATAATATTGAATTTTTTGGTGTCCTTGTATATTGTTATTTGAGTAAAAACATTTATGTGCAAACCAAACTTTTAGATTGGAACATTACCAATTGGACTAGCAGAATCATATTGTTTTTTTACCCTCTGAGAGCAGTAGCTGTGGGAAGATTCTCTTCCTACAGCCGCTCATACCGTGTATCTGACTGGTCACATCGTTTCCGACTAGATGAGGTAACGGACAGCCTGGTGTGGTCACAAACGATGCATCCATGCCAGGCAAGTGGTTAATGTATATACAGGCAGAGAGTATGTAGTCAATCTGAGAATCAAGACTGTGGCAAAAGCACAGCGTAGGGATGTGAGGTTCTTAGGGCTCTATGTACTAAGGGGAGATAAGGGGTTAGAGACGCTAAAGGCAGAGAACATCCCTGTAATGTACATACCGCTTCTAACTTAAGTATGTACTAAAGGGATTTTCTCTGCCTGCACAGCACTAAGTGTCCCAGGTGTAACTAGTACCTCTTTTCCACCAAAAACCCAGGTCCGACCTGGGTTTTTGGAAATGGTTCCAACCCTGGTCAGACCCAGGTTAGACCCATTTACACTGCACCTTTGATCTGGGTTACTCCCAGGTCAGCCCTGTTCACACTGAACTCGGGTCTGCCCTGCTAAACCTGTGAGGTCATAAAAAGTGGGAGGTGACTGCTCCACAACCACCAATCAGCTCATTTTAGGCATGACCCAGGTCGGATAACCCGGGTCGCACCGTTTACACTGCACCATTACCCGGGTCCATCCTGGGTCCAACCCTGGTAGCTATCTGGGTTGGATTGCTGTGTCACTTGACCTGGGTTATTTTTCAGAGACCCTTTTACACTGAGCTGCCACCCTGGTAGACCCAGCAAAAACCCAGGTTTTTGGTCTGGTGTAAAAGGGGTATTAGAGGAGAGGGCATTAACGCCACAGAATTAGTGGAGAATTAGCAAATAGACCCCTTATTGCTGAGGGAAGATTCTGTGACACCTACACTTCTATGTCAAATTAAACTTGTTTTAAATGGAAAGGTGAGATATATTCAGCCACATGCTGGAAAACACACTCATAAACACCTATGCAGACTTGCACAATCTTTCACTTTTGACTGCCTGCAGCAGGGGAGGTGGGAAAGGGCAGGTAAGTGGCTTTCTAACATTAAAGATGTGTACCAGCAAATGCAGCTCATGCAGTACTAGAGAAACCGCATAAGTGCCTGTTAGGAGCTGTATGTTTTGCAGCTGCTATAGGACAGGCGCAAATATCACACAATAATGACAATATATAGTAAACCAGGTGTATATGCTGCTGAAACATACAGATCGCAGGATGTATATGGCTGAAATCATGCTTGCCGATTTATAAATTCTCCCTGGGAGAAGCCTACGGAGGAGAAGCAGGTGGGCGGAGTTGGGGGTGGGGCCAGGCAAGTTGCTTCATTAAGCCCCACCCCTTCACTGGAATTTGTCGTGAACGTCGGATATTTAAAATAGGGGCGGGGCTAAATGACTTGATTCTTATATAATCACTTGATTAGGCCCCGCCCCCAAGTATGGATCTGCCAATCCCCAGTAATATTCTTCCTATTCTGCCCACTTCACTGTGGGAGAATGTGGGAGAAGTGCCTGCTCTTCCGGTTGTGCGGGGGGTTACCCGGAAAATAAAGTTTATTTTCATGCTATTTTATTAGTCATTTATGTCCATTTTGTCCATAAGGCTCTACCAGCCCAGCTTTATTTACTTAGAGTTTGCTACAGTACAAAACGTGGCACAAAAACAGGATGAAAGAATCACATGGAGTTTGGTGGCAGAAACTAAATCTCCAAAACACCATTAAATCCAATTATTAGAAATTATATTAGCCTGTACCAGTATGATATATAGCTAGACTGACAGTTATCCATACTTAAAGAAAAGATAAAGAAAGTACTCTATATTGTAGGGGCACAATTCTCTGCTATAATAAAGTAAAACTTAACGTTTATTAGAAATATCAATAAAAATAAAATTCAGGACAGACAAAAGAGGAGACAAACAACATATATACAATTATGCAGGGTATTTGAGAATAAACCAAATCAGTCGGAGAATTATATAACCATCCGATGGTGACCTGCTGGTATTTGAGTATGTAAACAGAGTCTCTTCTATCAAGAAATGAGACCATCCAATGAGATAAGTATAAGTCTCATACAAGGATATACAAAATGCAAGAGATGAAAGACAGTCAAAATGATTCATAGTTTGTAACCAAGTACAAGAAAAATGGGTCCCTATGACATCATATTGGTCTCTAATAATTGCAAACCATAATACATTATTACATACCCATCATACAATCTGAAAACAGCCTGGGTGAAAAATCTTATTGCAAAGATGAAAAAATCTCATGACAGTACAATAAGTGTGATAATCAGAATAATATCTATCAGATACTAAAAGAAAACGCTGCTACATCTGAGCACTGTGGTAGAGTATGTCCACCAACCAAGTACCCTCTGCGTATCCCTAAATCAATATGCTCAGAAACATTTATAACCCAAAGTAATTGCGGCATAATACATCATACATGTCCAGGCTAAATGAATCGTACGCACAATGGTTTATCATAAAGACCACAACACATAGATATTAGAGTATTGTAGATAAAAATCGTGAAGATTTTGTGGTGGTTAGAGACAAAAGGGAACATACAAAGAATCAGGTATTATACTAAAATAGAAACAGAAAAGTAACCTCTCACTTATCAGTAAGGGGTAGGTGGCTGCTGTGTTCCATGTACATGATGTAGTGAATGGAGCATGAGCGGACCTACCACATATACCATGAGGGTATGAAATATAGTCAGGTAGATATCCAAAACACTCCCCTGTCTACTCCATAGATAACCTGCTATATAAAACGCAGGCTACCCGGTAGAACAGTGAGAGAATATGAAACACCTGAAAAGAAATTGGAGTGTTCAGTGGTAATAACAGGGTGATATGTAAACAGTAAACAGCTACCGCCCCCACCAGTAACCAGCTGCCGCCCCCACCAGTAACCAGCTACCGCCCCCACCAGTAACCAGCTACCGCCCCCACCAGTAACCAGCTACCGCCCCCACCAGTAATCAGCTGCATTCCCATCTGGGAACTCTCCTGATGGGGAACATTTCACAGTGGACAAGATTTGCATTTATCAGAATACATTTTACTGTATGTGTTCAAATGGCAAAGTCTTGTAAACAGCGTCCAGGCAATTAACACACTGGCAATCTACATCTTTAGCTCTTCAGTGCTGTAAAAACAAATATTTAAAAATGGTATTACACAAAGCTTAAGAGATGGAATTTGGCAACAATAAAAATAGTTCATTCTAACATTTACTTTCTCACACAAAAAAGGGAATACAGATATTCCAGGCATTTTCTATACATTCAGCTTTGTTATGTTTAGGTGAATAAGATATCATTGCATCCATTTCAGACTTGTTTCATCAAGTGTATATGTCTCACTTGTTCGTGCAAGCAATTGTTTTTTTTTACTTACAGTACTAGGCTATACAATGGGCAAAGCAGACATACAGAAGCCTCAGAAATGTCAGTATTATTTATATATATATATATATATATATATATATATATATGAATATACCATAGACAAGAAAACCTTACGGTTTCACATGTCCCATTAAGGCTTCTTAGACATGATCTGAAAATTCACAAAACCTATTGAACTTCTGCCACTCAAACTTCAAAAAGCAATGAAATTATGATCATTAAAGCTGATGCCTTAATGGACGTCTTCCTTGCATAATACAGATATGGTATGCCATCACACCCTGTGGTTAACTGCAGGTTCAGCACATCTCATTCAGTGCCCACAATCTTCCCATTCAGTCACCACAATAATCCCACTGGGTTCAAACATCTTTCCCACTCCATACATCTATCTCATTCATTATACACATTGAGCTCCCTAATTGCTAAAACTATCATACTCTGTCTAAGCATGTACACTATCTTCACCTCCATGCTGCTATAACTTCCCCAATCCCTACAGCTGTGTTTGTTCTCCCAACAGTGCTAGTTTACATGCCCTTATCCACATCAATATGTCTTTCCTTCATCCGTGCCACTGTGATTCCTTCCATCTGCACAACTGCCTTGCCCCCAGCCACACCACTCTATCTTCCCCTCATCTCTGCCACTCTTTCTTCCTCCATCTGTACCACTCTGTCCTCCCCAACCGTGCCACTCTGTCTTTCCCCTCCCATCCGCACCAATCTGTCTTCCCCAATCTCTACTGTTGTGTGTTCTCCCATTGTGCTAGTCTGTATTCCTCATCCACACCAATCTGTCTTTACCCAACTGTGCTGCTCTGTCTTCCCGCATCCATGCCACTCTGTACCCCCCATTCATGTCACTCTGTTCCCCCAAACCATGCCACTCTGTCTCCCCCCCATGTGCACCACTGTTTTCCACCAATCTGCATCACTTTGGCTCATCCCCATCTGTACTGCTAAATCTTCCCCTCTCCATGCCTTTCTGTCTGGTCCATCCACACCGCTTCTCTCCCCATCCACCACACTCTTATCCCATCTGCGCAGCTGTTATTCTCAGACCTCAGTTGTATAGACTGCATGTGTGTATTCCAATGAGCACACAATTCTGTGAATTAGCAGCTCCACCATTTTGTGAGTGACAGCAATCTCACTCTGTGAGAGTGCTGAATCTACAGTTAACCGCATGGTGTCATGGCATACCATATCTGTATTATGCAAGGAACACGTCCATTAAGGCGTCAGCTTTAATTATTGTAATTTCATTGCTTTTTGAGTTTGAGTGGCACAAATTCAATAGGTTTTGTGAAATTTCAGATCATATCTAAGAAGCCTTAATGGGATATGTGAAACCGTAAGGTTTTTGTCTATGGAATTTCATTGCTTTTTTAAAATGTATTAACTATCAGGGTTTGGAGGAGCAGGGCAACAAAATGGCACATTAGCGCAGGTGGAGGAAGGCCGGCACATAGGAGGTGTTTTGGGGAGGGACAGGGAAAGATGGCTGCAGGGGCAGGCTGCAGGAGTGCGGGGCAGTGCCAGCAGTGGGGCGCGGACCAGTTGCAACAGTGGAGCAGTGCACAGGGGCATTAGCAGACAACAGAGGTGCTCACTGGCGCTGGGCATGCATCTGAGAAAATAAGACACAGATGCATGGATGAATCAGTGAGATCCATCTATGGATCTGTGATAAAATTTTAATTTGTGCAAAATAAAAATAAAAAAAGGGAAATGCGCCCCCTCCCCCAAACACAAGCAGCCCCGGGCTTTTCACCGCCGATCCTGGTTGTGAAAATACGGAGGACAAATGACATAGGGGTTCCCCATATTAAGAACAACCAGCACCAGGTAAATCAGAACCAGTCCTGGTTGTCAAAATATGGGGGACAAAGGGGTCCCCCGTATTCAGCGCAACCAGCATTGGACTCTGAGCCGGTCCTGGTTCTGGAAATACAAGGGAAAAAATTAGTAAGGTTCCCCTGTATTTTCCAGAACCAGCACCAGACTTTTTCTAGCGGGGGGGGTAATGCCACAGCCAGGGGAGCCCTTTCACCGGGCCCCCCAGCTGAAGCATTAACCCTGAATGCTAGTCAGCCCAGGCTGGGGATCCCTGAGGATCTGGGAGACCCCTCTCCAGGGAACCCGAGGCCCAGGCTGATAGCTTGGAGCTATCCTCGGCATTCCTGTCTGGTGGGTGCCGGGTTGAGAGTGTAGTATGGTGCATATGAAAGTATAAATATTGTCTTTTGCAGTCCCAGCAGACCTCCCCCACTTACTGGTACTTGGAGATCCACAAGTACCAGCATGCAGGTGATTAAGGGCCTGCTGGTACCTATAGTACCCTTGTAAAATAAATTTTAAATAAAACAAAGACCGTTTGTTTTAATATTTTATTTTTCTGCACCTTCACCTCGGGGGCGGCAGCCTTTAAGCTCTCTTTCATGGCTGCCGCTTCCCCCAGGACTTCCACTGCATCTTTACCTGGAGGGGGGACGCCTATCCCGGACTTCCCCGGCGTCCTGTCTTTGGCAGGTCTTCTCTGCTGCCACCAGGCCAACGGATTGCCGTGTCCTACCACTGGCCTAAATAAGCCAGCCGAGGGGGCAGGGCGATGACGTCGCGAACCATGACTGGTTCGCGGCGACCATCTTTAAATTTAAAATTTCATTTAATTTTTGAAATGGGCATTGCGGTTCTCACCATTGAAGTCAATGGTGTGAACCGCTCATTGGCTGAGAGGCAGAAGGCTCACTTCTCTCAGCCAATGAGCACTCAGCGGCGAGCTTTCCATAGTGAATTCCTGCTGCTAAGCTCTCATTCATGGAGTTCTGTCTTTGTAGGACAGTACTAATGTCCGTGGGTTGCATATCTTGTTTTGCCAAGCCTATTTTGGACCCAAGAGGAGAAGGTGAGTATGTTTTTTTTTTATCAGGTACCCTATGGATAATCTATTGGAGAAGGGGACCAATGGGCTTCAGGGATACATAGGTGAGTATGTGTGTATGTGTGTGTGCGCATGTATGTTTAATAAATGTCTACTTTGTACGGTGTGTGTATCCTGTGTTTAGTTAAATATTTTTTTTGCTGTAGAACTACAGGTACCAGCATGTGGGGGAGGTGAGGCCTGGTGGGAACTGTAGTACCACAGGAAAAGACAATATTTAACTTCTATTTTTTACACCACATTACACTATCAACCCAGCACCCACCGCACCAGGAGTGCTGGGGATTGCCCTGGGCTATCAGCCTAGGCCTGGGGTGGCCTGTAGAGGGGGACCACTTTATTGGGGGGGGTCCCCAGCTCCCAAAGGGAACCCCGGCCTGGGCTGACTAGCGGTCAGGGTTAATGCTTTGGCTAGGGGGCCCTGTGAAAGGGCTCACCTGGCTGTGGCATCAGCCCCTGCTAGAAAAAGTCCGGTGCTGGTTCAGGAAAATACAGGGGAACCCTACTCATTTTTTCCCTCATATTTCCAGAAACAGGACAAGCTCAAAGCCCAGTACTGGTTGCCATGAATACGAGGGACCCCTATGTCATTTGTCTACCATATTTAAGTCTAAATTTGCCCCCTACCCTTAGTTATGCCTTCCCAAAAATCCCCCATAGAGAACAGCAGAACAGTGGGCCTGATTCAGAACCGGACGCTATGCTGCGCTCGCATTGAGTGACTTTTCACAATCTGCACATGCCTATGATTCACAATTCGCGTGCGCAAACCAGACATTGCAATGGGAAAGTGCTTGCCCATAGCACGCAGTCGGGCCGCTATTTTGGGTGACAGATAGTGCCGTTTGTGGGTGGTAACAGGGAAAGGTGCTTGTAAATGGGGGTGTGGATGTGCGAACACAGGCGTGCCCAACCGTCAGAACGGAGTTTAATGGGTGTGCATAATTAGCAAAGTAGCGTCATTACACACGTGACTGGGTTGTATTTTAGCTTGAACTGCTCACAATGTTGTGGTGGGAAAAGGCTACCACAAGCGCTGCGAGGAGCTCCGATGGCTCTCGATGTTCCCGATTAATCCTACAACTGCTGGAGATGACCTGTATTGCGAGTGGCAAAGGGGCATTTTTATACAGGTGCGAGCGCATAGTGCGGCCGCTTGCTATTACTTAGTGGGCAGCTTTATGCGACGCAGTGCGAGCGCATGATTTAAATAGCTGGCCCATTTTAGCCAGCGAGCGGCCGCAAATAGCGTCCGAGTCTGAATCAGGCCCAGTGGTCCCAAGTAAGAGTGTCAGAAAAAACTGACAGTTAGAATTTTCTGTTACTCCCAAATCCTCATTTTTTAGCCCTGAAATTTGGCATGCAGTACCGTGCGACAGTTCTACCCACCCATGCCAAACTTCAGCTCAGTACTTCCTATAGCTCTTGAGGTGTAGCCCCTTAAACATATATATATATATATATATATATATATAAAGAGCAGACCCCGGGGCACTATGATAAGATATCTATTCCTGACATTTTGCAGCAAGGTGGAGGGGCCTAATAATTCACATTGTCCGGCCCCACTCCCATCACCGGCCTCCTGCATCTCCTCTCAGGCCTTCTCCTGGAGAGGAGATGAATAAAGTCAGTGAGTATTATTTGTGGGCTACATGCAAATGCAGCCAGTATTTACCCTGAATGCCTCAAAACAAATGTAATTGCAACACTTGCATTGCTGCAATGTTTGCCCATGTGCAAAATTACTTGCTTTTTTCTGTTGGACTATGGGGGTCATTCAGACCCGGTCGTTAGTGCCGATGTGCTCGGACCGGGTCGATGGCCCCCCACAGAGCATGCGCACGACAGCACCGGCGCCGTCGTGCGTATGCCTGAGACCCGCTACGACCGACAGCGCCGGTCGTAGCGGGTCTCGATCCAAAGGGGGCGAGCTGTCGATGTTGATTGACAGCTCGCCCCGTTTGGAAGGCGGGCCGGGGGGGTGGCAGCCCAAATGGAGGCGCTCCCATGGGAACGCCTACTGTTTGGGGGCGGCCCCACTGACATCACTAGTGATGTCAGTGGAGAGCTTCCAGCTCAGACAGAGCCAGAAGCTCTCCGGGGCTTACGACAAGGGAGACCCTACCCTAGGGTCTTGTCGTAAGCCCCGATGGTCGCGATGGTCTCTGACCATCGTGACCATTACCGGAGCGGTCGTTAGAGCTGTGGGTGTTAACCCACAGCCTAACGACCACAACAGAGGCGGGCGGTCAGGATGCAAGTGGCCGCCCAGTTTCTGAGCGACCGCTTGCATCCTCCGACCGCCTCTGAATGAGGCCCTATGTGTGTACAACTAGCGGTGGTATGGCAGACTGTAGGTACACACCAGTGAATGCACTGAGTCAATGAATAGCCCAGTACTTATCCAGTGGAGTGGTTGATTCTGCTGCAATGTGACATTTTTGGCTGTACTCACAGCTATGCATACACAGATCCATTACATGGAGCAGAACTTTGATGGCTATTGTAAGTGGTACCAGCAACTATAAGCACCGTGGATCAGTGTTAATACAGCAGGTCTCTCTGAGATAAGTGGAAGACATCCATATTCCACTGTGTTGCTCCAACACAGTAAGAAGATGGTTCCTTGCATGCACAGATGTAAGGTAGGCAGCCATCTTGGTTAGAGACTTGAAGTCTTCCTGTAGGAACCAATATGGAGTATGCCCAGTAGTGCCTTCCAGCTTCAACACCCTCTCCTCACTACAAACATCTCCATATTACACAAACATTTACTTTCAGCTTCTTTGTAGCATCCTGTCAGAAACTTGGGTTAGACAAGCAAGAAAACATCAACATTTCAAATGGTTTCAGTTCACTTTTCTTGGTAGATACCTCAGTGAGGATCCCCTCACTGACTGCATGGACTACATTATATCAACAGTCTCTTTACTCATGATCTCAGGACCGCTGTCACTTTCACAATTGTCAATGTTTTCCATACTTGTGACACTAGATTGTTGCAAAGTCTCTTTTCCTTCTACTCACACCAGTTGGCTCTTGACTTTGACTTCTGGATTTCTTGATGCTCACTAAATGAAACATTTGAGAACTCCTCATCGTACCTTTTATTATTAGATCTTACTGAAGTTCTCTTCTGTGGTTGGATGTCCACGCTGGTAGCCTCATGTTCACATATGTCTCCAGCTACTGGCATTTCCAGTGACACATACTTGCTCTACACTTCAAATTCCAATTTTTCTGTCATTTGTGCTGTTTCTTTAAATATGACATCTCTTGACTTGACAAGCTTGCTGGAACTTGGATTACATTTATGGCAATAACAAAGCATGATACACTTCATGGACTTTGAATACAGCTTGCATCTTCTGCTTTTGCTATGTGCACATAGGCAGTACTTCCAAAAGTTCAGAGATGCTTTATATTTGGGTTTCTTCCTGACCATGCTTCAATCAGTGTTTTGTCTTTTAAGGCAACTGTGGGAGAAAAATTTTTCAGGTAGATGGCTGTAGACACTGCTTATGCCCAAAATTGCTTGTTTAGGCCTGCATCCTTTAAAATGCATCTGGCTTACTCCACTAGTGTGCAGTTTTCTCACTCGTTCACACCATTTTGCTTAGGTGTGTAGGCAATGGTCAAATGATGTTTAAATCCTTATTTCTTTAGGAAGAATTCCACATACTTGTTTAGATATTCTCCAACATTATCAAATCTCAGGATCTTAAGTCTGTGACCCATTTAATTCTCTACAAGTCTCTGATAGTCCGTGATTTGACTAGAAAGTAAAACCCATCTGTTAAATTTAGTAGCATCGCTGTGGAGATCTCTTCATTATCTACTTGTACTCCTACACACATTAGTTGCTGAGAAATAGACATCATTCTGTCAATGTAGTCACTCATACTGCTGCACTCATATACTCGTAGCTTGGTATTATATATTACACATCTCAGATTTATACTTCTCATGAGACCCCCATCTGATATGCTGCCTACAGTGCTGTCCACGTGTCTTTTGCTGACACTTCCCATGTGCTTTTTAACACTGAAACCAATCATACCCATGGCTTTCTCTACATCATCTGGGTTTGAACTATCACCAGCATCTACTGAAACTTTTAACAACCTTTAATGCTTTAGTTTCTTCACCATTGCAAACTACCTTGTGGTGTAGATCTCTGTACCTTTAGCTTGACAAACCCAAGTATGAGTGCAGCTCCTGTATGCATACTTCTTACTGACATGACTAAACAGCTCCTTTATTCTGCAATGTATTATGCAACTCTTTTTTTCTGCAGTGTGCTATGTATGGTAAGTATATACTTTTTTTCCTATAGCAGTTTGCTAATTTAAACCTTATTTCCTGTGGTATTTGCCTAAGTAAAATGCATCTAACCTAGAGAAGAATAATTTATTATTATATTGATTTCAATAATAATATTATGAATATAAACTAAATAGTCTTATAAACTGTTTATTGTACTGTGTCTGCTTACATTTGTTTTTAAAACTAATTCAGCTTTGATACACTTGATTTATTTGCAAAAAATGTACAAATGTATTGGCTTTGCTATGTCAGTACTGAGAAACTGAAAGTGCTTTTGGCTAGTAAATATGTCCCTACATAACTGCCAATATTTATCCTTGTGTCTTGTTTGCAATAATCATTTCTGGCGACTGAAAAAAAAAAGTATTTCTAAAGCAACTTGAAATGACAAAAATTAGACAAGGCTTGGTTTAATTGTCTGCTAATGTTTTGTTATAAAAAGTATTCAAAAGATTATTATGAATGGAGAAGACAGTGACTTTCCCATGAAACTATAAGTATTATAGATTATTGAGGTTTTAACTTGAATACTGCAGGTTATGCCAACAAAAGAGAGTTCCTTGGAAAAATTACTCTGTGATGTTTGTATTGTATTAAATACTAGGGACAAATTTACTAAGCATCAATTTGGGGAGGGCACTCTCCATAAGAATACATGGGGCCATGCTGATTGGTCAGAGCATGGGAACTGCCGTTTTGTCCAATCAGTGTGGCCCTATGCATTTTTATGGAGAGTGTTCGGGAGTGACCCCTCAGTTGCGCCGGGGTTCCCAAGATGGCTGCAGGCGTGCTCACTTCCGGAAAGGGGGCAGGTCCTTGCAGAACACAACTTATCACACTTTGGGGCATGCCCAGCACTAACGGAGGTGCTGGGCTTCCCCCCAAGCTCTCAGTTCATGGTGAATAGATGCCGTGGGTAATAATGGGACTTACACAGTATGCTTTACACAGTAATGCCCTTTATAACACATTATGACACACACAGTAATGCCCCTTATACATCATTCCACACTGTAATGCCCTTTACACTATTATTCCATATTGCCCTTTACACTACTATGCCACACTGTAATGCCCACTCCCACTCCTCAGCAACTCATCGCTCCCTAATCCTCCAACCCCCAGCAACTTCACCACGGTGCCTCCATATCAAAAGCTGCATAGTCCCCTTTGACAATTATGGGGACTGTGGTACTTAGCTGAAATTATCAGATAACTTCATGATTTGTTAAATAGCAGTGATACTAAAAAGGTGCTTTACTCATGTGGAAACAGACATTTCTGCATGATTTTGTCTTAATAAATAAACCCATTTTGTATGCAGGAACATATGTACTGTAAGTACTACCTCACTTGTGTTGGAATCATGTTCTGTACAAATAAGCCATCTGCCTACCTGCTAATTATGTAGGTACTAAGTAATTGTGAGATACCCTGCAGTTGTGAGCTATCACTTAAAGACCTGGCCCACACATAGATAATATGCTGCTATTAAAATATTACTTTACAGGTAACTCTGACGACAGCCATTTTGTGGCCAGTGAGATCCCTACTCAAATTAGGCCATTTTGAAGAAGGGCATAGAGGCCAGCACCATTTTAAACAAACTTGGGGCCTCATTTATCAAGGAGTTTTATCACTCACATCGAGTGATATAACTCACTGCGAATGATAATGGTGCTCCAGCCAATCAGCTCCCAACTGTCATCTGTTTGAAAAATTACATTTATCATATGCAGCGAGTTTTACCAATTGTTGTAAGTGATAAAACTCATTGATAAATGAGGCCCTATATTTAAAAAAAACAAAAGAGCATTTGTAGGGGTGACAGTTGGAGCCAATGAGAGAGGAGAGCTGGAAGATCCAGATTACCAGCATGTAATTTAAGGTGTGCAACTGGCAATCGTGTCGATCTCCAGTGACACCCTGGACATTGCATGGTTGCCGGCATACATTGCAGTAATTAATGAAGGATGGAACGATCACTTGTTCCATCCTTCATTAAAATGCATGTGCAGCACATCAAACCTGAAGATGTCACATGTGACTGTGGGAACACACATATTGTGGATACCCATTGCATGATTTGCACGATTCGTCATTCCATTTTGGTTAAGTTGGCCAAATCGGAATGACATTGCCCCAGTGTATACCCGGCATTATAGTCATCATCATAGTGTTGTGGACATTGCATTTAGGTTAAAGGACCCTCCGTTACTTTAAGTGGCATTTGTAGTGTGCTGGCAGGTCTATGTTAGGTTATGTGAATGTCCAATTTTTGTGTATTTTGGGTATATAGCAGTGGTTCCCAAACTCAGTCCACAAGGCACCCTAACAAACCAGGTTTTCAGGATATACATACTGAAGCATTGGTGGCTAAATTAGTCCGTCAGTCAGTTTGGTTATACCATCTATGCACAAGCATGGATATCCTTAAAACCTGGACTGTTAGGCAGTGGGGTCCCTCCATGTGGTGACAACTGGTGCGAGCCGGCAAAAGGAAGCATGGCCTCGCGGGTCGGGGCATGGCCTCGCGGGTTCGGGGTGTGGCCTCGTGGCCCGAATCTCCAGTTTAGTCACTCAGGGACTAGCCTGTGTGTAGTGGCGGCTCTCTCACTGTGACAGGAGCCGAGTGCTGCACATAATACTACACTGCAGCACCCATCTCCTGTCACTGAGGAGGAGTCGTCACTTTGGTGTCACCCCTCATCGGGTGACACCTGGGTACGGCCCACACCCCCCTTGTGACACCACTGCTGTTAAGGTGCTTTGAGGGCCGAGTTTGGAAACTCCTGGCATATAGAATTTGTCCTAAAGAAACATTCAATAGTTTTATAGTGATAATTCATTAGTGATTGAGTTACCAGTGTCTGTATTTAATATAATGTATAGTGGACTTTTTTGGGGGGGGCAATAAAATAAACCATATAAAATGTAATAAAATAAATAAATATGTCACAGAGAGGAGCAAACATTGGAAGTAGCAGGAGAACCTTGAAGAATCGATCAGCGTTTAAGTGAATCCAGAGTGTTTTGTGGGACTACACTGTATCTCACAGCTTCTGACCATCCAGATTGGCAGGACAGTCCCGATTTTGGAGGGATAGTCCCACTTCTTGAGCACTGTTTTGCTGTCCCACTTGCAGGCTGAAGTGTCCCACGGTGGGAAGGAGGAGGGGAGGTTGGGAGGCCCCCTTTCACCCACTGCTCTGCTTAGGAGAACAAGTGGTGCATAGATGCCGATGGTGCGCATGTGCGTGGTGTCTGTTCATGGAGAGTGGGACTGGGGGCATGGAGCACTGGGCATGCCCCCAACATGACAAAAACAGGAGGCATGGCTTGTGGGTATGGGCTTTCCTGCAAGGCCATGCTTAAATGCCACTGAGTCATGCCCTCTCATTTTGGACACAGACCAAAGGATCGTACAGTGTCCCCACCTGGACCTGATGAAAGTTGGGAGCTATACTGTCTGCTCTGTGGTCTCAGAAGAAGATTATGAAGATCTGGATAAGCCCAGGCCTATGAACCTTTCTTATCGTACAGGGCACAGTTTAGTGCTGTGGAAAACGGGGCCATAGGGGAGATTAAATTCACCCTGACTGCAATTTCTCACTACACACCTGTGGCATTCAGAACGTTCACATCACTGTAGTGCGCAGGTGAAATTGCCATGACCTCCTCACAGCACCGTCTGCTCACAACTGCCCTACAGTCTATTATAGACCACAACTGGTCGATACTTTTCAGAAAAGTTGGAAAAAGCTCTCTCCAGTTCCTTCCTGGAGCCCATTAGAAGATTTTGTACTTGTCCTTTTCATAATCCTCCTTTAGTGTATATGCTAAATATAAAGCAACGCAGACATTAGCTCTGGTGGACTCATCCATTGTGAATCCTGATCTCTTGAAACAAAGGTCATCGCTAATAGAGGCTTATCTGCTATTTTGCAACAACATTCCAGAAAGCCCTGTCTTATCAGACATATTTTAACTCTTTAACCTCCATTAAATAATATAAATTGGAAACCACTGATAAGTAGTTTCTTCTTATTAAGTGCCTAGAGTATAAAAGCTCCGTGTTGGAACCCCCCTCACCAATACGTATTGTCATCCTACAACCACTTTGCTGCATGCGATACAGTTCTGTAAATTCCAGCTGAGATTTATGTCAACAAAACGTGTCCCTCAGACCAGCTCATTTCATTTTGTTATTCTTACAAGGACAATTTGGCAGAGATGCCTCTAACTCTGAAGGGAAAAATAAAGCTCTTTGCTTATTCATGTGTTGTTGGTTTATTTCTTGGAGGAAACGCCTGTAAACTCTGGAATTATGACTGAATTACTTTATATAGTTCACTCAGTTTGTTAATGCTCTACCTCCCCCCTTTAGTAAATACATATAAAAGATATAAGATAAGGCGGATGCCTGCTGTCCGCTTCCCACACAGACACCCACAACCTCCAAGAATTGATGCCAAATGCAAGTTCATTTGTGGTGTGAAAATGTATCATCACAGAGAGAGACAGCACAGAAACGCCCCTAACAATGTCTCCTCCCCTTCTATTCATTTCATTCATCACATTTTGCAGAACTACAGGGGTTCCCGACTATAGATGGACGGTAATGAGATAGACAATGTCTAGATATACACCAGGGGTGGAATGTAATAGAGATCGAGTCTGCTGAACTGGCTGTGCCTTGTAAACAACTTTAAAAAAACGATCAAGATCATTTGCATCCCACACCTCCGGCAGACTCGATCTCTATTACATCCCGCCCCTGGTGTTAGACAGTCAATAGTTAGACAAGGATAAAAGTTCGACACGGAAAAAATTCAGGTACAAAAGGTCGACATGGTCAAAAGTTTGACATGAAAATTATCAACACAAAAATGATCAACACTTTTTATTTTTAGGATTAGGGTTAGGCACTTACTGGAGGGTTAGGGTTAGGCACTTACCCCCATGGTTAGGGTTAGGCACTTACCCAGACGGTTAGGGTTAGGCACCAAGGGGAGGGTTAGGATTAGGGTGAAGATCAGGGCTAACAAAAAAAATTGTCGACCATTTTTGTGTCGATCATTTTTGTATAGAACTTTTGACCCTGTCGACCTTTTTACATATCTAACTTTAGTGTAGCTGACATTTTTCCATGTCCAACTTTTTTCCCTGTCTAACTATTGACTGTCTAACATTTGGGGTCTATCTAGACATTGTCTAACTAATTACTCTCTATCTCTTATACCACACCCAAACTACAGTAAGGGCCTGATTGAGATGTGGACAGTATTGCCCAGCCACAAGGAAGCAGTTGTGCTATACCGCACCGCTAAATGCAAATTGAGCAGGGACTGTCTGTAAAAAAACGAGACACTTGCTGCATGCATCTGCGATCCGAGCGCAACACCCGCAGATGCTGCTTCGGATCCCCATCGCGACCATTGCGACGGTTGCGGTTTTGGCCAGGCTGCATAAGATGAAGCTTACTCAGCCTGGCCAGCTCCTGGCTGCTTGCGAGGCCAGGGAACTGGCGTCCTATGACACAGACCCTGGTCTCTGCACTCCCCGGAGTGGAGATGACACCCCCTACCGTTTCCAGGAACATAGCCCACAGCCTGTTAATTAGCCTGATGTTCAGGGGGCCCTGCGGCCATGATTGCAGAACCCCTTCTGCACATACACAGACTTCCCGTTGTTGGATATGTACGTAAACCATCAAGTTTACATACATATCTGAATAAGGCCTTAAATCTCATTTCTACACTGCTCCAAAAAAGGGGTGCAAGTGAAGCCCCTTGGCTCGTGCACAAAACTTCTGCTTCATAGTAAGCACTACAATCTTGCTCCACAAGCTAATGCATTCAGGCCTGTAACTGGGGGTGGGCTAGGGTTGGCCATTGATGGTTGCAGACCAGCAAAATATAACATCCAATTATAAATGGTGTTTCCATCAATGAAGGAGATCCAATGGTTCTCCACCACATCACCATTGATAGAACACTGCTCCCCCGATGTACTTTTTTTTCTTTTCTGCTTGATGTCTGGACACAGAGCGTAGCTCCACCCCCAATGTGACCCACAAAGCCCCACCCCCACATCAGATTGGCTCACATGTTAGTGAGTAAAATAGCAGGGATGACCATCAGTGGGGGAAACTATTGGTGGTCCACAACTTGGTGGTTTATTACACTCGATGCTTCCTTACAGTTCCACCATTGATGGAGAACACATTGATAGCCATGCCTAGAGTTGGAAATTAGTGCCACCCCCCAGGTTCTAGTTCCTTGTGGGGCAGCACTATCACACACATTTGACACCAGAATTTAGCCTGAACGGCACCCCGCAGCCTAAAAAGAGGTCCAGCGTGTTCTTAGGCTCAGCTCTTTCATGATCTTGGTGACCATGCCCCCTCATTGTGACATCATGACATCACATGTTAAGAAGGGGGGTCAGCACAGGGGGAAGATCACCCTGCTACGTCCCTGCCTGCACCCTAGCAGAATCTATATGCATTGTGCTAATTGAGGCATGTGGTGGGTCCAAAGCTGGTTTTGCACAG
The DNA here is from genome assembly GCA_031769625.1 of Taudactylus pleione. NCBI lineage: Eukaryota > Metazoa > Chordata > Amphibia > Anura > Myobatrachidae > Taudactylus > Taudactylus pleione. Next base: position 1,623,555 of record JAUIMM010000066.1, read on the forward strand.
CAAATATTTAGGGCTTTGTCTTAGAACTCCAGACAGTTCTTTGACATCAGCAAAACAATGCAACAAAAACCTGTGAAAAGCTTGCAAGACTGATGCCATACCACTTGATGGGAAGAGGTCAGCTTTTTGCTATCTTAATGTATATGTACTGACAATTGTTCTTTTTTGTTAATGCAATTTTAGTTACATTTAAGTATGTTAACAATCTTCGTTATCGTTGCAGTTACAGTCACACACTTGTACCTAAAGAGTGTACAGCCATGGGCAAAAGTTTTGAGAATGACACAAGTATTGGTTTTCACAAAGTCTGCTGCTTCAGTTTTTATGATGGCAATTTGAATATACTCCAGAATGTCATGAAGAGTGATCAGATGAATTGCAATTAATTGTAAAGTCCCTCTTTGCCATGACAATGAACTTAGGCCCTGATTCAGAGCCGGACGCTCTGAAAGAGCGCTCGCTCTGAATCAGGGCTTTTTTTTTTTTTGGAGCGGCCTCCTGGCCACACGCATAGCTGTGGGTGACCATTCACAGCTATTGCGAGCGGCCAGGATGATGGTCGCGATGGTCAAGACCATCGCGACCATTGGGCTTGTGACGAGACCCTTGTGGTAGAGTCTCGTGGCCGCAAGCCCCAGAGAGCTTCTTCTTCTCTCTCTCTCTCTCTCTCTCTCTCTCTCTCTCTCTTCTCTCTCATTGACATCACTGGTGATGTCAGTGGGGCCGCCCACATATGGCAGGCGTTCACATGGGAATGCCTCTGTTTGTGAAGCCAACCCCGTGCCACGCCTCCAAAAGGGTGCGAGCTGTCGATCAAAATCGACAGCCGACCCCTTTTGGTGCGAGACCCGGAGCAACGGAGCACCCATCGCTAGCCAGGTCTCGCGCATGCACACGTCTGAGCCAGCGAGCAGGTCTGAATCAGGCCCTTAATCTCAAAAACAACATTTCCACTACATTTCAGTCCTGCCACAAAAGGACCAGCTGACATCATGTCAGTGATTCTCTTGTTAACACGTGAGAGTGTTAATGAGTACAAGGCTGGAGATCACTATGTCATGCAGATTGAGTTAGAGTAACAGCCTGGAAGCTTTAAAAGAAGGATGGAGCTTGAAATCATTGATCTTTCTCTGTTAACCATGGTTACCTGCAAGGAAACACGTGCAGTCATCATTGCTTTGCACAAAAAGGGCGTCATAAGCAAGGATATTGCTGCTAATAAGATTGCACCTAAATCAACCATTTATCAGAACATCAAGAACTTCAAGGAGAGAGGTTCAATAGTAGTGAAGAAGGCTTCAGGGTGCCCAAGAATGTCCAGCAAGTGCCAGGACCATTCCCTAAAGTTGATTCAGCTGTGGGATTGGGGCACCACCAGTGCAGAGCTTTCTCAGGAATGGCAGCAGGCAGGTGTGAGTGCATCTTCATGCACAGTGAGTGGAAGACTTTTGGATGATGGCCTGGTGTCAAGAAGGGCAGCAAAGAAGCCACTTCTTTCCAGGAAAAACATCAGGGACAGACTGATATTATGCTAAAGGTACAGGGATTGGACTGCTGAGGACTGGGGTAAAGTTATATTCTCCGATGAATCCCTTTTCAGATTGTTTGGGGCATCTGGAAAAATGCTTGTCCAGAGAAGGAAAGGTGAGAACTACCATCAGTCCAGTGTCTGCATCCTAAGATCATTCATTTGTGGGGTTGCTTCTCAGCCAAGGGAGTGGCCTCACTCACAATTTTGCCTAAGAACACAGCCATGAATAAATAATGGTACCAAAACATTCTCCATGAAGCAACTTCTCCCAACCATCCAAGAACAGTTTGGTGATGAACAATGCCTTTTCCAGCATGATGGAGCACCTTGCCATAAAGCAAAAGTGCTAACTAAGTGGCTCAGGGAAGAAAACAGCAAAATTTTGGGTCCATGGCCAGGAAACTCCAAAGACCTTAATCCCATTGAGTACTTGTGGTCAATCCTCAAGAGGAGGGTGGACAAACGAAAACCCACAAATTCTGACAAACTCCAAGCATTGATTAGCAAGAATGGGCGGCCATCAGTCAGTATGTGGCCCAGAAGTTGATTGACAGCAAGTCAGGGCGAACTGCAGAGGTCTTGATAAACAAGGGTCAACACTGCAAATATTGACTCTTTGCATAAATTTAATGTAATTGTCAATACAAGCCTTTGACACTTACACCCCTTTTACACCAAACAAATAACCCAGGTTATTGCCAGGTCGATCCGGGTTGAGGCTCTGTGTGAACGGCTCCCAACAAAAAAACCCGGGTCGATTTACCGGGCAATCTTACTCGGGTTGAGAGCAGGGTTGAAAATGGATTGTTCCCGGGTCATGAGGCAGTGTAAACGGGTGCTACCCTGCTTATTTGACCCGGCTAGCTCTGAAAGATGCTGATTGGAGCTAGAGAAAAGCAGGGATTACCCGGGTTCAGTGTAAACGGGGCAAACCCGGGAATAACCAGGGTCGAGTTGCAGTGTAAACGGGGTCTGAAGCAGAGTTCGACCCGGGATTGACCAGTGTCCAAATTCCAGGGTTGGACCCGGGATTTTGGTGTAAAAGGGGTATCATGAAATGCTTGTAATGTTACTTCAGTATACCATAGTAACATCTGACAAAAAGGTCTAAAAACACTGAAGCAGCAAACTTTGTGAAAATAATACTTGTGTCATTCTCCAATCTTGTGGCCACGGCTGTATATGTGAAATTAAGCATGTCTAACTTCCTAAACAACCAGTCGTCTTTGCTTGTTTAACTGGGAATAAATAAGGAAGTTCTCCAAGACGATGGGATTTCTGCGCTAACATAAACATGGAAGAAATGACTCATATTAATCCGCAGGGATTCAGCACATGAAAGAAACTGTAGACAGACAAAACGAAGAAGAAATTATTCTAAGGAAAAATAACTGTATTCCCATAATCTGTCTCTGGTAAGATAATTATGCACGCAATGTACATGCTGTATATCAAAATGTGTACTTTTGGTTAAAGTTTCCCACCCCCCTATATACTCACTCCCTTTGTGTCCTCCTCCCCCCCTATACCCACACAGATGTTTAAGACATTGAAGAAATAAAATTATGAGACCTTAGACACTGGTGTGTGACACAGATGTGACATAGGAGATGTGTAGGCCAAGCGCATTTATATTTATATTTATAGGAGTCATCGAGTTTTGAAGTAACGTCTTAAATCATTATAATATATTATAAAGTGTGTGAGATATTATCTTCTATACTACTAAAATTGTATTTTTAAATGCGTGTAATAATTAAATAAGGAAAAATAGGTGTATTAATGCCCGGGAAGTCCATGTTCAGCGCCCCCATTACTCTTCTTACGTGTAGTAAGCCTCCACCTTCTACCTTCACCGGCTGGCATCAGTCTTTCTGAAGATATCACTAGAAAGATGACGCCAAGGCACACTAAATAGGGATCTGCTTGCCGCACCGCTGGTCACCAGTGCTAGATGGCGCTCTAGGTGCAGCATGAGCGGTGCTGGGTCCCCCTGGATGCAGGTAGCAGGTCATAGGCAAATGCAGGGGGGGGTTTCTGTCTGCCTGGAAACCCCCCTCCCCAGCCCACACCATGACGACAATAGAAATAGTAATAGAATAGTGCTGCATGTTCTTCTCAGTATCTAAAATGAAATAATTAGCACCACCTGTGGATCTTAAAACATATATCAGCCAGTAATAAATAACCTGTGCACCAACTAGAAGATCTGGAAAACATGCACTGTTAGGGATGCACTGCTATAGAGCCCAATATGTAGATATATGTCTAGGGCAATGCTAGGTTCTTCTGCTGCTCCGCCAGGCTCCAGGACTTGCTCCAATAGTCTGGAATGGTGCCTACATCTAAAATAAATACGTTCAACTCAGGCAGGATGGCCTACTGACGTATTTAATGGCTTACTGTGATCACTGGTCCTGTATATGCTGGAATTATGACACACAATACACTTTGTATGACGCTTATCAATGCTGGTTAAGTGCTAATTCTGCCCTCTTCATGGACTGGTCACACTCACTCTAAAATCAGGCATTTGGAAACCCCCCTGTAGAATTCCTGCATTTGCCACTGCAGGTCTAGGTGAAGACACTCTTGTGAGTTTCTACCGTTGTGTGTTGGATGGTGTCTTGACCTGTGGTATCACAGTAATCACACAGATACAGAGCACAGATCATGGAGGAGAGTTTGAGTTAATGAATCTGATTCTGAGGTCTGACGATATGTGTGTTAGAGCCACTCCCACGCTCTCTCAGCCAATCAGCACTTCCCCCATTGAGATTGACAGGCAGTGATCTGGTCATTGAGCATAACACACTGTACAATGTATTCGCCTTTGTGCGGGATTTCGTTTTCTTGTTAAGGGCTATTTTTACATTATAGCAGGTAGATCCCACGCTGTTTGACTTCCTGCTATAGTGCAAATGCAAGCCCCCTGTCTTATTCAGCCTGGTGCTGGTTACTGGAAAAAGTGACCCCTGTCCATTTTGTTTTCAATATTAACCCTTTCTGTACACTTTAACACAACAGAGCCTGCACAGATCTGCAGTGTTTTGAATCCGCTGCTGACTGTCAGCAGGTTCATAATTCTATCTGGCTGTGGAGTCTATCAAAAAGGGGGCAATCTGACTGAAATCGCACACGTAAGTAAGCGATGACTATCACCATTGGATCTATTTACACTGTCAACCGCGCTGCTTAGTCAATTTGTGATTTTGATCTTCTAAACTACCGGCGATGTGCAGCGATTTGGTTTAGAAGTCAAAGACGATTCTTAATACATATTGCCCCTGGAGTGCTGCTACCTAGAACCAATATGTCAATGGACATCTTTGCTGCATTTGCGCCAAATAGCCTTTCTCGGCACGCCACGTATCATGAGACTCTACTAATGCCAGGCGTCTTTTTCAAGTCTTGTTTTTGGGAGAAAATGTGTTTAAGTCACAATGCGATGCATCTAGGACGCACCAGGAGACTGTGCTGAGTAATTTTATATGTGACACTTGTATATCTGTGTGCAACTGAGTCTCTCAATCAACGTGCAAAGTGCTACAATGCGGCAGCTGCAGCTTTCTTCCATGCCAAGTTCCGTTTACAGTCTCAGGGGCTGATTCAGCATTGCGCAGGACTCATTCTGCCAATGAGCAGAACGGGTCCTGCGTGACCGCACACAGCCCCTGATATGCCTCAGACTGATTGACAGGCATAAGCCCGAGCATTGCAATTACAAGTCGGATCCAAGACCGGCTCGGGTTTCCTCGTCTGACTCGGATCCGAAAACTAGGCAAAATGCGTCATCCTCCCACTGTCGGATTCTCGCGGGTTCTGGATAGTATAAAGGTCCCATTTTCACTCCAGCTGTGAAGAGTGTACAGGCAGATGTGCTCTATTCTTATAGGGTGTAGTCAGTGTTGTGTGTTGTCACTATTTGTTCAAGGGTGCAGTGTTGTCAGGCTGGAGCTGTAGTACATAAAGTGGGGGGTGCTGCTGTGTCATTCACTGTTGTCCTGTCAATCAAGGGGCAGGGGCTGCAGTACATAAAGGGCTGCTGCTATGTTGTACATAAAGGGGCAGGGGCTGCAGTACATAAAGGGCTGCTGTGTTGTTCATAAAGGGGCTTGGGCAGTAGTACATAAAGGGCTGCTGCTGTGTGTCCTGTCCATCAAGGAGCTAGGGCTGCAGTTCTTAAAGGGTTGCTGCTGTGTTGTCCATAAAGGGGCAGGGGCTGCAGTACATAAAGGGCTGCTGCTGTGTTGTACATCAAGGGGCTTGGGCTGCAGTACATAAAGGGCTGCTGCTGTGTGTCATGTCCATCAAGGAGCTAGGGCTGCAGTTCTTAAAGGGCTGCTGCTGTGTTGTCCAAAAAGGGGCAGGGGCTGCAGTACATAAAGGGCTGCTGCTGTGTTGTCCATAAAGGGGCAGGGGCTGCAGTACATAAAGGGCTGCTGCTGTGTTGTCCATAAAGGGGCAGGGGCTGCTGTACATAAAGGGCTGCTGCTGTGTTGTCCATAAAGGGGCTGAGGCTGCTGTACATAAAGAGCTGCTGCTGTGTTGTCCATAAAGGGGCAGGGGCTGCAGTACATAAAGGGCTGCTGCTGTGTTGTCCATAAAGGGGCAGGGGCTGCAGTACATAAAGGGCTGCTGTGTTGTCCCAGTGTTAAAAAAATAAAAGTAAAATAAAATTATCATTCCACAAAAAAAATCTGTTTTGATTTTGTGTGTGTGTGTGTGCTACTGTAGTTAGTACAGTAGCTACACTATTAGTGGTCACTGACACTGCCGGCCAGACTGCAGTTTGTCATCCATGTATTGTGACATTATAAGTCACAGCGCAGTGTGTTATTCTTATTCATAAAAAATATTATGACACTGTAAGTGGTAGCGCAGTGTTTTACTCATAAAAAAATCTTGTGACACTGTAAGTATTAGCGCAGTGTAATATTAAACTTTTCACTTTTTTCCTCAATCGTGAATATAGTGTTCAGTCAAGCTCTGGCGGCAGGCAGGGAGCCGGAGCTAGAGAGGGCACTTCTGTGCATGTGCCAAAGGTGCATGTGCACCCGAAAAAGGGGCATGACCATTGAAAAGGAGGTGTGTCCATAAGACCCGTCCCCTTTTCATCACTCTTGGGGGCGTGCCGACACTTACGGACATGCTGGGCAGCCCCCAAGTACTGCCAACAGGGAGAATAGATGCTGGGCGCATACACCCGTCATCTATTCTATGGTGGTGACCGAGTCACCGCACATTTCCCCACCCGCAGAACACTGCGACCCATGGGTGAAGAAGACACCCGCAGGCTGTGAGGGCAGGACGCTTTTTGCCCTCCTTCTGGAGGGCAGGGTGCTTTTTGCCCTCCAGAAGGAGGGCAGGGCACCGCACCCCGCTAAAACAGCCTAGCAGGAATGCTAGAATAAATGATTAGTCTACACGCTGACTACAAGACTGTAAGTGGTAGTGCAGTGTGTTATTCTTTTAGTCATAAAAAATGTTGTGACACTGTAAGTGGTAGCGCAGTGTGTTATTCTTTTCTTATTAATAAAAAATCTTGTGACACTATAAGTGGTAGCGCAGTGTGTTATTCTTTTCTTATTCATACAAAATATTGTGACACTGTAGGTCATTGAAACTGCTGTGTAATATTTCAAATTTGTACAATTGACATGTGTGCTGTACCCCACTTCATTCTTGTTTGTTGATATGGAGAATGATTAGTTGAGAGAAGAGCAGGAACCACATACTAGTGCTGAAGCTGCTGCCAGTGCCAAAAGTCATGACAATACTAGTCCGTTAACATCATCTACTAAAGCCGATGACCAAGGGCATACAGAGCATAAGTCAGGGCATCTAAAACAAAGAACTAATCTTTTACAGTGGAAAAGAAAAAAAACCATCAAAGAGAAAATTAGCTGCAGAAAGACAAAATTGGCAATATGCCTTAAACCACATGAAGTGGCATGGAAAGGCTAAGACCTTGGCCTTTATTTATTACTGCTGGTTCTGCCTCTTATGATGATTTAAGCAGAAGTGAACATGCTGACATAGAAATTGAGGATGCTTCTGTGGAAGTGCACCAGGATGAGAAGGATATTTGTGTAGCTGATGCTAATAATGATGTTGATGATGAGGGTGTTTATGATGAGGATGTTGTTGATGCAGATGTTTCTGAAAATCAGGCACCAGTTGAAGAAACAGTTGTTGCCCATGATAAGGAAAAGCCCATTGTCATGCCTGGGCACAAGACAAAAAAATCCACTTCTTAAGTGTAGAATTATTTCTACCCAAACCTAGACAACAATTGTCAAGCCATCTGTACCCTATGTAAAGCCAGATTAAGTAGAGGTAGGAACCTTAACCACCTAAGAATCTTCTCCCTGTTAAGTCATCTGCAGCGCATCCATCCCAAAAGTTTTTCAAAACTCATAAACTTTGGCTAAAAAAGTACAAACAAGCAGTCTAGTGAAAGCTAGCTCCCTTCTCTCTGCTAGATCCAAGTACCTGCCATCTTTACCACCAACATCTTCATCAACAATATCAATCATGAAGCAATTGGTTTGTTTGGGCCCCCACAAAACAAGCTACCAATTGGCATCTCACATTGCTTGCAATGATCTCTACATGCACAAACTGGCTTTACAGAGGCAAGATGTTGTCATCATCATCCAATTCCTCACCCTCATCAGTGTGTACATCATCTTCACATAATATTAATTCGTCCCTGCTGGAATCCACCAATACAGGTGCCTCTGTAATTTTTGGTTGTAATTGCCATATAATTTGTAGTTCATTTAGATATACATAATCTTTTCCACACTTTGAGGAAGTAGACTCCTATGCCAATTGCTGACAAGGTTCCTGGCTGTGCTGAAAACTCTGAGTACACACTGGAGGGCAGGCAGCTTAAGTAAAGCAAAGCCAGTTTGTGCAAGGGCTTCCAAATTGACTTTTTTTCCTGCCAGTAGTCAAATTGGCTGTCTGACAATCTTATTTGGATGCTATAATTAACAAATTCTTTGAATGGTGACTGTATCAGATGGAGTCATGGTAGAGGTCTCATTAATTGTAGGCAATTCTTTTAGACCTAACCAGATGTCAAAACTTGGTTGTGTGGACTCATCTGCATCACCAGTGGGTCTTTTGGGAAAGTTTAGTTTTTTCTATGCATTTGCTGGAGAAACTGAAGGAGAAGGGAGAAGCCATCGATGCGTCACATGCCACTTGAGCTGACAGTTTGCTTACCAACAGCTCTTTGCATCTTTTCAGATCTGTGGGCCTGATTCAGAGCCAGACGCTATTTGCGCTCGCTCGTTCAGAAAAAGGGGCCGGATATTTAAATAGAGCGCTCACTCTTTGCGGTCTGTTGACGCCTCTATGTCTGAACGAGCGAACGAAAAATGCGCTCGCTATTTTTTAAAAAACACCCCCTGGCCGCTCGCATCCTACGTCATCTCCACTATTTATTAGATTAATCGAGTACATCGAAAGGCGTATGAACTGCTCGCAGTGCTTGTGGTAGCATTTTCCTACCGCAGTCATGCGAGCAGTTCAGGCTAAAAGACAACCAAGTGACGTGGTCGATGACGCTGCTTTGTTAGTTATGCACACCCTTAAAATGGCCGTTTTGACCATTTGGCACGCCTGCGTTTGGATCTCCACTCCCTGTTTTCAAGCACCTTCCCCTGTTACCACCCACAAATGCCTCATTCTGTCACTCAAATTAGCAGGCATTCGCTATTTTGCGAGAACACAATTTCCGACCGCAATGACTGGTTCGCGCATGCATATTACAACCCATACGCATGCGCAGTTGTGCAAACATCACTCGGAGCGAACGAGCGGCCACTTACGAGCGGCTCTGAATCAGGCCCTGTGTCCATTGGGAAGAAAGAAAATATATGACTTAAACCTTAAATCTTGCATTTGCTCTGTTCAGCTTGTCCACATATCACTGGTTAAGTGGACAGTGAGTACAGTGGCCTTTTGGAGGCCACTAATTAAGTTTTTTTTAACGTCCCTGTACAGGTTGGGAATAGCTTTTCTAGTGAAGTGGAATCTAGATGGGATTTGGTAGTGGGGACACAGGACCTCAATTAACTGTCTAAAAACCAGACATCACCCTCCAGGCATTAGCGGCTTTCACCACCGCTTTGACACCACGTGGAATACCCAGATCCACTCACAGAGCAGCAGTGAAAGAAAGTCGGCAGCTACTACATCTTGTCAGCAGCCATTGCTTTCACCTTCAACCGCGGCTTATTGTGGGGATAGAGGGCCTGATTCAGACCTGGTCGCAAGCGCTGAGCGCTTGCAACTGGGTCGATGTTTGCCCACTGGACATGTGCACGACAGAGCTGGCTCCAACATGCGCATGCGCGAGACCCAGCTAGCAATGGGTGCTCCGTCGCTCCGGGTCTCGCACCAAACGGGGCAAGCTGACGATGGTGATTGACAGCTCGCCCCGTTTGGTAGGCAGGCAGGGGGGGTGGCTGGCCAAACGGAGGCATTCCTGAAGGAACGCCTGCCATTTGGGGGCGGCCCCACTGACATCACCAGTGATGTCAGTGGGAGAGCTTCCCGCTCTATTAGAGCCAGAAGCTCTCTGGGGCTTGCGGTCACGAGACCCTACCAAAAGGGTCTTGTCGCAAGCCCGATGGTCGCAATGGTCTTGACCATTGCGACCATCATCCTGGCCGCTCGCAATAGCTGTGGGCGGTCACCCACAGCTATGCAAGCGGCCAGGAGGTCGCTCCAAAAAAAAAAAAAACGCCCAGATTCAGAGCGAGCGCTCTTTCAGAAAAGTTTTGTGTACACACAGGAAACATCAGTCTGTAAAGACAGCGGTAATTCCTTTATTATTCCAAATTCTTTGGTTATATCCTGCAACACTGGGACGCTAGTGTATATACATTCTAATTAAAGGCTGTGCAATTTTTAATCAGCTTATCAGCATTGCAAAATAAGGACTCTGACATGATTCATGGTTCATTGAACTGATACTCTATGTGTGAACGAATAGATTGCAACAAAGTAACCCTTTCATCTGGCTTGGAACTCAAATTGATTAATTAGATATTTTATTTTCAATTTCAAGCTGCTACGAATTAGGTGCATATGAATGTAAGCTCTTACGAGCAGGGCCTATACACTCTTGTGCTTCTCCTTACTTTACTTTCATCTACTTCTTACACCCCACCAGGGCACCTAGCACTTGGTTGTTTATGCTCTGTTGCATATCTAGGTGTTATGGTCACTAATGTAGCAATATATATTATCCATGTAGTAATGTATATTATCCAATAGGAACAAAAACAGGCCCAAGTTACATCATTTTAGCAGTTCTTATCAATTTCTAAAGAAATTCAAAATGAAATCCTTCAAGGGTGATTTTATCAAAACCAAAACATGACGATGATTTAGAACCACAAGATGCAAACGCACAGAGATGCAACATCTAACAGGCATGTAATGGGAGTGTCGCAGGCGCGTCGCTGAAGTGGACGCTTAATCACTTACATTGGAGGCCATACTCTGCTGGAGAATGTGCATCTGCAGTAGCATAGGCTAGAGCAAGTCTCCATGGTGAGATCGAGGAACCTGTATGTAATGCCACCGGATGTGTTCCCAGCGGACATAATATCGACGCTGGAAGCCCGAACAGTGGAGATCACGACTGGGGCTGGTAAGTACCCTAACCCTCCCCTCTACCCCCCTAACCCTCCCTTAGTGGTGCATAACCCTAACCTCCCCCTGTTGGTGCCTAACCAAAACCCACCCTTCCCCTAGCCTAACCCTACGTCCCCCCAGGGGTGCCTAACCAAAACCCATCCTTCCCCTAGCCTAACCCTACGTCCCCCCGGGGGTGCCTAAAACTACCCCTCCCCCCCAGCAGCTAACAGTCCTTACTTACCTCCATTCGGGATGCCGGCTATCGGGATTTCAGCATCTGGCTAAAGATAGGCGTCTGTAGTACCAGGTTGGACTTCCAGCATCGGGATTCCGACTGCCGGCATTCCAGGCGGCGGTAATTTAACCGCATCCCAAGATCGATGGTGGCATATGAAGACACACCAGGCATGATATCAGCATTTAAAGATGCTCAAAGCGGGCTTGCACATTCTTCACGGTTGAACACCAGAGAAAGGGCTGATACAGTGCTAGCATTAGCATAAAGTCACAGTTACTTATATGGCAACAAGCGCTATTGCGGTAACAGCAGTGTGCAACTCACAATCAGACCCAGGATGTCCAAGGCTGTGAATGTAGGGCCTGATTCAGAGATGGTCACCTTTGGATGCTACTGATGTGCGCATATAAGCTAATGCTGCAGGAGGCGCTAGAAGGAAAAAGACACCTGCAGCCAGCATCTCAGATCCGATTTCTGCCTGCGTAGATGCAGGATCATATCAACATCGTGACCATCGGATGTGTTTGCAGCACTGGCCATCCGAGTAAGCCCAACGTGCCCCCGTTTTTGTGGGAATGCAGGCAGTGCTGCCCCATCCCGTTCTGAAACTACCCCATCGTGTTAATCATGCTGCAGTTTGGGGGCACTGCATGTAAGCTTGCAGGACCTGTTATACACATGTGCAGGACGGATCATGTGCATGCACTATCCCCCGCCATCGGAGATGTATGCAAACTATTGGGTTTGCGTACACCTCTGTATCAGGCCCAAAGCATTTTACAGCTAAGATGCGGTGGAGGTGTGCAGCGTGTGCAGTATACAGCAGCTGCAGGACAAGTCTGGTTAATAATAATTTATACTATAGAATTGGCAGTGCGCAGCGTGTGCAGTATACAGCAGTTGCAGGACAAGTCTGGTTACATATAATTTATACTATAGAATTAGGCAGAGCGCAGCGTGTGCAGTATACAGCAGTTGCAGGACAAGTCTGGTTACATATAATGAATACTATAGAATTAGGCAGTGCGCAGCATGTGCAGCATACAGCAGCTGCAGGACAAGTCTGGTTACATATAATTAATACTATAGAATTAGGCAGAGTACAACAAAAACTTTCATAAGTGCACAACCTTTCATTATTCTTTGTCAGTTTCACATACTGCAATACAGAACATGTTACACCAGCCTAGTACTAGCTTGGGTTATCCCAAATCTCATCCCCACTACACTCATCCAAATAATATTCAGAGCCTGATTCAGAGGCGGGCAAAGTGCTGATGTCTGCGCAGTTCTCCGATGTTTTTAGTGCTATGCATGCATCTGAGTCACACTGCACATGACATGCGTCCGATGATTGCCACCGGGGGGACACAGTGAGAATTTGGGCAGTGGTATTTGAATGGGTGTTTCTGGGTGGTAATAGGTGTGTGGCTATTCGGACACGTGCGTGTTGTGGTCAGTGACCAGTAGTGGCTCCAGAGGTGGGGTCTGCAGCGCAGTCCAAAATTCAAATAGGGGAGCCACACCAACTGCCACCCCAAATGCTGCCAAACATCGCCGACTGGGACTAACTGGCAGTTGGTGTGGCTCCTCTATTTGAATTTTGGACTACTCTGCAGCCCCACCTCTGGAGCTGCCACTGACTGCAACTTTTTTTGCAGTTGCAGTGATTTCGGCAGCCATGTTCAGATGGGCCAATGTGCGACCAATGGTGCAACTTTTTGTGCAAAGCAGCAGATTAGAGATGCAACCAGTGTGTATCTCTGTACGAATTCTATCAGCTTTGGCCATCGCATAAACACGTAGATGTAATGCGGAAAAATAAGATTAGCGTCCACCCAGGGGCATATCTATAATGGGTGCAGGGGTCCAGAGGGACCCCGCACCGCACACCCTGCACCCACATTATCTAAAACTCACCTGTCCGTGGTCCCGAATTGGGTGTCAGCGCTGCACAGAACACAGGAAAAAGGCAGCTGCAGACATTCTGTGCATACGCAGTAGACTCTGGACACACTCTAATGCCCAGAGTCTACTGACTCTGCGGTGGCCAGCCAGCTGCGTCAATCGGCTGCTGGGCTGCCGGGGAGAGAGGAGGTGGCCCGGCACGGGGAGTGCACACGGGCCCCCTCCTCACTTAAGACGCCCCTGCTTCCACTTATGAATTAGGGCTAAATTACTTGTAACAAAATGAAAAATACATAGGTGAACCCTGTTTGGACTTCTATCTAGAAAGAATGCAATGTAATTGCCGTCCTTTATTTACCTTTGTTTTTGGTTCAAGGATTTTTACACCATATATTGATATTTGAAGTTCAACCTTTGGAGTTTTCTGACCTTCAGATTTCTTGATATGTCTTGCAAACTGAAAAAAATAAAAACAAGTAAAAAGATGGCAGATTCTGTACATGCACTTCAATGAGGATACAAAAATTGTGCATATTAAAAACCTTCAAAATTATATCCCAGACACCAGTTAAAGTAGAACAAAGGATGGAAGTTTTGCGGTAACAAATTCCTGGAACATAGAAGTATGGCGCCACCTGCTGGTCTTTTTATGTTATGCAAGTATTTATTTTTATTACTTTACTAATAACTAACATACACAAGGGTCAAGCTGAATTACTATTCCCAAAGCAATACTTAATTTAAGTCAGTGCGGCTCTTGACAAAGTTGCAAATATGGGTTAGAGATTGGTTTTTAACTGGGTCTTTGACACCGGTGTCCATAACTATACTTAGTCATTGGGCTGCAAGTGTCATTATGATGTTACTAGTGGCATAACTCCCGGGGTAGCAGCTGCTAATGGACCCAGCAACTAAAAAAGGGACCTGTGATAGGAAGAAGCTAAATACAAAACTGAACACAGTAATGACAGGTGGAGAATGCACAGAAGGCCAATATAGATTGCTCAATGCTCAACCACATCTATCTTCATGGTGGTCTGGTAAAGTATGTAACTCTTCTTTATTATTATATTTATTATAGTAGGATACTACACATATAAAGCGCTGCAAATAAGAATCATACAAGACATTCAGAGACAAGCCAAGCATGGCCAATCTGCAGCACGCATATACAGTATATGTGTGTGTATATATATATATATATATATATATATATATATATTACCATATCCATTTCACTTGTTTAGTAAATTAATTAATTACACTACAACAACAGCACCGGGGCATATAGAAAGATAAGGGGAGTGTGTATGTGGAAGGTATGTCTGTGAGATGAACCACTGGCTTCCTGAATGTGAGAATGGATTATTTCCTTATAAATACTTTAGAGCCCAGGCCCAGGGGACAGGATGTAGTTAATAGACTGGTAGACTGCATGCCGTCGGTCTATATCCCAGCAACGAGCCCAACGTGGGACTTAAAATAGGCGTCAAAATACTGACGCCTTTCTTAATACCGACGGCGGAATACAGATGGACGCCAGACCGATTGAGGTAAGTCCGGGTGTCTTCGCACTTAGCCACGGGGGGGGGAGGTGTTAGATTTAAGGAGCCTAGCATGGTTAGGGTTAGGTTCTGGGGGGGAAGTTAGGGTTAGTCACCCCCAGGGGGGAGGTTAGGGTTAGGCACCCCCCCAGGAGGGTTAGGGTGCAGTAGGGGGAGTTAAGATTAGGCACCCCCTGGGGGGAGGTTAGACACTAGGGGGAGGTCAGGGTTAGGCACCGCTAAGGGAAGGTTAGGGGGGGTAGAGGAGTAGGGATATGGTATTTACCTACCCTGTCGCAATCTCCCTTTGGGCTGCCGGCAGTATTTCATACCTATTCCCCACGGGACAGCCTACACTAGTAACAAGAGTTGAAATGGAGAAAGAATATCTGGAGGTGATTATGGAGAATGGTTTCTAGAAGTTGTGCTGGAGGGGACTGATCTGTTATAGTATGACAAGCATTGGGATATTATTGGGATATTATTGTGTGAGCTAAACGATATCACCCAGTCCTGATGACTTATCTGGTACTGAGAAATAAGAGGCTCACATATGTTTGCAATTATCACATTATAAAAAGATTTTAGAGCTCTTTTTGGGACATTTATTAATATGTGAAATATTATATAGATATTTTTTTTTTAAAAAGGGTTACAAAATATTAAGGAGCAGTGATGTGTGGCAGCTGTATTGTAACTGGAGCGAGAAAGATAAAATGTTTTTTACTTTACTAGATGTTTTTCTGGTTTAGTTAGGAGGGTGGGTAGTTGGCCTGACATAGCGGGGAACAGACTGCTGTCACTGCAAGAAAAGTTAGAACTGGGATACGCAATTACAGGGTAATATTCATTCTAGAGGTTTCTTCACATTTATTTGATGCAAGGGGTGTGGTATATTTTGTTGACATTCATCATAATGTTGACACTGCGACTGCGTCCCGATTTAGAACAGCAAAAAAGGTCTCCCAAAACATCTAAAAGTAATCTACCGGTATATCACCAGTACATGAACTTACTGTAAGTGCAGAAAAGGATCAATGACCAGTACCAACATAATCATCTTCCTGAAACGTTATACCAACTGAGGTAACAAATAACTTCACAACTGCATTGATAGGAATGATCTGTGCTATAACAAATCAGTGTCTCCCAGGGGCAGATGAAATATAAAATTTGGACCGTCCCAGGGAGCACATACCCCTCTGCTCCTCTGCAGGAACAATTTCAGTGTTTCAGGGCTGCCAGTTGGGCCGCCTGAATGCTGATTTGTGGATGGCTCTGGCCATTCACCAATCACAGTGGTTCGGCTGTCTCCAAACACTGATTAGTGGATGACCTGAGCTATCCCCCAATCAGAGTTCAGAGGACTGCGTAGAGCAGGGATGGGGAACCTCCTGTCCGAGGGCCGTATAAGACCCTCTGAATCATTTGGTCTGGCCCTCGGAGCTTTTTCTGCTAGCCTCATCTGGCTAACAGGGTGCCTAAAATGGCACCCTGCAGCCAGAATCTATGCAGCAGTGCCACCTGGAGCATCCTTAGGATGCTTCAGACGGTCACACCGCTGCCCTTACAGCTCCCCGGAGCATCCTCGCTGCTCCGGGCATTGCGGTAATTGCCGGCTATTGTGGCCCCGCCCCCCATATGACATCATACGGGGGCGTGGCCTGTACCAGGCCTGAAAATAATGTTATATATATCAAAATGGTCCTTGCCAGAAAAAAGGTTCCCCACCCCTGGCGTACAGAGACAGAGAGGGACTGATGATGGCACAGGATGAGTGATAGGCTTGTGTTGTCCCATAGAGATCTGAGGTCTCATCTATTAGGGGGAGAGGGATGTTTTCAAATCTGGGGCATGATTTTCAATGAGGGATGGAGGAGTGGCAGCATAGGGGTATATTTTCAGATCTGGGGTATGATTTATTAAAGAGGGAGGCATGATATGGGGTCTGATTACAAAAAAGGGAGGTGGGGTTCATTGAAATATGGGGTCTGAAATTAGGGGGGCCAGATCTGGCATTTGTACAGTAACCAGTAAGAAGGGGTGTGGTCAGATATGGAGTCTGATTAAATCCGATTATTGATAGAGGCAGAGCTAGACTAAGGGGGGTGGGGACAGGGGGCACGTCAGCTCCCTATCCCCACTACTTACCTTTGGGATGCCGATGCCGGGATTATGACTGCATCCCATGTACCGGTGCCGGTGACTGCATCCAGTGATGACCTCTTCTATGGAAGTAACTGTTCTTATATATATTGGTTATAAGTTCTTTATTGAATTGTTTTAGATAGATGAGCAATTATTTACAGCCACATATATTACACTGCACAAGAGCTAGGAGCACCTGTCCTGAAGGTGAGGGGTCCTACAGCTTATGTGGTAAGCGAGCGGTGATGTTTTAAGTAACGACCCCCAACCCACCCATCATCTGTGAATGACTAATGTAAAATAAAATTAATATCTGGCTCTTTACCTTCAGCTTTCTCACGGCGTCTCTCACAACTTCGGTACCTTTAGGCTGTTCCACCTCTGTGCTCCCGAGGAACTGTAACAAATATATATTTCATGTTAACTAAAAAGAACAGAAGACAGAACGGGGTTCAAAGTTTTGTGTGTTCTAATTTGAGCGCCCCCATTGGCATACAGTATATAATTATTGTGCGCTGTAATGTGACCCGTCTACATCAGTATACAGGAGTCTCTCCTCCGCTGCGTATCTGCATGTACAGACATTGGTGCACAGGACGGGAATCTGTGTATCGGTGGTTTCTGTACAAAATGGGGTCTGTGAAATGTGTCAGTCAGAGAGGTCAGGAAGGAAATGAGTCACTTTTGCTAATATATATGTAATAGATAGTAATATACTGTACATAGAATAAGGCCCCCCCCCTCCTCCCGACCGGAATAAAGCATGGTAGACATCACCATTTAGTTATATGACAATATAAAGGCACAGCTGTGCATTCATTTTATTTTCAGTATATTATAAAATCATAATTGAAAATAACTTTTTTCTGGTAAATAAACATACATTAGAGACGTTCAAGCAGCCACAAAACTGTGTAATGTGAGCCTGCAGGTAAGTGATTTAACCCTTCCCCTAATCCTACCCCTAACCCACCTTACCCGCACCCAACCCTAAACCCTCCCCCCTCGCAGCATAACCATAACCCTCCCCCCTCACAGCATAACCATAACCCTCCCCCCATCGCATCATAACCCTAACCCTCCCCCTCGCAGCATAACCATAACCCTCCCCCCCATCGCATCATAACCCTAACCCTCCCCCTCGCAGCATAACCATAACCCTCCCCCCCTTGCATCATAACCCTAACCCTCCCCCCACTCACAGCATAACCCTAACCCTCCCCCCTCGCAGCATAACCATAACCCTCACCCCCATCGCATCATAACCCTAACCCTCCCCCTCGCAGCATAACCATAACCCTCCCCCCCATCGCATCATAACCCTAACCCTCCCCCTCGCAGCATAACCATAACCCTCCCCCCCATTGCATCATAACCCTAACCCTCCCCCCTTGCTGCATAACCATAACCCTCCCCCCTCACATCATAACCCTAACCCTCCCCCTCGCAGCATAACCCTATCCCCCCCTCGCAGCATAACCCTATCCCTCCCCCACTCACATCATAACCCTAAGCCTCCTCCCCTCACAGCATATCCCTAACCCTCCCCCTCTCACAGCATAACGCTAACCCTTCCCCCCTCACAGCATAATCCTAACCCTCCTCCCCTCACAGCATAACCCTAACCCTAACCCCCTCACAGCATAATCCTAACCCTCCCCTCCCGCAGCCTAACCCTAACCCCAACCCTCCCCTCCTCGCAGCATAACCCTAACCCTCCCCCTTCTCACAGCATAACACTAACCCTCCCCCCTCCCAGCATAACCCTAACCCTCCCCCCCTCACAGCATAACCCTAACCCTCCTCCCCTCACAGCATTACCCTATCCCTCCCCTTCTCGCTGCATAACCCTAACCCTCCCACCTCACAGCATAACCCTATCCCTCCCCCTTCTCAAAGCATAACCCTAATCCTCCCCCCTCACAGCATAACCCTAACCCTCCCCCCTCTCACAGCATAACCCTAACCCTCCTCCCCTCACAGCATAACCCTAACCCTCCCCCTTCTCGAAGCATAACCCTAACCCTCCTCCCCTCACAGCATAACCCTAACCCTCCTCCCCTCACAGCATAATCCTAACCCTCCCCCTTCTCGAAGCATAACCCTAACCCTCCTCCCCTCACAGCATAACCCTAACCCTCCCCCGTCTCGCAACATAACCCTAACCCTCCCCCTCACATCATAACCCTCCCCCTTCTCGCAGCATAACCCTAACCCTTCTCCCCTTACAGCATAACCCTAACCCTCCCCCCCTCTCACACCATAACCCTAACCCTCCTCCCCTCACAGCATAACCCTAAACCCTCCCTCCTCACAGCATAACCCTAACCCTCCCCCTTCTCGCAGCATAACCCCACTCCTAGTGCCTAACCCTAACTCCTAACCCTAACCTTAATACTTTCCATCAGGAAGGCAGCCGGGATTCTTAATGCGGAATTCTTACCCCTGTCTGGATTCCGGCACCGGTATTATGAGCGCCGGCATTCTGTGCGCCAGGATACCAGCTACATCACATATACTATATGTCTGGAGACCAGCCCAGATAACCAGCAAGTTAAGCCTGAGCGCTCTTTGCAATCTTCAGCTTTATAAATAATCCTAAATCATGTCTCAGCCATTCTGAACTTTACTCGTCTCTAGCATGGTTAAGGAATGTCCAACAAATAAATTACTTTCTGGCATCACAAGTCATCAAAGATTCAGGGGCCCCTGTAACAAGCTTCTATTTCCATTAAATCAGTTTCTGCATAATTTTGTTTTGTTGCTATGTACTAACTGAAATCTCCTGCAAAAGGCTGATTAGTGGGTGTAGACCACAGTCCTCATTATTATCAATTAGGGATGTGGTCTGACCTCTATTTGCCAAACTATAAAAAGTGAAGCCTCCGACCGGAAACCGTCACTGTGCGCAGCGTCAGACTCTCAGAGTCTTTAGAAAATGGGAAAGGCTCCTCCAATGTGACCGGGATGTAACTCACAGGGACAGTGGTTGCGATAGACGCAGTCCCTGCGTGTTACATTTAGTACATATACCCAAGGAACGGTGGTGGCAATAGCTGCTGTGTCTGAGAATTCCATTTAGTACATAGCAGGGTTACTTTTATTAATAATGAATAAGTCAGTGACGCTACAGACTGGTGAAAATGAATACAGAGGCCCCTCAGTGGCTAATGTATTCTATAGATGACTTAGGAGGATATTTGTGTTCTTATTCCAGGTAAGAACTATCAAACACACCCTGTAATTCAGCTTTGTCAGGAAGCAGGATAATGCTGAATGGTTTTACTGTAGCATTGAAGAAGTGGATAAAGTTACAGTACATGGATGATATTTGAATAATCTTAAATATGTCATTATAAAATGTAACATATTTCTCAGTGTTTCCTGTTAAACTTTGTGTCATTGAATCCAGTTCTGTTCCATACTTCTTAGAAATGTATATAAGTCTTATGGAGTCTTAAATAATTCAAAGTGAATTAATAAAATTATTCTACATAACATAGTAATAATATGACCAATAATTCCCAGCTGGTAATACCTTATTACATGGTCACTTATACTGATTGCACCGACATCTTTAGAGTTATATTGGAAACAACTTCTAATTTTAATAATGTGAAACGGCCAGCAGAGAGCAGCACAGGACATGATTTGTGCCTAATGGTGGAACTGTTAAATATCATTTAGCTCAGTAATATTACGCCAGTCCTTAATGCACGTTTTCCAGATCTCCCAATTAAAGGTAGCGAAAAAAATAAGTAGTATATATAGAATATATAGATTTCCTAGCTTCTGAAAGTCACTAAGTAAAATAACTGTGCCCCTAATAGCCATTTGGAACAAAATGCCCTGTTGAAGATGTCAGGTATAAATGGCACAGTAGCACTCACACCCAAAGACTACAAGTCCCAATCAGCAGGACCTAAGCTGACGAACTCTAATACAATAGTACCAATCACTCTCATATTGTCTGACTGCTCTTACACAGCGCTTCCTTATCACTCTCTTCATTTTGTGAGTTTCTATATATGGGAAGGTTGAGATGCACTCCTGGGTATTGTGTAGGGGGGGGGGAGGGGATGGGGAGAGGGAAATGGTGGGGGGAGGGTTGGGAAGTCAGTGTGTGTTGTGGTGAATGTTTTGTGGTGGGGTGCGAATGACAACAGAATGCTGGGTGAGTGGGTATAAGTGATAATTTAATCAATTTGAGTTTAATTGTGTGGACACAAGTTCCTTCCTTTGTCTGGAGGCACAGTGCTCCTCAGGAATTCGTTGTCTCTGGCTAGTTCGTGTGGGCGTGTGCTGCCCGATGGTGGTGATCTGGTGCAATCCACAGTATGGGGGGTGGGTGTTCCCTTTGAGGGGGCTCCTTACCATGCGGTCCTTACTACTGCATGTACCCCTGCTGGACCTATGGTCTACAATCTCGGGAACTGGGATGCTCTATTGTTGGTGGTTGGGGGGTGTCCCCAGTGGCGGCGTCCCGCACTGTTAAGGAGGGGTAGGCTGGTACCTACCGGTAGGTGCTCGACTTCTGTGGCAGGGAGCGGCTTCCTCAAAGTCCAGTTGGGGTCAGATGTTCTGTTGGGCTGACGTGGGCCGTCCACGTGCCCGTGGGTTCAGGGCAAGGGTGACCCGCTGGCTGTATGCGTTCGCCCTGTGTAGGTTCAACACTCCCACACGCCTCTGATTGGCCCAAAGATGACAGCTGACCAATTAACAGCCCAGGACTCTGCTGTTAAATAGCCAGCCCTCAGAACAGCTCAGTAACTACTTGAGAAAGGCCAACGGGCCGCAACGCGTCAGAGACTTCCACACCTGCACCAAAGAATACTTACCTCTGAACTCTTGAACTTTGTTCCATGCATCACCCGCCTGCTCGCACTTCACCATCGGCACCCATAATTACGTCTGGGTTCCTCACACCCGCGAGCAGCAGCAGCGGCACACCCCTATGGACACCGTCAGCTCTCACACACGGCTGCACCCCCGCCATAGTGCAACCCACACAGCTGTGCCAGCATCAGCGCATGCAACTCCCCGACCGGTGCTGGGTCGAGTTTGACACACACAGCCGGCACCCATCATGCCGCAGCTACCATAGTAGCATGCGCCACTGTCTCGCACCTACACAGGGCGAATGCATACAGCCAGCGGGTCACCCCTGCCCTGCACCCACAGGCATGTGGACGGCCCACGTCAGCCCAACAGAACATCTGACCCCAACTGAACTTTGAGGGAGCCACTCCCTGCCACAGAAGTCGAGCACCTAACGGTAGGTACCAACCACCCAGTGGCGTATCTACAATGGGTGCAGTGTGTGTGGGCTCATGGGTCCAGGGGGGCCCCGCACCGCACACCCTGCACCCATATTATTTTAAACTTACCTGTCCAAGGCGGGTCTCAGCGTTGCTTAGAACACCGGAAAATGGCCGACGCGGCCATTTTTCTGGTGTTCTGCGCATGTGCAGTAGACTCCGAGCACACTCTAGTGCCCGGAGTCTACTAACGCTCCGGTGGCTGGCCAGCCACATCAGTCGGCTGCCAGCCACCGCGGAGAGAGGAGGGGGCCCTGCACAGGGAGTGCACACAGGCCCCCTCCTCTGTTAAGACGCCCCTGCAACCACCCCTCCTTAACAGTGCGGGACGCCGCCACTGGGGACACCCCCTAACCACCAACAATAGAGCATCCCAGTTCCCAAGACTGTAGACCATAGGTCCAGCAGGGGTACATGCAGTAGTAAGGACTGCATGATAAGGAGCCCCCTCAAAGGGTCTACACCCCCCCCATACTGTGGATTGCACCAGATCACCACCATCGGGCAGCACACGCCCCCACGAACTATCCAGAGACAACTAATTCCTGAGGAGCACTGTGCCTCCAGCCAAAGGAAGGAACTTGTGTCCACACAATTAAACATGAATTGATTAAATTATCACTTATACCCACTCACCCAGCATTCTGTTGTCATTCGCATCCCACCACAAAACATCCACCACAACACACACTGACTGTCCAACCCTCCCCCCACCATTTCCCTCTCCCCATCCCCTCCTACCCCCCCTACACAATACCCAGGAGCGCATGTCAACCTTCCCATATATAGCCAACCTATAGTAGGACCAGGTACCCCTACTCGCACATTGCAGCAACAGCCCCCATCCCTCCTCCCCCCACCCCAGACATTCCCAACCACACATCCCCTTACCCCACTCCACCACGAAGCGCATTCTAATCAAGCAACTTCCTACATTTTGAGAGTTTCGTTCCACTTTAAAGAAATAAATTAGCTGACTAGGTGTTGGCACTTTAACGAAAGGGAATGTTTGATATTAATTTGCACTATACTGGGGTGGTCCGTACAGCACTTGTGCAAAGAGATTCCGGAGAGATTCTGCACAAGACTTAAGCCGCATACACATTTAACGAAATGCTCCATGAGTGATATCGTAAAGTGTTCCCCCTGCACTGCCAGGCTCAATGTCACTAACGACATTGAGTGTACACACTGAACAATATCGTTAGCGATATCGTTCAGTGACGGCACCCTCCCTCATCCCCATACTTGCAGAACCTGACGATATCATCTGGTTGCCCTGCAAGTATGGGCGATGAAAGATAACGTTAACGATCCGCAGGAGTTAGCGATGTCTAGCATACACACCTGATGATATTGAATGCGATGAACGATATCGTTATCGCTCATATCGTCTAGTGTGTATGCGGCTTTAGAATAAACTTTTTTTGCAGCAAAAATTCCCAGACCAACTATGCAGATTCATATATTCAGAATATTCGTACAATCCTGGTGTTTTTGGTGTGCTCCCCAAGTTTGAACAAGCTGCGATTCAAGGCTGCAAAGAAGGAAATAAAAAAATAGTTTTTTGGGGGGCAACCTTTATAAATTTGTGTACAGATGAACTTCTAAAAATATAACTTTAAATTTGTTCCATTAAAAGATAGAGGGGATCATTCGGAGCTGGGTGCAGTGTCGATTTGGATGCAAGCAACTGATATTTTCAGTCTGCGCGTGCGTCCGAGTTGTCCTGCGCATGCTTCATGATTGTTACTGTTGGGGAATGCAGAACAAATGTAGTTGCAATTACAGTGGGCGTTCTGGGGTGGTAACAGTGAGGGGACTAGTCAGACGCTGCGGTGTTGCGGGCGTGTAATGGTCAGCGACTACATCATCAAACCGAACATTGGTTTACAGTCTTTTATATGCCCCAGATTTTATGTTATTATTTTTAGGGATGAGTTTGTGGCGCGGTGCCCCCTGAGTTGGTATGGTTGGGCTGCTTTGGGGTGGCACACTAGAACACTCTATTTAGCACTTTATTAATACTTCTACTAATACTACTTTATTTAGCATTTTAATTACACTCTTCACCTGTGTATCACCCTGTAACAGATAGTTATTGATTTATTAATATTATTATTAACACTTATTAACACCTTAGTCTTTCACTGGTGTGCTGCCCTGGGGTGGCTGGCCTTCGCTGGCTTTTTGGGGCTCCGCGCCCCAGACTTTGACTTAGAAGTAGGAATTTCCAGTATCAGAGAAGCCGTGACGCGGCCTGGAGGCTTAGCCATATTTTTGCAAATACAGTATATGCAACTAAGATCTCTAAATTATCTACCAACATGTGTAGTTTTTCAAGTCTTATTCCTGATAACATTCCGAGTGCTGGGGGATACCCTTTGCTAAGTCTATTGACATGTATCAGATTTAGGCCCATATACAATTAGGTGCGAAAAGTCAGTTTCTGCAGAAAAGTATCACCGGTGACATCATTTCGCCAGGCGAAAACTTTTCCCCGTATTCAATTCCAAAGACTTTTCGCTGGTGCGAAAAGTCTGCACAGAATATCCAGCAGAAAAGATTTGTCTATGAAAAAAGGCGGAAAAAAGGGCAGAATTGGGGTTTTGGGGTGCAAAGCTGCGGGAACCCCCCTGCAGCCTTGGAACAGTCCCCCAAAGGTAAAATGCGTAAAAATATATATAAAAAAACCTTTAGATCACCCCAAAAAAAGTACTTTCATTTTGGGGGCGAAAAAGTCCAAAGTTGGGGGACAAACTTAAAATCTAGCGAATTAGATACCAGGGAGGTCCCCAAGTATGCGCCAGGTGTTTTTAAGTTTGCAGGTGTTTGCGGCAGGTGGATTTTTCACTATTTTTAAAACTTCACTTTAGCAACTTTAAAATATGGTAGCCCCCATTTTCATTTACCCCAAATTTACTGGGATTACTTATTTCCCCCCAAAAAAACTGCTAAATGCTATTCTTCACCACTTATGCAAAGACGCTAAATAGCAGCTATTCAGAGCATTTAAGTTCCCCAAACACCTTCAACAGGGATATTTGGGGGTATCTAGAGTGATCCCCAATGTCAGTGCATCTTATCGGGGGTGTCAGGCTGATTTCCCCAAATCTCACAGTACTTTTCGCTTTTTTGCACTTCGCCAGGTCCTGTATTCGCTGCTTTCGAATTGAATACAGGGATAAGCAGCGAAGAGTGTGATACCTGAAATCCAGCGATGACGGCGAAAACCTCGGCAGCAGGACTTTTCGCACCTAATTGAATACGGGCCTTAGGTTGCTTCCCTCACTAGACTCTCATCAGTTGCTGCCTATGTACTTTAACCCTGCAATGCTGCGGTAACAGGGTGAGTACACTGCCCGCACTGACAGCAGAGAAAGTATCTATTGTTCCTTCACTGTGCCTTGGGACAGGGACTCTCATTTCCAGTCCAATACAATAAGTACGACTGGCAAAAGAATATCTCTGGGCCTGATTCAGAGCCGGACGCTCTCACCAGAGTGCTCGCTCTGAATCAGGGCCCTCCTACATGAAAATGGAGCGGCCTTATGGACGCTCGCATAGCTGTGGGTTACCACCCACAGCTTATTCGAGCGTCCATGATGATGGTCGCGATGGTCAAGACCATCGCGACCATCGGGCTTGCGATGGAGACCCTGCGGTAGGGTCTCGTTGCCGCAAGCCCTGGAGTGATTTTGGCTCTATCAGAGCCAAAAGCACTCCCACTGACATCACTAGTGATGTCAGTGGGGCCGGCTTCAGACTGGTAGGCGTTCCCATGGGAACGCCTCTGTCTGGCAGCCACGCCCCTGGAACGCCCACCAAAGGGGGCGTGCTGTCAATCAACATCGACGGCACGCCCCCTTTGGTGCGAGACCCGGAGCAACGGAGAGCCTGTCGCTATCCGGGTCTCGCGCATGCGCACGATGGAGCTCCCTCCGTCGTGCGCATGTGCAGTGGGGCAACATCGACCCGCTTGCGAGCGTCCTGCGCTCGCGAGCAGGTCTGAATGACCCCCTCTGTTTCTTTAAGTACACAGGTACTATCTGTTCTTCAGCACTCTCTATCCGGGGATATTACTATTACATATACTGAGGAATGCCTCATGCTACTACAATGATATCTGTGGTGTTACTGCATTTTTTTACTGGTATATTATGCAGCAATTACTTTATTTATTGATTGATGACATTTGAGTTTATTTTTCATTGTATTTCTGCCTTCCTTAAATTACATTCACCAACAGAAAAATATATCACATCATAATGTATTCTTATTAAAAGAAACCTGTTTTGATACATATTTATTAGGTGACGATTGCTGGCATATAAAAGGGGTATATATTTTTGTTATCTCTTATGTCTTAATTGTCTTATGAATTATTTGCACTTAGCACTTTGGATCTAACAATAATTGTGTTTATTCCGTCTACGTGGCTGCACGTTGTGTTTTGCACACATTAGACAGACTGCAATGCATTAGCACTTTAACATTAATTGCTGCTACATGTGTTATTCTGATTAACACAATATTTGTAGTCTTTTCTACACATGAATTATATATATTTTTGCATATCTGTATTGATTTGATTTGTATATTTGCCTGCTATGCCGTCTGTATATACATAGCGAATACATTGTACTGGACTAGTATATTCCATTGCTGCTAATTCTGACACCATTCAATTGTCCACCTTCTATTATATATATATTTTTCTTAGAGGATGTGCGAGTATACGCCACATTATGTAGTTGTGTTATCTTCCTCTTTTTCAAGGAGTTTATAATCTATTTTTCTTTTTTTTTCGTTTCATATTTGTCATAGTTCCATTTATTATTTCATATTTTATATTTAAAATAATAAAAGTTAATTTTTAATACTATATGTGACCCAGTCTGCCTCAAACAAGGGAGTTATTCTTTTTCTCTCCTTTTCTCTAAGCACAAGCAAGTTACTCCTAGGGGGCACCTCAGTCACTTACATTATATATTTCGGAACTTTCTCAAACATATTACTTTATATTTGATATATTTCATTGCATTTCTCAATCTGCGAATACACTCCTCACTTACCTGTGCTGCGTTCCCCCTTCCCAACATTCCCTTTTCCTTTATAAATCTGTCATATGGCAGCACAGAGAACTCCCACTGATTGCCCGGGCCCGGACTGGCTGGAGGGGCACGGCGGAGGCCTGGGGCCGCAGCTCCCCCTCCCCTTTTTATACCTGTCAGCAGTGTGCTGGGCTTCAGTGAGTATAGGGAGGGTGAGCGCAGCAGCAGTCTCCTCTACCTGCATCTGATAGGAGGGGGAAGAGCTATCACACTGATCGCTGCCCCTACCCCTACTGGATCTGCTTCTGTCTAAGGGGCACAATGCCCCTCTCCCTTCCGGTCAAGTGCATGGCGTAGATACTTTAAAAAAAATTGTAAGGAGGTGTGGCCATACCTCCTTACATTAGACCACACCCCCTTACATTAGGCCACCCCCTTACATTAGGCCACACCCCTTGCATTAGGCCACACCTTCTTGCCAGTCTCTCTACACCCCTGGTTAGGGGAATTCTATTCTAAACAGGCCCAAATTCAGGAGTGTGATATTCCATACTCAAATATTGGATGAGGGAATATTTAGCAGAAGAGTTTTGAAAGTGTTGTTATTCTCAAGCTAAAATGTTCTAAAATGCTTAAATGTTGTTTACTATTTATTTAATACTATCACTCTACTTATTTGAGTATACTGAATATATTGTGCCCCAGACACGGCAGGGTAGTCAGGTCACACATACACATACAGTATGGGGATGTGCACGGTAAAAGAAAAATTCAGTTTTACGAGGGAGGACTCAGACAATAAATGATAATATGACAGACTGGAGCTGCCTACTTACATGCCTACATCTTCCAATGTATACCCACTGCCCTTCCTCACCATTTATTTCCATACATTACCTATTGGCACAGATTACAGAACAGTACTAGAATGGTTTCCTGCGTTTGGTGTTATCGTACTGATCGTACATTCTGAGCATGTTTCATGGAGCTTCAATATTTCCATTCAGTAGATGTTACTTGGGGCTTATAAGTAGTAATTTCACAGTAGAGGTAAATTCTACACTTACTGAATCATTTCTAATAGGAAAATGTTTCCTATGGTTTGTTTGTTTTTTAATAACATCACCGGCCACGGCACAATACTGAAAAGTTTAGAGACAAGAGAGTACTATTATTTACTATTATTTACATAGATTGTTTAAATTACACATCTACCAACTTCTACCCCCCCCCCTCTCTCTCTATACTGAGTATTTTTTTTCCTTCTTAAAAATTACATTTGTTTATTTTATGCCAAAAAAAAGAGATCACACTAATTTCAGATTTCAATGGTTGGAGGAATAAGGTATTGAGTTTTTTTTTTATTCTACATTAGTTTACTTTAATCTCAGTTTTTGCTGGTAAACAATTATTTCTCTTCTTCACTACAATGCACAAGCAAGAAATAAGCAGTTTAATCCTGCACCTTAAAGGACCACGAGCTAAGAAAAAAAAAAAACATTCCTCATTGCAAGCAGCATTTCTGTCAGGGTCCTTCATGAGGGTTGGGTATGGTATGCCGGCGCATGGAATCTCGACGCAGGCATCCCGACACGGTTAGGGTACCGACACCTTGTGGTAAGTATCCTAACCCTACCCCTAAACCTAACCCTCCCTCTTCGCAGCTTTAACCTAATCTTCCCCTTGGAAGCCTAAACCTAACACTCCTCACCCTAGTGCCTAACCCTAACCCTCCCCTAGTGCCTAACCCTAATCTTCCCCCTAGTGCCTAACCCTAACCCTCCCCTAGTGCCTAGCCCTAATGCTCCCCTAGTGCCTAGCCCTAACCCCAACCCTACCTCTAGTGCCTAACCCTAACCTTCCCCAAAGTGCCTAACCCTAACCCTCCCCTAGTGCCTAGCCCTAACCCTCCCCCTAGTGCCTAACCCTCACCCTAGTGCCTAACCCTCACTCTAGTGCCTTACCCTAACCTTCCCTCTAGTGCCTAACCCTAACCCTTCCCTTAGTGCCTAACCCTAACCCTCCCCCCTAGTGCCTAACCCTAACACTCCCCCCGGTGCCTAACCCTAACCTTCCCTCTAGTGCCTAACCCTAACCCTCCTCTTAGTGCCTAACCCTAACCCTCCCCTTTGTGCCTAACCCTAACCCTCCCCCCTAGTGCCTAACCCTAACCCCAGTACTTACTGTTGGGATGCCGGCGGTCGGGATGCTGGTGCCAGATTTATGACTGGTGTTGGGATTCCGGTGCAAGCATTCTGAAGGCTACCTGAAAGCTGGGATTTAAACTACACCGACAGCCGGGATTTAAAAAAAAAATCCCCTTGAGGGGTTTGGGTACCCACATTACACATATCATTCAAGCAGGCGACTGACTGCTTGATAGGTCTATTGTAAACTTACCACTCATTGGATATGGCAGCAAGTTGGACATCAGTAAAACTAGTCTGAGTAGGTTTCAAATTTGAAAGGTCCAAATTTCCCACAGTCAGACCAAGTGGCTGGAGCCCCTAATGTTACAATTTTATAAAGGTGGAGGAAACACGGTCTGCCTGATTCAGTAGTGGACGCAGCGCAATGACACACACAAACGGGCAATGTCGTGAGTGTATGCATACCTCTGAGTCGCACTTTGCACGCGTCCCGATTGTTACCGCTCAGAGGGCCAGATTTGGAGATGGACGCAGTTCACATTGCTGCTGCGTCTTTGGACAGACTAGTGATGCGAAAATATGGTAATGCATTGGGAGGCATCTGAGGATAAAGGTGACAGTATCTTGGATCAGAGAGCTGCCTCCATAGATGCGGCATCAAATCACCATTACGATAGTTGCAGCATCGGCAATCTAAGAAAGCCAAAGGTTACTCAGAATGTCCGTCTTACCTGCATAGCCAAAGCCAGGAAATCCTTGTCTTCCGATGCAGACCCTGGCTTCGGCACTCTCCCCCGTTTCCGGAAACGCAGGATGGCGCCACCCCCTCCCCGTCCCCAAATGGTTACACCCTGTCAATCTTGCTGCTGCTTGGAGACACTGCGAGCACATCTAGCGCAAGCACAGTCCTCCCACCATCTGAGAATGAGGCCCAGGGAAGCCCAGAGACCCAGTACAGAATTGAATGCAGGGTCAGAGAATATTAGTAGCTATACCATGGAAGTAACAGGGGGTGGCTAAGCAGATGCGGGTGTATCACTGGCTTGTGGCTGCATCCAAAGATACTGAACCCCTTACGCATAGCGCCATACACAGACACTGCACCTGCCATAGGGGGTGGAGAAGTTCCGTTGGTGCACTTTTGCAGGAAAAAAAAAATTGGGATCCATCCAATTGCTACTCATTGTGGAGCGCTGTAGCTGTGCTGGCATCTCGTGCCAAATGAAGCAAAAAAGGAAAAGCGTGTGAGGACACATCTGTATACTCCTCAATATGATTTTATATTTCTATTGGCAAAATTCAGTTCCAACAGTTCCAAATAAGAACCCTAACCCTATAAGAGTTTTTAGAAATTTTTGCAAATGCACAGTTGTAAAAAAATCACTGAACTACGGGAAGATTGTCATTGCGTGGGCGCTGAATCAGTCCCGATCTAGCGATGTTCCCGGTGTGTCTTATAACGAGTTTCATGAACCAACTGTCCACTTCCTCAGCTTTCTCTAAAGAAGTGAATTTTATGATTGATTTTTAATCTGTATTTTTGTTGACTACAAAATGATCCTGTAAGTTTTATACGTCGCGCCTAATGAAGACCCAGCAGGAGCAGCTATCCTGTAATGCCTGCATACCACCGAAATCAGGTGAGCAGATAAATACTGAAGTTATTTATACCCAGTAACCGTCTGTGAACGTATTACACTACTTCCTGTTTGTTTCTGCTTTCTTTCTGTATCTAGCGCTGCGCCCAGGGACAAACTTACTTTTCATATTCACGAAATTTTAGATGAGGGACCCAGGAAGCCCAGCTTTCCCTTTCTGGCTACACATAGACTGGATAATAGATGTTTTCACTTTATATATACTGTTGGATTTTCTGTAGGAACTGGCACATGCCCCGGACAATGGTCCTGATTCACTACGGACCGCTATTCTGCTTATATGCACGCAGCGCAGTTGCTAATATCAGCGGTGGTATGTAAATGTGTGCATTCAAATTGCGATCGCATCCTGACATAAGGACGCCCACTTCCCCTTACTCACATCCGTATACTAGGGCAACATAGCCAAACCATCGGTAACATCGGACCCATACGCACACTTGCACCAGCCCTGACCTTACTCAGAAATTTCTACCAGCCACGCACGCTATCAGTGCTTTCGCTGCTTATGTCCACGCAGTGGATAATTTTTGTACGCCCCTGCAACGGCGTGAAACGCACTGGCATGCCTGTGTTCGCCCGACCACCCCCCTGTCACCACCCACAAACAGGACTTCCTATCAATCACTCTACTCCGGGTCTGCGTAGCCTCAGCAATCGCTATTGCTAGTTCGCATGCATGCGCAGAGCACAAACATCGACCGATTGCATACATATTAGCATCTGCGTTCCTTGCTGAATCAGGGCCAACGCCCTTTGCAATATGTACAGAGGGCCTGATTCAGACCCGGTCGCAAGCGCTGAGCGCTCGCAACCGGGTCAATGGTGGCCCAGAGCGCATGCACACGACGGAGCCGGCTCCGTCGTGTGCATGCGCGAGACCCGGATAGCAACGGGCAATCCGTTGCTCCGGGTCTCGCACCAAAGGGGGCGTGCTGCCGATGTTGAGTGACAGCACACCCCCTTTGGTGGGCGGGCCGGGGGGGGATGGCTGCCCAGACGGAGGCGTTCCCATGTGAACGCCTGCGTCTGGGGGCGGCCCCACTGACATCACGAGTGATGTCAGTGGGAGAGATTTCTGCTCTGTTTGAGCCAAAAGCTCTCTGGGGCTTGCGGCCACGAGACTGTACCACAAGGGTCTCGTCGCAAGCCCGATGGTCACGATGGTCATCATCCTGGCCGCTCGCATTAGCTGTGGGTGGCAACCCACAGCAATGCGAGCGGCCAGGAGGCCACTCCATAAAAAAAAAAAAGACGCCCTCTTTCAGAGCGTCCGGCTCTGAATCAGGGCCAGAGAGTGCAAAACACATCTCACATACTAACTAGTTAATTAACAGGAAAATAAAATATAAACCAAACTAGTAAAAAGTTCAATACCAAGATATACTTAAACACAGGGCCTGATTCAGAGCCGGACGCTCTGAAAGAGTGCTCGCTCTGAATCAGGGCGTTTTTTTTTTTTTGGTCCAGCCTCCGGGCCGCTCGCATTGTTGTGGGTGACCACCCACAGCTATTGCGAGCGGCCAGGAGATGGTCGCGATTGTCTCGACCATCGCAACCAGCGGGGCTTGCGATGAGACCCTTGCGGTAGGGTCTCGTTCCCGCAAGCCCCAGTGAGCTTCTGGCTCTTAATAGAGCCGGAAGCTCACCACTGACATCACTCATGATGTCAGTGGGGCCGCCCCAAAACGGCAGGTGTTCCATCGGGAATGCCTCAGTTTGGCCAGTCACCCCCCCTGCCACGCCTCCAAAACGGTGCGAGCTGTCGATCAAAATCAACAGCCGCTCCCTTTTCGTGCGAGACCCGGAGCGACGGAGCACCCGTCACTAGCCGGGTCCCGTGCATGCGCACGTCGGAGCCGGCTCCGGCGTGTGCATGCGCAGTGGCCAAACATCGACCCGCTCGCGAGCACTATGTCTAAATTAGGCCCACAGTTTTAAGAGTTGCTAAGGCTTCTGTATGCACTATTCTGTCGATGTACATCATGTCGTCATTCATCATTCTTAGCATAGGCCATGTTGAAATTCATCATGTCGACACTTATTAAATGTTGCCATGATTAAATATGTGGACAAAAAACTTCTCAGACCTGCTGCGTTAGAAGACACTGGGCTTCATTCAGAGCCACTCGTAAGCGGCCGCTCGTTCACTCCGAGCGATGTTCGCACAACTGCACATGCATACGGATTGTAATACGCATGCGCGAACCAGTCAGTGCGGCCGAAAATCGTGTGCTCGCTAAATAGCGAATGCCTGCTATTTTGAGTGACAGGAGGAGGCGTATGTGGGTGGTAACAGGGGAAGGTGCTTGAAAACGGGGAGTGGAGATCAGAACGCAGGCGTGCTTAAAGGTCAAAACGGGCCTTTTATGGGTGTGCATAATTAATACAGGAGCGTCATTGACCACGTCACTTGGTTATTTTAAAGTCAGAACTGCTCGCAAGATTGCGGTAGGAAAAACCAACCACAAGAATAGCGAGCAGTTCATACGCTGTTCGATGTACTCGATTAATCTATTAAATAGCGGACATGACGTATGATGTGAGCGGCCAGGGGGCGTCTTTTACAAAATTACAACCGCATGTTTTGTTCGCTTGTTCAGACATAGAGGGGTGAACAGA
This sequence comes from Taudactylus pleione, assembly GCA_031769625.1. Taxonomy (NCBI): domain Eukaryota; kingdom Metazoa; phylum Chordata; class Amphibia; order Anura; family Myobatrachidae; genus Taudactylus; species Taudactylus pleione. Next base: position 1,657,389 of record JAUIMM010000066.1, read on the forward strand.
CCGCAAAGAGCGAACGGTTCATTAAAATAGCCACCCCCTTTTTCTGAACGAGCGAGCACAAATAGCGTCCGGCTCTGAATCAGACCCACAGCACCAATGGATTTTATATCTACCCCTGAATCAGGCCCTTTGTGACAATGATAAATAGATCACGCCATATCTTCCCATACAGTGGGGGAGTTGTATCAAATCTTGGAGAGAGATAACGTACCAACCAATTAGCTCCTAACTGTCATTTTTCAAAAACAGCCTGTAACATAACAGGAGCTGATTGGTTGGTACTTTCTCTCTCTCCAGGCTTTGATACTTCTCCTTCTTTAAAATAACTTAATGGTTTGAAAATCAAAACTGCGTTATAGACAAATCTCTACTTTCTCCAACTCAGATTTATCTTCCTCCAAGCACCTGTCACTACCTGTTATATCTCATTTGATTTAATGTTACTATATGTATGCAAATTACTAATTTAGAAGGAAAATCCACGTTTGGCAAAATATTATTTCACACCCAAATCCCTCACAAATGACCTTTTACAGTACTTGGCAAATAGATTTATTCTGCATAGACACCAACAAAACACTTTAACTAGAATTGGTCGTTATGAAATGTTTAAGTAAATTAATTTCCAATTGGCGACTAATGAATACATCCTGGAGCTGACCACTAATGACAGAGATGGGGAGGATTACTAGGTCTCCTCTGTGTCGCACACATGTATTTGATGGAGAACGGATGGGTAATAAGAAACATTTCATGTCACTGTAACCAGAATTCTAAAATTATCATTTCAACTGTAAATTTTTTGCATTTGCATAATTTTAGCCACGAACCCGCTGACATATTATATATTACAATGGTAATAGTCTGAGGAATGTAATTTAGATGAGCTGTCAGTCACTGCTGCTCTTCCAAAAAGAAGATTTCTTATTTTATTTGTTTGTTCCAGTGCACCTGTCTCCTAGTATTCAACATTTCTGCCATAATCAAATAAATGTCAAAATCTAATACATTTTTTATGTTGCTTTAAAAGTTTAATATGTTAAATTACAGGAAATATTATGTTAAAGTTTTCCAAATAAAATATTTACTGTACAAGAGACTTGCGTAACGCAGATTACTGCTTGTACATAACAAGTGACACTGATATTCAGGAACAAAACATTTATATTAAATTGCTCAATTTCCTTTTCATTAGACATAGGGGGTCTGATTCGGAGCAGCACGCAATTCACAAGCAGGCGCGCCGACAGCCGCCCTGAGCCTGGATGACGGGGGGCATCTCTCTTGCTCAAAACGTGCATCTTACTCTTGTGGGTGACACAATAGGAAGTGACAAAGCTACTTTGTTAGCTTGCACTGATACATTTGATGTGTGACGTTTGTACATATGTGTGCGACTGAGGGCCTGATTCAGAGACGGACGCTCTGACCAAAGCGCTCGTTCTGAATCAGGGCCCTCCTACCTAAAAATGGAGCGGCCTCATGGATGCTCGCATAGCTGTGGGTTACCACTTAAGCTATAGCGAGTGTCCATGATGATGGTCGCGATGGTCAAGACCATCGCGACCATCGGGTTTGCGACGAGACCCTGCGGTAGGGTCTCGCTGCCGCAAGCCCTGGAGTGATTTTGGCTCTATCAGAGCCAAAATCACTCCCACTGACAACACTAGTGATATCAGTGGGGCCGGACCCAGATGGTAGGCGTTCCCATGGGAACGCCTCCATCTGGCAGCCACGCCCCCGGCACGCCCACCAAAGGGGGCGTGCTGTCAGTCACCATCGACAGCACGCCCCCTTTGGTGCGAGACCCGGAGCGACAGCTTGGCTGTCGCTCCCCGGGTCTCGCGCATGCGCACGACGGAGCTCCCTCCATGCGCATTAGGGCACCATCGACCCGCTTGCGAGCGTCCTACGCTCGTGAGCGGGTCTGAATTAGGCCCTGAGTCTGTACGAAGGGCTGGAAAGTAGCGGCCGTAGCCTTTTCTCACGCCAAGTTACGCTGTGCTTTATCTGTGACTTTATACATGTTTAAAACTTCATATGGCGTATAGACGCTAGGTGTACGAGGGCACATCCGTATGTTACTACATCAATAGGAATACACATTTGTGGTGGTAATGAGGACGATGTATCACCCATCTGCTTGGCAATAGTCCTGCTTCCCTAAATAAATACTGTAGGTTCTTACTATTTATTTATAAACAACAGCAGACCCCCTTCTATGATGCTGCATATTGGAAATGTAATGTTCATTCTAGCACCCTGCACCTGTCACAGCCCGTGTAGTTCCTCTATCCTGCCAGGGGTGTTGCTCTCTGCTCTGGTGCTTCTAGTACACTGTGGTCTGTAGCTCATCAGTTTTTTGTATCAACTGAGTGCGCTAGAAGCACCAGAGCAGATAGCGACACCCCTGGCAGGATAGAGGAACTGCACGGGTTGTGACAGGTGCAGGGTGCTAGAATGAACACTAGGATATTGCTTGCCTGATTAGTGCAAAATTAATTGATCACGGTAATAATTATTCAGGAGTAGATGTAATAGCCACGCCCCTATTGCAGGGGCTCACACGCCTTTGGTACACGCTAGAGTGCCCTTTCTCTAGGTCCGGCACCCTGCATGGCTCCGGACCTAGAGTGAACACTAAAGATACCCCAAGCCGATGTTCAGGACTCAGCAACAATTACCAGGTTAACGTTTGATTGAAACCATTGCTGATAATGGGGGTTTTACCAGTTACAGAATCCTAAAGTTTAACAAACTTTTTCAGATGGAGGAGTAAATGTAACAGTCTGAGACTTGCAGGCTCTGACGAGATCCTTGTGAATCTGTCCAATGTTTTAAAGAAGCAATCATTTAAAAGGCCAAACCAACCTGCTTTTGCCTTTTAAATGATCGCCCCTTTAGAACATTGGGCAGACTCACCGGGAACTCGCCGATGCCTGCAAGTCGCAGGCTATTACGTTTTACCCCTCACATTTAGAAAAATGATGGCTTAAGGTGATCTATACCTTTAAAATAGAATTATTTGCAGAAGCATACCTTGGTCAAAACATTGACCTGGCTCACACACAAATGCTAATGACAAGTGCGTCCTAATTTGTTCTTGCCGAGTTTTCTGTCCAACCAAGTTATGTCCTAACAATGGTCACCAAATTAAAAATCCATTTCTGATCTGTCGGATATTTCTATGGCATTTTAGCCTAATTTGAATGACGTTTCCATGTTGCCAACTTCTTACTGTTTAATTAGATTGTTTCATTTGTTTCTTTTTGCTGCACACTACAAAGCTAACGGCCCTTCACAGATTGTTCCCTGAGCTTTTCAGGAGAGCGATTCCAATAGGTGACTGAGAGGAAAAATGCTGAATGTTCCCTCTGGGACTAATGAGCGGTGTTGGCTATAGCACTTCACGGGCAGCGTACTGTGCACTCCCTGCCCAACCGTGACCTGAAAACTGCCCCACAGGGATTTTCATATATTAGTGGCACAAAGCGAATGTATGAAGAATCACTGATGCCTACATCCAGGCTAGGCTGCCCCTTGCAGATAGCCACCACAGATGGCAGAGTCATGCTGCCTGACCAACTGATGCCAGCTCCTCTGTATTACACACATCTGGTGCAGCAAATATATATGAGATAGAAATGTGACTCTGTGGGCATAAGGAGTTCACAAAATATTGTAAAATGTTTCCAAACAGCGTTATATGAATAATAGAATAAGCCCCAAAGGCTGATGGTGAATTAAACGTGAATCATCTCCCAGATTGTGTGCATGGATATAACTGAGTATATTCACCAGTATGCAGTATTGTATGAGTGTTTGCGGTGCATGCACACTGTATAAGTACATCTTATTCAACACTTATCATCATCATCAAGGTGTACTAGCATCAGCCTTACATACTTGGTGCAAATAATACACCTGGGAACAGGAGTATAAACTCTACGGCGACACTCTAGTGCCCAGAGTTTATTCATTCTGCAGTGGCCGGCCCCGCAAAGTCAGTCGGCTGCCAGGGTGAGAGGAGGGGGCCCCCTCCTCTCTATAGATGCCCTAGGATCTATGCCCAGCAGTCATGTTTTTCTGGCAGGGCAGTGGGGGAAGGGAGCAGGGCAATGCAAAAAAAAGGCTTTTGTAACTATGGGGGAGATTTATCAAAGCTTGGAGAGAAAAGTACCAACCAATCACAGCCTACAAAATGACATTTTAGAAGCTGATTGGTTGACACTTTATCTCTCTCCAAGCTTTGATAAATATACCCCTGTATTTATATTATTCCAAACATTTACTTTATTCACCTTTGATCATACTGTAAGAAGTCACACAGGACAGAAGCTGCTCTACAAAAACTTTATAATGAAATTGGTAGACTATATACAGTAGCTTTATTTTTACTGCTATTCCGTCTGTAAAGCCTTATGTACACAGCATTAATCTTTTTACTTATCACATCTAACGAGTAACACAGCAACATTTCACTTCCGGGATTCAATAAGGGCCAATCTGCTTGTAGACATGACTCATTTCTGAACACTGCGGGGAAGTAGGACTCACCTTAGCATTGTAGGCAATGAAGTGTTTGGATAAAGCTTCAGGGGTGTGCATCCACGATTTATCTGGAATTAAAGACAACAGTGTTCATATTCTATAATCAAAGCAAATGACATAATGTATTTAAGTTTAACCAGTTTCCTAACGGCATGAGGGTTAGGGATTGATCATTTGGGTGATAGGGAGAACTTTGGAGATGGCCTCTGGGGTTCATATTTCTACTTCCACCTGAGCACCAGAGTTTGTTGTAAGTCCCATCACTTACTCAACTCCAGGATGGACATGTTGGTCCCCAAGCTAGACTGCAGGCTATTAATTTGTCCGGCCCCATTCACCTGAATGTCCCATAGGGCAAGACACATAGACAAGAGTTCTATAATACACATACACAGTCCGGCACATGGCTAGCAGCTTCATTCCTCATCCTCCAAATCGGCAGCTATATATGAGTCACCTTAGTCTAATACACTCACCCTTAAATTATATTGTATAAAGGGATCTGACATTTAAAATAATTCCCCCCTCTTACAGCACACACAGGGATAGTAGGTTAGATTAGCTCTGCAAACAGTGCTGTTATTCTCTCTGGTAGCTGAGTGGTTATAACATGGTTTGATGCCAGTGTAAAGATTTTTTTGGTTATTTCCCACACTAGTCAGGGACAATTTGCCAATAAAACAAAGCAATAACCTTAATTTAGGTATGAACATCATTGGTACCTTGGTACAATTGATGGTACTGTAGCATCGGTATCTTCCATACAGGACAGGAGACCTTAGATGGAAAACCATTGTTGGTTTGAACTATCAGTGGGTGTCATGGGAGCAGACGTAATAGCGGCGGGCGAATCATGAAAGGAGGGTGGGGCTAAGGGATGGCCAATGAGAAGGCAGTGCTAAGGACTGGGGAAAAGCGTGTCACCATTGGAAATCAGCCACTGATGGTGGAAAAACATCAGAACTCCACCATCGATGGGAAAGCATTGCCCATAGGAAGCAAACCGTCGATGTCCAACCTTGTTTCAGACAGCACCATTAAAGGCAGAGATGAGACCACCACAATGATTCTCCTGTCCTCTCCTGAGCTCTGCTCACTGGCTCCAAAAATTGGTCTCTTGGAGGAGCATAGAGTACACAGACGGCACTAGCCTGGATAAACATTTTGGGACAGCAGCATCTAATAAAGCTGAAATCACTGGAAGGAGCCTTTATTACCTACACAAAATTGCATGTCACAGTTTTGCAGTATGTAAGTAAAATATTGTCGCGGGACGGTGTAAAAAGAAATGAACACGTCCAGCACTTTATCAAAGCAAAGCGCCAGCGCATTTGTCCTCTCTGGATGTAGAGAAAATAAAACCAAATTGTGTGGGGATGATTAGATTATAGATGTAATTAAATTACAATGACAAGACTAATAAAGACCAGGAAGACGGCTCTAAAACAACACCCGCCCCTGGTAGGAAAAGAAACGCAGAAATTCCAGCTGGACCAGGGACGGAACCCGATGAGAAAATGTTTTGGTCATAAAAGATCTACAGGTTTATGCCAAGCAGAGTATTACATAATGCTGATCACGCTCTGCCAGATCTTCTCTCAGCCTCTAAAGAGAATTCATTAGTTACAGGGCCGGATCAAGGTTAGTGGGGGCCCCTGGGCAAAAAACATGTGGGGGCCCCTATCAATAAATGTTGAAATTATATATATATAATATATATTATACAAACACAGTTTTTTAACACACATACTGTATATACCCAGACACTCCACTCATTCACCAATTACTTCCCTCCTCTGTCAGGCACCAACGACACCCCAACACCCCAACAGCACCCAATCACCCTCTTACATTCATCACCAACACACAGTCCAGACACAACCCTCATCATTCACTTCCAACATCCCTGCAGCACCCACCGTCATATACTACTAACACCCCTGCAGCACCCACCGTCATATACTACTAACACCCCTGCAGCACCCACCGTCATATACTACTAACACCCCTGCAGCACCCACCGTCATATAGAGTCTCCCATAACCAAATATTCCGAAATTCGGAATATTCCGAAATACGGAATAATTTTGGCATGTCTGAGATAATGAAACCTTTGATTTTTGATGGTTCAATGTCCATAAACTTTGTCTAAGGCACAAATTATTAAAAATATTGTATAAAATGAGCTGCAGGCAATGTGTATAAGGTGTATATGAAACATAAATGCATCCTGTGTGTAAACTGCAGTCCCATTCCCAAGATATTTAATTATGGTATGCACATATTCCAAAATACAGAATATTCCGTTATCCAAAATACCCCTGGTCCCAAGGATTTTGGATATGGGAGACTCAAACTGTAATACATCTGCTGCGCCCACCGTCGTATACTACTAATACCCTTTCCTGCATAATGTTTATGTATAGATTGTACCCACATATCATATACGCAGTTGTCATTAACCCTTTCCTGCATAATGTTTATGAATATAATGTACCCACATGTCATATATGCAGTTGTTATTAACCCTTTCCTGCATAATGTTTATATATATATATATATATATATATATACACACACACAATGTATCCACATCATATACGCATTTGTCATTAACCCTTTCCTGCATAATGTTTATGTATAGAATGTACCCACCTATCATTTATGCAATTGTCATTAACCCTTTCCTGCGTAATGTTTAAACTACAATATCACAGTCTGACAATTGTGGGCCTCATTCAGAGGTGTGCACTAACTTCACGCAATGCTGATATCCATGCAGTTGGCCGATGTTGGAAGTACTGTACTGCGCATGCGTCCTGACGGTTACCACTGGGAGACGCAGAATGAGTTTGGATGCAGAGAGAGACAATTTCAGTCGGGGTTTCTAGCCAGACGTGGTCATATCGCTGGCGTGTTGCGGTCAGTGGCTGTGTCTGAAGACGCAGTTGCACTGACACAGGCAGCCATGTTCAGATGGAGAAATTGCACCTCCATAGATCTGGTGCAGTCTTTGATAGTGTGATCATTGGTGTGCATTAATATACACAGAGACGGATTAGCACCGCAGATGATGGGAATCTCAGTAGGAAGACCATCGGCTGCAGCATTTGAATAAAGATGCAGTTGTGGCTGCGTAAACATACGCAATTGCGGCTGTAACTGCGTCCACCTCTAAATCAGGCCTTGTACTATATCTCTCATAGTATATGTTACTCTTCAGATCCGGGTGCAATAGAAATGTTGTGGCAGGACCTGAAGATGATGATCATCCACCAACATCCATGAGCTGGAGCTGTTCTGTAATGGGACCTGGGCAAAGGTCTGGTGTTCCCGCTAGGCTGATTTATCGGGGTGCCGCTCCCTGTCCGATTTCAAAAGGGCAGAATGCGCCCTGCCCTTTTGGCGGCACCTTGCTAAAACAACCTGCCAGGAACGCTAGACCTTTGCCCAGGGGTGGGAAAAATAGCAATCACTGCCGATGAATAGATGCCAGGCGCATGTCCGTAAGTGCTGGGCACGCCCACAAGAGTGGTGAAAAGGGGGCACATCTTAAAGACACCCTCCCTTTTCACAAGTCCATGCCCCCTTTTCAAGTGCACGCACACCTTTGGTGCGCGCTAGAGTGCCCTTTCTCTTGGTCCGGCACCCTGCCCGAAACCGGACAAAGAGTGAACACTAAAGGTACCCCAAGCCGATGTTCAGGACTAAGTAACAATTACCAGGTAAACGTTTGATTGAAACCATTGCTGATAATGGGGGGTTTTACCAGTTACAGAATCCTAAAGTTTAACAAACTTTTTCAGATGGAGGAGTAAATGTATCAGTCTCAGACTTGCAGGCTTTGACGAGATCCTTGTGAATCTGCCCTATATTTTAAAGAAGCAATCATTTAAAAGGCCAAACCAACCTGGTTTTGCCTTTGAAATGATTGCCCCTTTAAAACATTGGGCAGACTCGCCGGGAACTTGCCGATACCTACAGGTTTCAGGCTGTTACATCTACCCAAAGACATGTATTTGATGATGGATAATTTTGATCAATTAATGAATGAAAGAGCGGATTCATTTGTGTGTTATTTGATTTGATCCCAACATATACAGAGGGGTGTGGTACAAAATGTTCACTTGTTCTGAATGTCAATATTCAGAATGTTGCCATAGACAGGAGGTCGACATGTTAGATGTCATCATTCACAATGGAGCTCATTCAGAGCCGCTCGCGAGCGCTGTGCGCTCGCAAGCGGCCCAATGTTACGGCACTGCACATGCGCTGCATCCGGCGTGTTGGGGTTATGGGGTTTGCAACAAGATGGGACTGCTTTCGATGGTGAGTGACAACTCGCCCCATTTTGTGGGCGGGTAGGGGGGGTGGCTGGACAAACGCAGGCGACCCCTTAGGAACGCCTGCTGTTTGTAGAGAGGTATTACTGACATCAATACTGATGTCAGTAGTGGACTTCCTGCTCTATTAGAGCAGAGAGTCCACTCGGCCTTGCGGCAGCCTAAACCCTACCACAGGGTCTCGTCGCAAGGCCGATGGTCGTGATTATCGTGATGGTCTCCTGGCCGCTCGCACAAGCTGTGGGTGGTCTCCCACAGCTTTGCGAGCGGCTGCTTAGAGCATTATAAATTACACATAAAAAGTTGGTAAACTCATGAATGAAGTTATTAAATACAAATTACTAGACGAATAAACAATAAGCTCCTGGGAGTATAAATTTAAAAAAAAATCACATTGCAAACATTACAACTTTAGAGCAAATAGAGTATTTAGACACAAAATATAAAGAGAATCCAGTCCTGGTGCTCGATACAATGTTACTTGAGTTAGAACTCCAATATTGAGAACAACATGAAGCCACAATCTCACTTGGGAATTAATCTTCCTTATGCAACAGAAGGGATTAATTAGTTACCAGCGTTGTAGAATGAACAAAGGGCCTGATTCAGACCCTCTCGCTACATGCGTTCGCTCGCTAGATGCATATGCAAATTCAATGCACGCCCAGCAAGGCAGGCGATCGCGCAGCAAGGCATTAGCACGCCAACTATGTCTTGGCGTGCGATCACTTTGTGTATGCAGACGCCCACCACCCATTCATAAGAAGCCCACTTGCGCACGTCATCTCCTGGAAGTGCTTTAAACCATTGGTACATCGAGCACCATCGGATGAGATCGCAGCGCTTGAGGTTGACCATACCCTGCCGCAAGCACTGCGATCCCTTCAGAGTGAAATCCCACCAAGTGACGTGTACTATGACACTGCCTTTTAATTATGCACACCTTTGTAATGGCGTTGTTACACTCGGCACCCCTGCGTTCGCACCTCCACTCCCCCGTTTCCAGAGGCCAGCCCCTGTCACCACCTAGAAACGGCTTCATCAGTCAATCACTCCGCTGGGCAGTCTATGTGCAGTGAGTGAACGCATTCTGATCTCTCGCACTGGCTCACGCATTGCGATGTTCGTGCATGCGCAGAAAGCGACTGTTGGCCAACTATGAGCGTCCTCACCATAGCAAGAGGGTCTGTATCAGGCCCAAAGCCACAGAATGACTTCATTTATATATGGCTTGATGTATTTGCAGGAGAAAATCCTTGTGATACTCACTAAATAATGACCTCCCTTCTTAACCCCAGTTTAAGGCGGGTAACAGCAGCCCCGATGTTAAGCTGCTGACAATGGTGAGCAATGCCAGGCTGTAAGCGAAGGGTGTGGGGAGCAGGTTCCAGATAATCACTCCGTTGTATAACCACTAGTTTCCCCAGTGAGCCTGGTCATGCTGGATCTCCATAGGGAAGGATCTCCGCGCAGCTGTAATAATATAGCTCCGGCAAGGCTTGAAATTCCAGAACGCTCAGATCGGAGAGCGGCTTCTGTAGTGTGAGATGCTGCGAGTAGCTAAGAGCAAGGAGCGGCTTCTGTGGTATGAGGTGCTCCGGAAAACAAGACACCTGTATACTTCAACGCATTTCTCCGTAGTGTAAGCTTTTCTCAAAAAACAGGTGTGTGCACGTACATTTTTATTTTACCAGGGGGATTCATTTTTGGGTAAATGTCACTGAGTGGCTGGAGCTTATATCTTTGTAGGACTGCTGTGGGCACTATAGCGACATAAGGAATATCTTCACAGCTATGCAATACAGATCTCACTGTGACAGGTGTATAGTAGCATATAGCTCCCCAATTACAATAATATCTGGACTTTGGAAGTGCACTGTTTGTTAATGAGAGATTATTGATATCTATATGTAGATTAATTTCAGTAGTGTGTACAAGAGAGGGGGATTACTTTCTGTAACATTCATATTTATATCTGTGAACACATAATATCCTGTCTGGACCTTTGAAGGGAATCACCTATTTAAAATTCAAGAATTCTCTTGGATTGTGGCAACAATGTTACCATCCATTTATTGAATAATATATATATATAGATATTACACCACTCTGTGACATCCTCTGCATTGTTTGTTTTCCTTATTTGATACTGTAATATCAATTTCTGAATACATTACAATATTAATAGAGACACATACAGTGCCATTCCTGCACACAGCAGTTTTTAATCACTATTTATATCTTTATTCACATTCTCTGTAATCTGAGTATTATTCTGCAGTCATTTTCATTCATGGTATTTTAATATATGTAATAAAAGTTATATTTTAATCAATAACTATTCTCGTGCACCACAGAACACAAATCTTTGCCTTTCAATTTTTTCTATAAAGCATGCATGCGCGGTCCACCGATAAACGCTCAATTGCGTGAACATCAAAATAGGGTCCACATCTGAAACAGACCCTAGTGCCTCCATCTGAATCAGACTTTGCTCTTCTGGAGAGGGTCCAAGACTATGAACACCAAAGAGAATTTAGGGGACCTCTTGCCCATCACTAAATTACATTTAAGAGAGGACATTGCTGCAAATGCACCCCTGCATATTAATTTGGGGAAAATGCTCAAGCAGCCGGCTGGAGAAGCCTGTGCCAGAGCCCCAAAACCAAAGATAGAGTCTTGCAGCTTAAAGACAATGCCCCCCGCAAAGCGGACACCAGGACCCCTCAGCGACAGAATGCGCTGGACTTTGGACCCTGTAAATGAGACCTGCTTTTTGGGTCCGGCATGTGACAGTTGAGATGTTTGAGTTGCAGTGATTCCCAGACACAGTCCTCAAAGCACCCTAACAGTTCAGGTTTTAAGGATATCCATGGTTGAGCACAGATGTTTAAATCAAAATGACTGAGGTGCTAATTTATCCACCTGTACTCAGTCAGGTGTATCCTTATAACCCGGACCAATACCATGCCTTGGGGACTGAGTAACTCCCAGGACAATTCAATGAGGACAACCATCATTTGAATGATGAGAGCAGTTGTGTTAATAGGTTAATGTTATGTGTGTACTGGGGGAGATTGTGAGGTCAAAGTTATGGGAGACTTACATTTTTTTTTACCTGGGGGATTAATTTCTGTGTTAATGTTATTGAGTGGCTGGGGCTTATATTAATGTAGGACTGCCGTGGGGACTGGGTTGTTTATTATATTCCCAGGGATTTGGGAACAAGACATTCCAAAAGTGATTTCAGAACGTATACACTTACATTTGCCATACTGACACATGCAGGGGTATTCAATTTGGAGTGAAAATTTCGGAATCGGCGATAAATTATTACTGATTATGTCATTTTCGCCGATTTCAATTATCCCTGTATTCAATTTCAAAGACTTTTCGCAGGTTCGAAAAAAAAACAGGGATAACTTTTCACCACTGAATAGGTGGCGAAAAAAAGTGCAGAATTGGAGTTTAGGGGTGCAGGCTTAAAAAAATAGCCTGCACCCCTGGGAATGACATTTTAAAAACAACTGTCAAAAAAAGATTTTTTTAAAAATAGGGACACCGCAAAAAATGAATTGAAAAATTGGGGTGAAAAAAAAAAAAGAAGGAAAAAAATGTTTAAAAACGGAAATAAGTTCAAGGCTATTCTGCAAGTATGCGGCAGGTGTTTTCTAGAATAGATTATTAGCGGCAGGTGTTTTCTAGAATATATTATTAGCGGCAGGTGTATTCTAGAATAGATTATTAGCGGCAGGTGTATTCTAGAATAGATTATTAGCGGCAGGTGTATTCTAGAATAGATTATTAGCGGCAGGTGTATTCTAGAATAGATTATTAGCGGCAGGTGCATTTTTGCAGAATTTTTAAAAAATTACTTTAGGGACATAAAGATATGCTAGTACCCATTTTCATGTGCTCTTCTGCATCACTTCTTCAATGTCGGAAAAAAAACACCTGCCGCGTCTATTTAAAACCCCGACTTTCATTTGCAGGCTAAAACGGGGGTACCCATAGTGATCCCCCATGTTTTGACAGCTTTAGGGGGGTCCTACAATTTATTCCAGGTAAATCCCGTTTTTTTTCGCCGTTCCTATTTCGCCGGCTCCCGTTTTCGTAGCTTTTTAATTGAATACAGGGATAAAGCAGGCGCGCGCCCAATACTGTATCCGAGGAAAAGCTCCGATGTGGAGCGAAAAGTCCAGCATGGACTTTTCGCTCCCATATTGAATACCCCTCATGGTGTTAACAGGGGTGTGCAGTGAGCAAATCAATTATTAGTCCCACCATCAGCATCTCTCCCAGGAATAGAGTTTAATGGGCTTAATTATTTTCTGATAAGTGTCAACTATTAATTACTACTAATAGATCCAAAGACAACATGTTCTATTAGCAAATGCATCTCTCTCTCTCTCTGTCTCTCTCTCTCTCTCTCTTTATTTCAGGTGGATGTTCCTTTATTACATATGGTTTATTATTTATATATTTTCTTAAATACAAACATAGTCACATACCTCCCCATATACCAGATTTTGGCAGGGGACACCTGCTTTTTGTGCACTGTCCCACCATCTCACCTACAGACCTCAGTGCCCCACATGGGGAAAGCTTTGGAGATCACCCTCCCTCTCGCCAGCTGTTCAGATTTGCAGTTGATGGGTGTCGCAATAGACAGCGCATCGGCTGCGGCGTTAGTATAATAAGGCGGTGGTGACTGCGACAAATGTCACAGCTGCTACTGCTTCGCGTCCACCCTGAAACACCCTCACGGGCACCAGCTGAGTTTATGGCTCATGTATGCATCTAGTAGGCACAATTGTTATAGTTTTCTGGAAGCTGTGACTGCAAAGCCTGTTGTACAAGTGACAATGTCACCACAAGACATTAATTTGTCTATTATACCCCTTTTACACCAGAGCAAAAACCTGGGATTTTGCTGGGTCTACCCGGGTCGCAGCTCAGTGTAAAAGGGTCCCTGAAAAATAACCCAGGTCAAGAGACCCGGCAATCCAACCCAGGTAGCTACCAAGGTCGGACCCAGGATGGACCTGGGTAATGGTGCAGTGTAAAAGGCGCAACCCCGGTTATACGACCTGGGTCATGCCTAAAATGAGCTGATTGGTGGTTGTGGAGCAGTCACCTCCCACTTTTTATGACCTCACAAGTTTAGCAGGGCAGACCCAGGTTCAGTGTGAACAGGGCTGACCTGGGAGTAACCCAGATCGAAGGTGCTGTGTAAACGGTGCCTGACCCGGGTCTGACCTGGTTTGGAAGCATGTCTGAAAATCCAGGTTGGACTCGGGTTTTTGGTGGAAAAGAGGTATCAGTTTTCTCCAAAAGTTCATCAAAAATGCTTCATTGCAAATATTTAAATAATTTTGTTATGCCTTTAATGCTTCTCCTTACCATCGTACTGTATATGTGAAATAAAAGAACAAGAGAAAGATAACATACATTTTTGAAAGTTCAAATTTACGCTATTTATTAAGTTGTTTACAAGATTAGTTTCACTGTACAAAACCGATTTTAAATCTATGCAATGTCTACCCCTCCTGATCATTTCATTCTGTTATTCTGACAGCTGACTGTAATGTCTGCAGAATAAATGCATGGTACGAGCATATCTGCACCTGTCTTGTAGTACTGAGATCTCGTACTTCTCATTCCCTCTGCTCCACTCATTCTCCTGCTAAAAATTGCACAATCAACAGTGTTTGACAAGTTGCAGTAGAAATATATGTACAATCTATAGAAGATTCGCTCGCTCTGGGCTCTGGCTCACTTGAAATTCCTCTTTATTTTACCAATTTCAAGGAGTTAAAAATACCAAAGCGGCATTGTATTTTTACCAGTCAGCGATTACTAAAGTAAAGAGGAATTTGGAATTAGTCAGATTTCCAAGTTTGTGGATCTTTTATTCTATATATTCTATTCTATTCTATATACAATATATATGGATTCAGTGCTGTTCAAAATTATGAGGGAAGGTCAGAACCTGAATACCCCAAATAATGAAATGCTCAGTCTAGAAATTAATATTCGTATTGGTATTTTTGTGAGGGAAAGTTGTCGGTGACTCCATTCCATGTGGTGCATTAACTGGAGCCATTTCTTTACCTCCTATCTTATCTCATACTCTGATATAGGGCTTGATTCAGTAAGGGTTCGCTATTGCGTTCGCAATAGCAATTACGCACGCAGTCTCACTGCAAAGATATGCTAATTATTGCAATCGCAATGTCATCGCAGCCTATCATAAGGACGCCCACTTTACCTTACACACATCCATAATACTTAGCAAGACTGCAAAAACATCGGTAACATGGAGTACCATCGCAGCCTCACACACACTTGCACAAGCTCTGACCTTACTCAGGAATTACTAACCTCATCACACGCAGTGATCACACAAGACTGAGAAACCATCAGTAACATTGAGTACCATCACATCCTCACACACACTTACACAGGCTCTGACCTTACTCAGGAATTACTAACCTCATCAAACGCATGGATTACACAAAACTGAGAAACCATCGGTAACATGGAGTACCATCGCAGCCTCACACACACTTACACAGGCTCTGACCTTACTCAGGAATTACTAACCTCATCACACACAGTGACTACACAAGACTGAGAAACCATCAGTAACATGGAGTACCATCACAGCCTCACATACACTTACACAGGATCTGACCGTACTCAGGAATTACTAACCTCATCACACGCAGTGACTACACAAGACTGAGAAACCATCAGTAACATGGAGTACCATCACAGCCTCACACACACTTACACAGGCTCTGATCTTACTCAGGAATTACTAACCTCATCACACACAGTGACTACACAAGACTGAGAAACCATCAGTAACATGGAGTACCATCACAGCCTCACACACACTTGCACAAGCTCTGACCTTACTCAGGAATTACTAACCTCATCACACGCAGTGATTACACAAGACTGAAAAACCATCAGTAACATGGAGTACCATCACAGCCTCACACACACTTACACAGGCTCTGACCTTACTCAGAAATTACTAACCTCATCACACGCAGTGATCACACAAGACTGAGACACCATCAGTAACATGGAGTACCATCACAGCCTCACACACACTTACACAGGCTCTGACCTTACTCAGGACTTACTAACCTCATCACACGCAGTGATTACACAAGACTGAGAAACCATCAGTAACATGGAGTACCATCACATCCTCACACACACTTACACAGGCTCTGACCTTACTCAGGAATTACTAACCTCATCACACACAGTGATTACACAAGACTGAGAGACCATCAGTAACATGGAGTACCATCACATCCTCACACACACTTACACAGGCTCTGACCTTACTCAGGAATTACTAACCTCATCACACGCAGTGATTACACAAGACTGAGACACCATCAGTAACATGGAGTACCATCGCAGCCTCACACACACTTACACAGGCTCTGACCTTACTCAGGAATTACTAACCTCATCACACACAGTGATTACACAAGACTGAGACACCATCAGTAACATGGAGTACCATCACAGCCTCACACACACTTACACAGGCTCTGACCTTACTCAGGAATTACTAACCTCATCACACGCAGTGATTACACAAGACTGAGACACCATCAGTAACATGGAGTACCATCGCAGCCTCACACACACTTACACAGGCTCTGACCTTACTCAGGAATTACTAACCTCATCACAGGCAGTGATTACACAAGACTGAGACACCATCAGTAACATGGAGAACTATCACATCCTCACACACACTTACACAGGCTCTCACCTTACTCAGGAATTACTAACCTCATAACACGCAGTGACTACACAAGACTGAGAAACCATCAGTAACATGGAGTACCATCACAGCCTCACACACACTTACACAGGCTCTGACCTTACTCAGGAATTACTAACCTCATCACACGCAGTGATTACACAAGACTGAGAGACCATCAGTAACATGGAGTACCATCACAGCCTCACACACACTTACACAGGCTCTGACCTTACTCAGGAATTACTAACCTCATCACACACAGTGACTACACAAGACTGAGAGACCATCAGTAACATGGAGAACTATCACATCCTCACACACTTACACAGGCTCTGACCTTACTCAGGAATAGCTAACCTCAACGCACGCAGTGGAAGCCCAAGCTGCGTATGTCATCGCAATGGCTAATTTATGCACTTTCTGCAACGGCATTCAAATGCACTGGCAAGCCTGCGTTTCGCCAACCACCCCCATCACCAATCCCAAATGGTACTTCCTGACAATCACTTTGCAATGGGTCTGCGTAGTCACTGCGATCGCAGTCTCGATCATAGTGGAATCTTCGTGCATGCACACTGCGATGCATAAACATGCGCAGAACGCAACAATCAGCCTATTGCATGCATAATTGCAATAGCGATCCTTGCTGAATCAGGCCCATAGATAATAGAGATGAGCAGTTTGGTTTCCCTAGAAACCGAACACATACGCACATAGGCAGGGCCGGCTCTATGGGTGTTCGACCTGAGCAGTCGCACACCCATAGAGGGCACACCCATCCCCAACATCCCGATTTCAGCGGGACATTACTGTCCCGCTGTTCCACCCGTGGGCCGAAGTGGCCCGCGGGTGGTTGAATCGGGAGGTTGGGGACCCCCCAATGCCGCAGCTGTGCGGCGGTGCTGGACCCCGGAGACTCTGAATGGATGCTGCACGCATGGCCTATGGTAATTAGGTCACACCCCCATTTTAAGTCGTGCGAGGCTTCGCCGCGCAGGAAGATAGGGCGCGCTGGAGGGGGCTGGCACAGGGTGCTCCGACCCCAGGAGCCGGCCCTGCACATAGGGTTTCCGAGTTGAATCAGGTCCCAATTTGGAATTACTTTAGGGTTTGGAGTAGAACAGAATCCTGACTCGGGTCTTCTCGTAATCCGGAAGTGGGATTTAAAAAATGCATCATGCATGTTTTGGATTGTATTTCAGTCCCTCCCTCATGATATCAGCTGTTGTGAGTTGGTCAAAATTGATTTGAAATAACTGGAAATTAATGTTAATGATGTTAATAATAAAATTTAATGATTTTTGCTGTTTTTAAAAAAATATATATATATATATAAAACCAAAATCAAATCCGTACCTAAACACTTGAGGGTGTGTTGCCAAAACCAAATCACGATGATGCTTTAGAACCAAAATCAACGGCATATTCAGATTTTCCTCTGAACTCTCAAATTCATCATTTATACCCCTTTCAGACATACGAGCCGGGAAATTTCCTGCTCAGACCCGGGAATTTCTCCTGTGCAAATTCCCGGGTTTTTGGTCGAGACCCCCCTTTCACACTACAGTGTCTACCCGGGAAATTCCCAGGTAGACCCCTTTCAGACAAGAGCAGGGTTTTTTAGATTACATGGCAACTGCTGGACACAAAGATGAGGTGGAGCTGATCACACACAACTATGTGCCCCCTGTGACTGGTATGTGGGGGTGCACATAATTTGAAACACTGCCCAACATGTCCCCAAACTACCTCCCATGGGTGCCCTGGCAGCTCGCCCCCATCCCCAGGCCTCTGGCTGGGCTGCCCCTGGAAACAAGTCTCCTGCCTGGCACTGATCACGGGCACAGAGAAGAGCAGAGCAGCGGCCGAGGTGCCAGGGTCGGACAGGCCGGGTACAGGTGCCCGAAGAGCAGTCACCCACCCATATTTGCGGCAGCAGCAGCGTCCCACCCAGCCCTCCCCGCCTCTCACCTCTACAGTGGCCTTTCCAGGCAGAACCCCCAGCGAGCCAGCATCTCACCCTGTCACCCGATGCTATGCCCGGGAAATAGGGGCAGTAGTGGTGGTCCAGCGGGAGTGTGGGCGGGTGGTGAGCGGCAGCGCTGAGCATCCTATAGGATGCTCTGCGCTGCCAACTCAGAGCAGCAGCGCTGAGCATCCTATAGGATGCTCTGTGCTGTCAGCTCAAAGCAGCAGCACTGAGCGTCCTATTGGACGCTCTGAGCTGCCAACTCCATGTAAAAGCTGCTTGGTGCTGCCCGGGAGTAGTAAATTCCAGGGTAGCACCATTCAGACAGAAGCAGGGTAATTTCCCGGGACTTAAGTCCCGGGAAAAAACCCTGGTCGATTGCAGGGGCGGCTACCCGGGAACGTGTTCCTGGGTAGGTACCTTTCAGACAGACTTGGCTACCCGGGAATTTGGCTGAGGCAGGCCAAATTCCCGGGAATCTCGAGATGTCTGAAAGGGGTATTACTCTCAGCAGCCTTTTATTTCGGTAACATCTTTAATGTGGGTACATGCAACTTTATAATTACTCTCCCGCAATATCAACATTTTCTATTATTAACACTGCTTGCTAGCTTCTGTTTTCTCCTCTTTGATGTTCTCCTTGTGTATAAAGCTTTATCAAATACTGACCTTCTCTTTTTCTCCCATATTTCTCTGACATTGTGTCACCAACGTTATTTTTCTCAGGCACTCACAAACATCCTTATGCCCATTCCTGTAAAACATCTCCGACTTTGTTCTAGCCTTAATGAAGATGCCACTGAAATACCAGTAAGCACACTCATCATTTCCCATAATTTACGGCACTTCCAGTTATGCTTTCTATCCTGTCAAGGACCTACAGAACATCTCTCACTGTCCCTTATTACTAAAACTCTCACAAAAACTGCTCTATGCTTGATAATATTTCTAAGTTCATCATAAAAACTATTTTTATTAAAGTTAACAGTACAAGGGTTATTGGAATGAACAATTCCTAATGTTAATGTGGTATTTTTTTTCCTGGTTCTCATCACTATCAGTTATATTACACAAGGGTCTACAGTATATACAATATAATGCCCTGAATAAATAGAGCCTTTTGCTATTCATCAAAGCCTTCCGCCAGTGGTGGCTATTGCCCTGTATAACCAGCTGTAGTAGTGTTAGCTTCCCCATGGTACTGCTCCTATCCTCCAATCATTATCGCAATTTCAGGACTGCCTTAGTGATGAGCAGTGCAGCAAAACCTACTTTTGTAGGAAAATGAAGTATTTTTCCATTTTAAATTAAAAAAATATATATTTTCTAATCATTATTAAATTATATATTTTTTTTATATTTGCTTTTTTTTAAATTAAATCTGCAGCATTAAGCCAGTGTCTTAATCTAGCATGCATCTTATGTCTGGCAGAGACCAGAAAGTATTATTAGGGATCCGAGCATCACTCTGCTGACGCTCTGATTTGTTTAAATAAATTGGTCCGAAAAAGATTTTCTAAACAGAATCTTCCTTTCAAATTCTAATACTAAATAATCCCCACATTATACTTTAATATGTCTTGAAAAACACCTGTTCAGTGTTCGAAGGACCTACACTATATAACGACAGGAAAATAAGGGGCACAACTAATAGTGCTTTAGATTAAACACAGAAAATAAAAACAATTGAGCGATGTCTAGATACAGTATGTGCATACCTAGGACCAAAAATAAATGTGCTTCTCAAAAGTACTTTTACTCTCATATCAGGAGAACAAAGATAGAGAGTGAAATATAGTTTTATCTGAGATCTTAATAGGTGAACAATCATAGTGGATTAGTCTTGGCCCCAGGATAGTCCACATGAGATGTCAATGTTGAAAGTATCTAACTATAAGTAACAAATTAAGATAGGTAGCTCCAATGCATTTTGTCTGCACCACTGGGATTTTAGGTGATATCTGATCAATAACAACCTGAAACTGAACCCCCACCCTATCTTCATATCACTTCTGCTTAACCTTAATCATGGCAGAAGATCATCAAGATATAGCAACCGGAACCGGAAGGAACCCCAATGACTGGTCTCCACTTCAGTTTGGTAGTCCTATGTTGGTTGCTTAGGAACAATATGGTATGTATATATACCCTTAACCATGAATAAAATATATTCATGTTAAGTTCATATCAAAAGAATAACTTATATAACATATACAGACTGAACATAAAAAAATATAAGAAAACCGTAAATTGCAAGTAACTTCCGCCTTTCTCCGGGTTAGTATGGGCAAAAAATTAAAGCCATAGATTTTTGCTATTTTACTATAACATTTGTTAATAATATATAAATATAAAAAGGATGTAGTCACTATCCTAGAGGTCGGGATGCCGGTGCCTGAGTCCCGACAGCAGTCAGAATCCCATAAGCTGACATCCCAATGGTAAGTATTAGGGTTAGGGGGAGGGTAAGGTTCAGGGTTAGAATTAGGCACAAGGGAAAGTGTTAGGGTTAGACTGTGGGGGGAAGGGTTAGGATTAGGGTGCAGGAAAGGTGGTTTAGGGTTAGGGGGAGGGTTAGTGGTTAGGGCACTTACTTGCATTATTCAGGATTCTGACTGTCGGGATGCCACTATCGGTAATCTGACCACCATCACCCCAACTGCTGGAATACCATACCCAACCCATATAAAATATATACTGTTATTTATATTTAAAAAAAAAAAACATTTTAAGAAACATTAGTAGATAATGCATTATTATTTGAAACAATGTAATTAAACGTATATCACTTGTTTTAAAAGAAAAGACATAAAATAGACATAAAGAAAGCACTACACTATATTAAATTAACAAGAATAAACTAAAATACTGTGCCTACAATCTTAAACATATTAAATAGTTTTTTAAAGAGACTACTATATTATATATTTAATATACTGTAAAATAAATGGAACCAAAACTTTTTATATGGTACTTATGTCATTATTATTCTTACCCACCACATGGCAAGTTATAAAATAACTTCAGATTTATGTCTAAAAAATCTATAAAGAAAGATAAAAGAGACAATCTATTAAAATTAGTCAATAAAAGAAACTAGCTAAAATAATTCAAATGAGTTGGGATTAAAGTGCCTAATTTTTATATCCAGTACATCTTCCTATGTGACAGTTAGCTAGATCACTTCATCTAGCACTTAAATTGCTCATTTTCAATGTCCATGAATATGAGATGCATTGGATCTGCGATGTGGTATTCCTTAAAGTTTCTGTATACTGAATGAGATTCTGATCAATTTTTTATGTTTCTGATAAATTCTTGTACTGTATATGCAACTTTAATTGCCTCTTAGTTTTTCCTGCGTATCCTAATCCACAGGGACACTTCAGAAGAAAAATCACAGAAATAATTTGGCAATTTATAAGATCTTTCATTTTATATGAATGAGAATTTAATCTGCCAGTCAGCGTCTGACTCTTGGAACTAGAAAATGTGCATATTGTACAATGATTGCACTTAAAGAAACCTTTGATACTATACAAAAGGTAGTTAATAGTATTATTATTTTGCAACATACTCGGTGCATTGAAGTTTTTAATGTATTTTATCTTTTTATAGATAATTTCTGGATTTTAAGGGAGAAAAGATCTTAAAAAAGAGTTTTTTAATAAAATATTCCTGTATTTCCTGAGTGTATGTCTGATTTTTCCATCGTTTAAATTCTATCTCAAGACAAATGGTATAGAGGAAACTTTTGCTTTGCTTGTTTTATATACTAACAGATACTATTTACATTACCAGTTTTTGTCACAGCCACCTCAGGATAGCCTCTTTCTTTAAAAATTTCAGAAAAGGTCAAAAGTTGTTGTCAACAATCAAATTTATCAAGACAGTTCATTTTAATTCTGGGGAACTGGGAATAGAGAATATTGTATTTCCATCTAGATAAATGTCCACCATGATAATCTAGATAGCTATGTAAATCAATATAATCTTTAGTATATACTCTATTATAATTAATTTTAAAAATAAGTCCAGGTACCCAATGAGATGGTCATATAGATTAAGGGAAAAATATTTTGCAGAAGGTTTTAAACCTGATATGGACCTAGCATTGGTATCTTTATCTTTGTAATTATATTTCACAAAATGTTGCTTCAAAGTCAATTTGTGAATGAATTTATATAAAGGTCAGTACTCTTTTGCAGGTATCTGGTACATTTGGATTGCCAAGGTTGAGGTTTGGATCAACCTACAATGGCCCCAATACTCAGATGTGAATTTCAATTTAAATCATTATTTTCAATGTACATTAAATATAATCTAAGATACTCTAAACTCACACTCTATATTTTTAAAATGTTGTCTATCTATTTCATAAAATATAATATATTTTTTGAAAGGATTATTTTTGAATAAAAATTATTGTTCCCATTTACTCATATATAAAGGTTTGCAAAACTGGCTGAAAATATAGTTCTCATTGTGATCCTGCATATTTGAATATAAAAATCAGCTGAATATTTAAAAAAGTTATGTTGTAAAATATACAAAATGAGGTGCATATGAATTTCTTGTGGTGTATTTCCATTTCAATATTAAGGAAATGTTCTACTTATAAAAGCCCTTTCACGTGTGTCATAGAGGTATGTGATGATTACACATCTATTGTTATCTATTTAAAACTATATTCTATTCTATAGCATCCAATAAATGTAAAAAACTAGTGGTGTCTCTTAAAAAAATGGACATTTTCAAAACAATTTCAAAAACATGTGACATTGAGTTTATACCCCTGCCACAATCAGTTTGCCAGGTGGCCTAGTAAGGGATTTGTGAATCATTGGTAAACAGTAAAAAAAAAAATATGTATTTTTTTGCAATAAAAACATGTTCATTATTGTGAATTATATTTTTCATAATAGAAAAATTTTAAATGTTTTTAATTCAAATAAAAATTAAACTGCAGAATCATTCTTTATTTTGCATTATGATTTTTATTTTCCTAATTATCTTTTAGATTCTTTTATATAGTCTTCCTGGTTAGGTATTACCACACCTCAACTTGTTTAGTTACTATTTGTGTGTTGTTTGCCAAAGCTGTTTAGTGACTGCTTTTCCATTCTAGTAATGTTATTTTGTTTTTTAAGTTTAGTGTTTGGATCATCTCAATTGTTACAATATAAATCTTCTTTTACTAATTGAAAAAACATCTGTATATTTTCAAGGGGAACATATTATACAGAAGGTTTTAAACCTGATTTGGACCTAGCATTAGTACCTTTATCTTTGTAATTATATTTTACAAAATGTTGCTTCAAGGTCAATCTGTGAATAATTTATTTAAATCAATGAAGATTTAAAAATCAGTAAATCTATTAAGGTCAAATATACATACCATATAGATCCAAGTTGCAGGTGATGCAAGGACTTATGTCATCACTTCATAGACAATCAACATGTGTCCACCAAATGGAGGTGGAGGCTAGTCAGTTTAGTTCCTTTTGTTACTGGTTACTATATTTTATATCACCTTATCCTCCCCACTGCCTACAATGGCACCCAACCTTTGGGTTCTGCCACCCTGCTGCTTGTTTGAGTTTATGACTGCTGATGCAGCAATGTTTAAAAACAATGTCTATGTTCTGCAATGTTCTGTATTGTATGCCACTTTTGTTCCTGTTTCTGTTTTGTTCATACTGTTTCTGTGCTTTATAAGGCGATGTGGACCCCTTGTGGTGCCATATATAAATAATAATAATAATAATAATAATAATAATAATAATAATATATATCTGTACAGCTTTTTTAGGCAAGAATTTAATTTGTTATTGTTATTGATCAGGCTATAAATATGAATATGGACTAACATACAACATAACCACACTTCCTGAGGAAGTCTGAGGTGCAGATGAAGTGTGCCTTGTACACCAACCTTTGTTTGGGACTTACCACTGGATTCTTCTTTAAGATGGGCATCTCATGTGGAGTTTGCTGTGGCCAAGGCTAAACCAACCTTTGATTTTCATTTAATAAGATCTCAAAAAAGCCTTTTATACTGTTTTTATATTACATGTAGAGGAATTGTATGTTTTTTGTGTGTACCATTGTAAATTTGTTATACAGTATCACACGGATATCAAATTTTATATATTCTCCGTGGTCCATGAAATTACACTTTATGAAAAAGGTCTGATCCCAAAATGATATATGGACAGCCAATGGGTCTCTTATATTGGATGTGATATGCTTGTTAAAGCCTGCTTTGAAGTATGCAGACTCATCACCTGATTACAGTTCTTTTATTACCTACCCAGCTTAAATGTATAACAGTATTGTACTAATTTTTCTTTTTTGAGATTACATCAATTAAGAAAATATCCCAAAGAAGCAAGATATATCCTATCACCCTCCATCTTTGATTTCCTGATATAAGAGGAACAAGAGCTTTATGAGGAGCAAATTTATTTTCTTAAATTACAATTTGCCTTTTTTGTGAGTTTTTTATCATCTAATTATGAAAACATCCTTTGGTGGATACTTGAAAAAGTGTTTTTTTTTCCCAATTTTTGCCTGTTATCTTGTATATTATAATTACTTGAGAAATACATTTATTTTAATCTTCTCTTGAAAGTTAGTCCTATGCTATTTGTTGCCCCAACCCCCCAAAATAATAATAATAATAATAATAATAATAATAATAGAAGTATTTTTATTTATATGACAATTATGGTGATGATGAGTATTATTATTATTATTATTATTATTATTATTATTAATAATAATATGTTATTTTTTTCCCTTAAGTTAAACCAACTTGTATTATGATAATTGTCAAATACCTGAAAAGAGGACTGGTTCTTCATTTAAAAAATACCTCCAGTTATTAAGCGTTTAAAACACATTAGTAAACTACCATTAGAAACTGGAGCAGTTATTAAGACAATGAACATAAATAACTGGAAGAATCCAAGTAGGAAAGGAAAAGAAAAGCGAAAGAAGACATATTTTAAAATGATTTAGCATATTTGTAATGTTATGTATTTTGAGATATTTATGATTGTAGCATACAGTAAGAAGTGACATAATTTAGGATTCTTTCAGCTACAATTATAAAATTCTCTAATAATTCCACTTATTCATTTGGCTGACTGTTCAGTAGTTCAGTTCATCAAAATGAAAGCTTAATAATTTCAGATATAATTTTTAAAAGATCTTGTTTTCATTTGGACCTCGGGAGACATGTCATTTCCAGTCCTGACTTTAAGCAACCTTTTGGAAACTGCTTAGATGCTCAGGTAACTCCCAAGATCACCACTTGCTACTTCTAAATGAGATATGGAAATGAAGCCAAGCAGTTCTGGATACAAATGTAATAACTTTAATTAATCAGTACTTTTGCACTAACATAAATATAATGCTTCATTTAGACATTAGGAAAAAAGACTCTTATAGCACCAGCAGAAAAACAAAATTCTGACTTTTCTTGTACAGAAATTAAGGGGCCTATTCACCATTACATAATTATCATTATGTTTTGAACTTGCTGCAAGCTCAAAGTACCATTCAGAGGCATTCATCATACCTCATTCATCATGCTTCAATCATCATGCCTCATTCATCATGCCTCAATCATCATGACTCATTCATCATGCCTCATTCATCATGCCTCAATCATCATGCCTCATTCATCATACCTCATTCATCATGCCTCAATCATCATGCCTCATTCATCATACCTCATTCATCATGCCTCAATCATTATGCCTCATTCATCATGCCTCATTCATCATATCTCATTCATCATACCTCATTCATCATGCCTCAATCATCATGCCTCATTCATCATACCTCATTCATCATGCCTCAATCATCATGCCTCATTCATCATACCTCATTCATCATGCCTCAATCATCATGCCTCATTCATCATACCTCATTCATCATGCCTCAATCATTATGCCTCATTCATCATGCCTCATTCATCATACCTCATTCATCATACCTCATTCATCATGCCTCAATCATCATGCCTCATTCATCATACATCATTCATCATGCCTCATTCATCATGCCTCAATCATCATGCCTCATTCATCATGCCTCAATCATCATGCCTCAATCATCATGCCTCATTCAACATGCCTCATTCATCATACCTCATTCATCATGCCTCAATCATCATGCCTCATTCATCATACCTCATTCATCATGCCTCAATCATCATGCCTCATTCATCATACCTCATTCATCATGCCTCAATCATTATGCCTCATTCATCATGCCTCATTCATCATACCTCATTCATCATACCTCATTCATCATGCCTCAATCATCATGCCTCATTCATCATACCTCATTCATCATGCCTGAATCATCATGCCTCATTCATCATGCCTCAATCATCATGCCTCATTCATCATGCCTCAATCATCATGCCTCAATCATCATGCCTCATTCATCATGCCTCATTCATCATGCCTCATTCATCATGCCTCAATCATCATGCCTCAATCATCATGCCTCCTTTCCTAAAGTATCACTTCCGAAAAAATGCTCTTTTTGATTCAGAATTGTGATACTTTCCTCCTTTTAGCTATGCTGCCTCGGCTTCCAGCGCGCAGTCCCTGCCCCATTTCTCCCCTCTCATCTCGCAGCCACAGCCCTGTGTCTCCCCTCAGACACCCCCCCCCATGCCTGTCTCTGCCCACACGTGGCCACCCTTCCCCTGCCGGCCGCCCCTGCTGCTCCAGCCACTTTCCCCTTTCCGCTGCCGCTGTATGTAAATCCTCCCCAGTGCCAGTTCACCCACAGTCATCTGGACGTTACTACCACTCTCCCCAGACCCCCTTCCTCGCCGGAGTTCTCTGCCTCTGTATGTAACCACCCCCCCACCACCTTCTGACCACCCACGGTCGCCCTTTCCCAGTCCACTTATTTTTTACAAAAGAATGTGATAATGTTAAATGTCACATGTTTTTGTGAAAAATAAGTGATGACGAATAGGCCCCTAATAGTGGTGAAAACCTGATAAAGGCTGCATACGGGTTAAGTATTTATGTCCAATCTGTCTTGACCTTCGGCAAAGTGCTGATTGCAATAGAAGGTATTCTTGTTGGTGTTCATGATGTACTATCACCTGTCGCCTGTAGCTGATATTCCCATTGTAAGGTTGTAGGTACAGTTAGAGGATCCACCATTTGATTTTTAAAGGAGGAAACAACAGATGTGGATGTTTGTATTCAGTTACAACTTATATAGAAAATGTCAATGTAACATTTATTAATGACAAGACGTGATTCTATGTTGTGTATATGACACATTAGGTGTGGTACACAATGTCGAAATTCACACTGCAGACACCAGAATGTTGACATGTTTTGAATGCTGACATTGAGAAAAAAAAGACAAGAACGTTATGTCGACATGTCAGAATGTCAACGTAGTGAATGTTGTCTGTCAGCAAGTTGGCATAGCGTTTTCAGCTGTTTTTAGCCCTAATCCATATATCTATATGCACATAGGTCCCTGGGTCCCAGAGGGGCGCCACGCCGCACACCCTGCACCCATATTTTCTAATACTTACCTCTAAGAACTCCCACATCCGCTGCCATTTTCCCGGCATTTCGCACGTGCACACTGGGGGAATCACTGGGAAAATGGTGACCATGTCATTTTCCCGGTGATCTGTGCATGCGCAGTAGACTCTTTCAGTCCACTGCAGGATGCCAGAGAGAGACAAGGGGGCCCCGGACGGGAAATGCACTCTCTTAATATGCCCCTGCCCTAACCCTACGCTAACCGCAGCCTAACGCTAACTGTAAACCTAACCCTAAGAGTACAATGGTCTGTCCACATTCACAATATCAACATTATGTCCATGTCTACATTCAGACCATGGGTTGGGTATGAAATCGCGGCTGTCGGGTTGCGAGAATACTGACATCGCCATCCCGACAGACAGAAACCCGACACCCATAGGAACGAACATAAGTATTTTCCTAACCCCTACCCCAACCCTCCCTCCAAGGTGCCTAACCCTAACCTCCCCCCTAGTGCCTAAGCCTAACCTCCCCCTCCCCTAAACCTAACACCCCCTCCCCAGTGCTTAAACCTAACCTCCGCCTCCCAGCACCCTAATCCTAACACTACCTCCCCGGTGCCTAACCCTAACCCTCCCCTTAGTGCTTAACCCTAACCTCTCCCTAACACCCCGATACTTACCTTCGGGATGCCGGCGGTCGGGATACTGTTGCCAGAATCCTGACTGGTCGGGATTTTGGCGCCAGTATTTAGACCGTCAGCATCCCACACGCCGGGATGCCAACTGCATCCCATCAACCTTATGTTGTCAACAATCTGAATGTCGACAAAATGCATGCATACTGATACTTCATTACATTTCTTACATTGCTAATTATTTACCTAATTTCTGGTGAGTTTTTAAAGCTCAATCTCCCTTTTTGCTCTGTACTTGTCTTATAAATCCAGTGTATCTGCTCTGAGTGACCTAAAGTAACAATAAGTAACAATAAATCCAATCTGCCTCTGCAGGGAAACCAGTAATCCACCGAAACTACTGCAAGTTCTGTCTCTGGAATGAATGTAAATGTTCTAGCCCTTACCAGGCGTAAGGTAAATAGGTACATTATACAAATGCCAGTCTTCATGCTTACTAAACACTAAGGTTACCAGCAATGTGCATTTTTGCCAAACTATAATGTTGTTCTATCACACCTATTAGTTCATATGCTGTAGTTTCCATATCATGTACTGTAGCTCCTCATTGACATAATCATCCCGCTGTGATCGCCAAGAGCTACAGTATGTGGAATACATTTTATTGGCGTCATATCACCCTGAGGTACAATAACAAGCTACATGCCAATATTCCGCCAAGTGTGAACTAACATATTTCGCTGGCACTGATTTTCCTGTTCAGAGAGGAATCTGTATATTGCTGACACACTTCTGCCTGTTACTGACAATATTTCCCCTGCTATCAAATTCACCGCTACTGAGATCACTGAATATTCATGAAGCATTTACTAGGTAATGTAACTGTCTCTATTTTCTGCTCAATGAGCAATAATCTATATTAATTGCATGCATTATAAAGATTATCTGTAATGCTATAAATTCTGATGGGATCAGTGAGATAATTTAGTATGGCTGGAAATATGAAGTATAATCTATGATAATTAGTACGATGCAGATAAATGCTAATTCAACTGTCATTAAAACAATATTTGACCTTTATGATCTCATGCACAGTGGAATCTACATCTGTAATTCACAAAGCCCCTTACCTTTCTTCCTGCTAAATGCCCGATTCATGGTGGTTATTAGAAAACTTCAGGCTGGAATTCTTCTGTCTAAAAGTGAATTAAAAGTACATTTTTAGGCGATAAGTGTGAACATATAGTATCACAGGCATATAATGTATTTTCCTTGGACATGAATGTACAGTACAGTATGTCATAGTTTCCTAGTTATTCTTAAATTAGGCATAAGAGCAAATGCAAATTGTTATTTTCCAGTCTTTACCAGAATCATCCACATCTGACCCTCTGCTTACTGGTCTGGAAATGAAAAAAAAAAAAATGTGAGTCACCGAATCGGCGTCTGGAGAATGGGGAAGTTGGGTGGAGGCACAGCCTATAGTCTATAAAAGTGCTTCTTAAACGAAGACCACTTTTACACCAGATCAAAAACCTGGGTTATTGCAGTGTCTACCCGGGTCTCAGTGTAAAAGGGTCCCTGAAAAATAACCCGGGTTAGGCACTAGGGGGAGGGTTAGGGTTAGGCACTAGGGGGAGGGTTACAGTTAGGCACTAGGGGAAGGTTACAGTTAGTCACTAGGGGAGGGTTAGGGTTAGGCACTAGGGGAGGGTTAGGGTCAGGCACTAGGGGTTAGTATTAGGTTTAGGCTGTGGGGAAGGAGGGGTAGGGGTAGGATACTAATAACAGTTGTCAGTATCCTAACCCTGTCGAGATGCCCACATCAGTATTCTGACCACCGGGATCCCGCGTGTTGACATAGCAGCAATTACAGCCTCAAGTCTTTTTGAATATGATGCCACAAGCTTGGCACACCTATCTTTGGGCAGTTTCGCCCATTCCTCTTTGCAGCACCTCTCAAGCTCCATCAGGTTGGATGGGAAGAGTCGGTGCGCAGCCATTTTCAGATCTATCCAGAGATGTTAAATCGGATTGTCTGGGCTCTGGCTGGGCCTCTCAAGGACATTCACAGAGTTGTCCTGAAGCCACTCCTTTGATATCTTGGCTGTGTACTTAGGGTCGTTGTTCTTCTGAAAGATTAACCGTCGCCCCAGTCTGAGGTCAAGAACGCTCTGGAGCAGGTTTTCATCCAGGATGTCTCTGTACGTTGCTGCATTAATCTTTCCCTCTATCCTGACTAGTCTCCCAGTTCCTGCCGCTGAAAAACATCCCCACAGCATGATGTTGACACCATCATGCTTCACTGTAGGGTGCCTGGTGATGAGCGGTGCCTGGTTTCCTCCAAACAGAACACCTGGGATTCACACCAAAGAGTTAAATCTTTGTCTCTCATGGTCTGAGAGACTTTCAGGTGCATTTTGGCAAACTCAAGGCGGGTTGCTATGTGCTTTTTACTAAGGAGTGGCTTCCATCTGGCCACTCTACCATACAGGCCTGATTGGTGGATTGCTTCAGAGATGGTTGTCCTTCTGGAATGCTGGAATGTTCTCATCTCTCCACAGAGGAATGCTGTAATTCAGACAGAGTGACCATCGGGTTCTTGGTCACCTCCCTGACTAGGGCCATTCTCCCCCGATCGCTCAGTTTAGACGTACAGCCAACTCTAGGAAGAGTTCTGGTGGTTCCGAACTTCTTTCATTTATGGATGATGGAGGTCACTGTACTCATTGGGACCTTCAAAGCAGCAGATATTTTTCTGTACCCTTCCCCAGATTTGTGCCTCAAGACAATCCTGTCTCAGAGGTCTACAGACAATACCTTGGACTTCATGCTTGGTTTGTGCTTTGACATGCACTCTCAAGTGTGGGACCTTATATAGACAGGTGTATGCCTTTCAAAATCATGTCCAATCAACTGAATTTACCACAGGTGGACTCCAATTAAGCTGTAGGAACATCTCAAGGATGATCAGTGGAAACAGGATGCACCTGAGCTCAATTTTGAGCTTCATGGCAAAGGCCGTGAATAATTATGTACATGTGATGTCTTAGTGGGTTTTTTTTGCAAAAATCTCAAAAATACTTTTTGCACGTTGTTATTATGGGGTACAGGGTAGAATTTTGAGGACAAAAATGAATTTATTCCATTTTGAAATAAGGCTGTACCATAACAAAATGTGGAAAAAATGATGCGCTGTGAATACTTTCTGGATGCACTGTATGCTAGTGTAGGGACTTGCAGAAAAAAGGGGTCCCTTGCCGCTGGGCTGCAGGCTTAAATGCTTTGATCAAATCATGACAAAATGATTTGCAAAGCCTGTGGAAGTCAAAGATTTAAGCGTTTGGTGTGTGGATCCAATGTGAGTGAGTGTTTAAGGGAATGTTATACAAGGGGTGGTAGCAGGAAGAATGTATCTCTGTCCCTTTGTATACCCCCACCCCACCCTAGCCAATGGTTGGCGACTTTCTGGCTGCCCCTTCCGGGAGGGAGCAGCCAGATCGTCAGGACAGGGGGCATGGCCGGCACAAGGGGGCGTGATCAGATGGATTACGGTAATTTGTGGGCAAACGATCGCGTCCTTTTGACCCAGCTACACAATGCCGATATTACAGGCATTGTGAAGTAGGGGGCGGAGCCATAAGACTCAATTCAGCGTGAATTGCATCACACACACACCCCCCCCCCTGCTGTGGGGATTTCACAGGTAATTGCGGCAGGGTCGGCGGCCACCATGAGGCAATCATGCCTTTCCGGGAGGCTGGGAGCTGCACCCGATTTTCGGAAGGCTCCCGGTCGAATCGGGAGGGTACGCAAGTATGCCCTAATCTTTATTCTGACTACCTAGGAGTTAGTAAAGAGTGGTCAAATTGAGGCACAACACTGGTCTGGAGTATCTCTCTTGGCAGAGGCAGACATTTAATACCACACTTACAGGGGTCCATAGTTCCAAAAAGTGGACCCCTGTAAGTGTGTTTGCACAGGGTGGAGGAAGTTATTATACCTTCCCGCTTTGCATGACTGGGTAGTAAGTATTTTTATTGGGAATCGGTATGTAATACCGACAGTCAGCATCCAGACGGTCACAATCCCAATGCCTGGATCCCGACAGGGTTAACATACCGACACTTGGTGGTCGGTATGCTAACCTTCCCCCTCTCCCTACCGTAACCCTCCCTCCCTGGTGCCTGAACCAACCTCCCCCCTAGTGCCTAAACCTAACCTCCAACTCCCCGCACCCTAAACCTAACCCTCCCCCTTAGTGCCTAACCCTAACCCTCCCCCTAGTGCCTAACCCTAACCCCTAAACCTATCCCTAACCCTACCCCCCATCCCGTTACTTACCTTCGGCATCCCGGCAGTCAGGATGCCAGTGCCAGGATTCTGACCGGCGTCTTTATTCTGGCGCCGGTAATGTAAGTGTCGGCATCCAAACCACAGGGATTCCAAACGCATACCTTCTATTGGGCCTGAGCGCTTTGCCTGTGTTTTTCCTCTGCCTCAGTTTCTTTCCTACCATCCTGCACCAGTTTGTTTTTTAAATGAAATCACACCCCTTATTAGTCATACATATGCCTCCATGTCTTTACTATATTTTACTGTATTATGTTTAGTTTACAAGGTTGATAGAGACATCTGTCTTGAAGGATTTATAGAGAGTGTAAGATCTACTGAGGCATTAAAAGCACCGCGTTATTTGTTGGCGTTATGTGAAGGGTAATAATAATGGAATGGTTTATTATTTTTATTCTCCAGTAATAGAATGGTAAAAAAAATATCCTGATTAATATATTTACATTGCAGACAAGAATTGCAGCAATAGCAATCCAATATTGAATCTGCTTTGTCCTTGAGCACAGTACTATGTGTAAGTATCTTGTGTTGGCAGCTCTTCTACACTAAACTGTACTTGTAGAAAATAAACCATACTGCGTGAGTTAGAAGGGAATGGTGGAAACTTTGACCTCGGACTATCCTAAAACACTTTTGCATTGTCGCCCCTCTCGCGCAGATAGTTTTCTGCCACAGAGTGTTCAAAGAAGTTACGTTTTTCCTGTGCGTCGTAAAAATACTTTGTTCAATAGTACGGCAACGCGTTCACTTTAAATGTTTAGTCACATTGAACAAAACGCCCACCGAATCATTCCGTATGCTAACCGGGGCTTTACTGGGCAGATTCTATGGCACGTGCACTTGAGAGGCACAAAATATTTAGTGACGGTAGTGTCGAAGATGATGAATGTTTTGGAAGGCCTTGCACATGAAAAATAAATTAAAATGTGGAAGAAATTGAGAAAACAGTTTGAATCGACCGTCGACTCAGCATCTGAACGATAGCAGAAATGGTAAATAACATTGACAAAGGAACAGCTAGACAAGTTTTGCATCAAGATCTTAACTTGACAAACGTTTGTGCTAAGATGGTTCCCAAGCTTCTCACTGCCGAGCAGAAGGAAAATCAAAGCAAATTTGTACAGACATTTTCAAAAAACGTCAAGTCGATTCGCATTCCTTAGATAAAGTGATGAAACATGGATCTTCCAGTACGATCCTGAGACAAAACGCCAGTCCATGTGCTGGAAAACACCATCATCACCAAGGAGGAAGAGAGCACGTCAGAACAAATCCAAATTCAAAGCCATGTTCTTTGTTTTCTTTGATATCAAGGGCGTTATTTTGGAAGATTGGGTCCCAGAAGGCGCAGCGATGACTCAACATTACTACAAAAATGTTCTAGCAACTTTGCGGGAAAGAATCAGAAGAAAGAGGACAGAATTGTGGCAAAGTGGTTCCATCCTCCATCAGGACAATGCACCAGACCACACAGCTCTTTCTGTGACGCAGTTTATTGGCTGAAAAACAGATGGCAGTGCTAGAGCACCCTCCATACTCGCCAGACCTAGCACCCTGTGACTTCTCTCTTTTCCCTAAAGTCACATCTGTAACAAGGGAACCCGTTGTGCATCAGTTACTGAGGTAAAGAAGAAAATGACGTAGCTGTGGAGACATCTGACAGATACTGAGCTACAGCGCGGCTCTGACCAATGGAAGATAAGAATGCAGCGGTGTGGCAGTAGAAGGGGAGTACATAGAAGGGGAACGGAGATAAAATGAGTTCATATAAATTTAATAGCCACATCTCATACACCAATAGGACTTTTCCTGACATAGAGGTTCCCAAACTCGAGCCTCAAGGCACCCTAACAGTCCAGGTTTTTAGGATATCCATGCTTAAAAACAGCTGACTTAATTAGTACCTCAGTCAGTTAGATTATACCATCTATGCACAAGCATGGATATCCTTAAAACCTGGACTGTTAGGGTGCCTTGAGGACTGAGGTTGGGAACCCCTGCAGTAAGCGTTACAAATATATTGTAAGTAGCTGCTTGTTTTTCATAATGATCTCTCGCCCATATTTGGAGGCTGCAGTATGTAATTATAGGAATGTGTGGTGTGAAGAAAACTTCTTACATCTAACTACTATTTACTTATTATTAGCAGATCCTATAACAGTATGTGTGATGGAGGTTAGTACATATGTTAGATAACTTATCCAGGTCTTAGGTTTATCAACCAGGCAGAACAGGTTTCCAGGATGACACAGGGTTAATGTACTGTAGCAAGTATGTATAACGGATACTGTACACAGTACAGAATATAATGTATGTACCAGATCCAATCAGGAACATATAGGGGAGCACAGGTGGTGTGCGGCAGGTGGGAGCACACACCTGTGTCTATATATATAGTGGTGGTAGTGGAGTATACACACTGGCTCTGTACATGCAGTGGTATAGCGGTTGTGCTGAAGTGGAACTAACATGGTCAGTGGTGTCTATGTGAGTATCGCTGGAGACTCTCAGGGGCATGTCCTGACCTGGAGGATGGAGCTGAAGACGTGCTGACACACTGCGCACAGGGGCATAACAATAGCCCTCGCGGTGGCTTGGGGGCATGGTGGTTGGTGGCGTATGCCTGCAGCCAGTGTTTATGCAGATTCCATGTGGTCTAGTCGTCCACATGGAATCTGCTGAAAATGTCTCTGCAAAAATGGCAGATGCCATAAGGTGCTAGAGGTCCTAC
This sequence comes from Taudactylus pleione, assembly GCA_031769625.1. Classification (NCBI taxonomy): domain Eukaryota; kingdom Metazoa; phylum Chordata; class Amphibia; order Anura; family Myobatrachidae; genus Taudactylus; species Taudactylus pleione. The sequence continues at coordinate 1,693,316 of JAUIMM010000066.1, forward strand.
ATGACCTCTAGTGTCTGTCAGGGAAGCACAGTGTGTATAGCGTTACTTGGAACTGCCGGGAACGCTGGCACTGCCAGGAGAAGATGCAGAAAGCTGCCATTTTTGCCATGAAACCCCTGATAACAAGCATGAAACCTCTGGCAATGAGCATGAAACCCCTAGCAATGAGCATGGAACTCAGAGCCTGAAACCCTTAACGAGAATAGTGTCAGGGGCATAACTGTGTGTGATATAATGTTTAATGGACATTACAGTGTGTGGCATATTGTGTACTGGGCATTACGATGTGTGGCATATTGTGTAATGGGCATTACAGTGTGTGGCATATTGTGTAATGGGAATTACAGTGTGTGGCATATTGTGTAATGGGCATTACAGTGTGTAGAATATTGTGTAATGGGCATTACAGTGTGTGGCATAATGTGTAATGGGCATTACGGTGTGTGGAATAATATGTAATGGGAATAATGGTGTGTCGCATAATGAGTAATGGGATTAACGATGTGTGGCATAATGTGTAATGAGCATTATCTTGTGTGGCATAATGTGTAAGGGGCATTACAGTGTGTGGCATAATGTGTAAGGGGCATTACTATAAGGAGGACAAATGGCAAATAATGTAAGGGGCAGGAATCAGGATTTTTTTTTCCTGTGGTGGCCAATGTCTGGACGTGCAAGTTGCAAAACTAGAGTATAAGGTAGTCTTTACCTGCAAGGCCACACGCTTGCAGCAAGGCCACACCACCTTTTTGGAGCACATACTGACGGTGGGTGCAAATTCCTTATTTTTAAAATGTCTAAGGGGGCGGGGGTGCATTTTTAACTGTTCACAAGCGGAGCCAAATTGCCTAGAAAAGGCCCTTTTTGATTTACCAAAATGCCATGGGGGGGTGCCAGAAACTTTTTTTTCAAGTTACGCCACTGACTGCGCAAGCCCACTAGCGCACATGGTCAGTGGTCGCGCCTCCGACAGTCTGGAGTCCTAGTGCCGGGCACAGAGACAGTGCAGGACGCTTTCTCCTAACACTTATGATGAATTTATTTTGGATGATATAAGTGGGAGAAGTGTAACGTGATCACAAAGGGTTAATTAATTTAAATTTCAATCTGAAGAAATTTAAATTAATTAACCCTTTGTGATCACAAATCTGAAGAATATTTGTTTATGTATACATTTACTAGATATCATAATAATAATAATAACAATAATAATAATAATAATAATAATAATAATAATAATAATAATAATAATAAAAATACTACTACTACTAATAACAATAATAATAATAATAATAATAATAATAATAATAATAATAATAATAATACCTGTAATAAAAATGATAATAATAATAATAATAATAATAATAATAATAATAATAATACTACTAATAACAATAATAATAATAATAACTGTAATAAAAATGTTAATAATAATAATAATAATAATAATAATAATAATAATAATAATAATAATAATATATGAAATATCCTTTGCCAAACTCCCCTATTCCTACTAGTACTCGGACACTGGAAATCACTGCACCCGCTTCCACTCAGTAAGGGGCCAATGTTTGGAGTGATGGGGGAAGTATGTTGGGGCCTCATGGGATGTGCAATCCTGATATTATGCTGCACAATTCATGTGTGAACAATAAGAAGCTACTGATCTCTGTCACAAAAGCTTTAAAACATAATTTAGAAATGCTATGAGAGAATCTACTGGCCAATATCCCACTGTATGTAGTGACGATACAGGAAAAACAGTGATACTGTATAATCTGGAAGACAGAAATAGGAAATCTGGGGTGCTTGGAATCGTAACAACTGGTGTAAACATTTAGAGGGCAATTCAATGGACTGCCAGGCAAATCTATAGGCTACAAGCAGAAATCAGACTCCGGGACATATCCCGCTAAGCCTGGGCGATGGCGCTCGTAAATGAATCAGATTCTAGCATTTGTTTTAATATAGTGTTTGCGTCTCAGCAACTAAGGCAAATTTACTAAAAATCAATTTTGGCTCCAGTTAAGATCAACCACAATAGAACTAACATCCCCAAAATATCAACCACAGTGTTTCTGTTCAAAACAGATCATTTACTATCAGTCGATTTTGGGTTCCATTCTGATTCATTGGTGGGCTGGTTTCTATTTGAAGTTCTATTTGAAGTTCTAAATGTGTTCTATTTACACTCAATAGAACCCAAAATTGACACAAATTATACATGCACTGTATTACCAACAAACACCATCATCCCAGTGCTAATTTGCATATCCACAATTTTAAAAAGGCATTGCTACGCCTTTAAATGTCTGATTTATACAGCCAGAGTGTCACACATGCTTCTCTTTCATGGTTTTTTTCCCATCACATTGAGTTTTCAGACAATTCTACATGATTTAAAAATTTTAAATCAACTGCTAGTAAAATAGCTTTTTCTACTGATGGCTCTGGCGGGACCAATGGTGTATTTGAAGTTTTATTTTTGTGCAAAAATCAAATTTCTAGGGATTTTGAGTCGGTTTTGCCTTTAATAAATACTTTGTTGTCAAAATCACCTTAAAATCACCACAAAATAGAATGGAACTGAAAATCGACCCTTGTAAACAAACCCCAAAGTGACTGTTCTATTGCCGATTGTTTCAAGTTCCGTTGTATACTCCTGGGCCTCTTGATTTAGTCTTCCCTGAATTGTAGCATTAATATCCTAGTATAAATTAGGGATGAGCGGGTTCGGATTTCTGAAATCTGAACCCCCCCGAGCCCCCCCGATCCGAGTCCTATCCGAGTCAGGCTCGACTTTTCCCGCCTGACTCGGATCTGAAATTGAGGCAAAACGTCATCATCCCGCCTTCCGGATCTCGCGGGTTTTGGATTCTAAAAAAAGTCCCCGCGTCGGCGCCATTTCTCACTCCGGCTGTGGACAGTGAAGAGGGAGGGTGGGAGCTAGGGCTGGCTGGGCTGTATTGTGCTGCTGTTGTCCATAGGGGCTGTGACCACTCAGTCCATAGATGCTGACTGGGCTGTGTTGTGCTGCTGTTGTCCATAGGGGCTGGCTGGACTGTGTTGTGCTGCTGTTGCCCATAGGGGCTGGCTGGGCTGTGTTGTGCTGCTGTTGTCCATAGGGGCTGGCTGGGCTGTGTTGTCCAGTAAGTTGCAGTCATGGGGATGTGTCCACTCCAAAGTCTATAGGGGCTGGCTGGACTGTGTTGTGCAGTGTCCCATAAAGGCTGTAGTCCTAGAGGGGTGCTGTAGTGTTGTCCAGGGAGTGATCTGTGCATCAGGGGTGCTCCCCCAAAGTGAACTCCCAAAAAATTTTTTTTTTTTTTCTGTGTTTGTGAATTGTGTGTGCCTGTGCACGTGCATCAACAAAGTAGCGCCAAGCGTGCGCCTGTGTCATAAGGGCCGGCTGCCTTGACCATTAAATGGTGCTGTAACCCCCAAAGTGGACCTGTACTGGCAGGAAAAAGAGGCAATTTGGAGGCCCCTGTACAAACTGGCTCTATTTTACCTCAGGTGCCCCCCCTCCAGTGTGTACTCCGAAAGATTGTTTAGTGCAGCCGGGAACCTTGTCAGCGAAAGGCGTAGGAGGTTGCTTCCACAAAATGTTGAGAAGATGATGTTCATAAAAATGAATTATCAACTCTTCCAGGGAGACCAGCCTCCAGAACGTACAGAGGGACCTGTGGTGGTGGATTCCAGCGGTGACGAATTAATACTCTTTGAGGATGAGGATGTACACAACACTGAAGAGGGTGAGGAATCGGTGGATGAGGAGGATGAGACGACATCTTGCCTCAGTAGAGCCAGTTTGTGCAGGGACAGATTAATTGCCAGCTTGTTTTGTGGGGGCCCAAACGAACCAATCATTTCAGCCACAGTCGTGTGGCAGACCCTGGCGCTGAAATGATTGGTTTGTTAAAGTGTGCATGTCCTGTTTATACAACATAAGGGTGGGTGGGAGGGCCCAAGGATAATTCCATCTTGCACCTCTTTTTTTTCTTTGCATTATGTACTGTTTGGGGCCTAGTTTTTCAAACTGCCATCCTGTCTGCCACTGCAGTGTCACTCCTAGATGGGCCACGTGTTTGTGCCGCCCACTCTTGTCGCTTAGCATAGTCATCCAGCTACCTCGGTGCAACCTTTTGGACATAAAAACACTATTGTGAGGTGTGAGGTGTTCAGAATAGACTGGAAACGAGTGGAAATTAAGGTTATTGAGGTTAATAATAGCATAGAAGAAGAAAAACCCACAAATTCTGTGATTTTTAGCTGTTTTTATGCTTATTTTCAAAAAAATACAGATCCAAAACACAAAACCCAGAACCCAAAACACGGAAGGGTGGTTTTGGCAAAACCAATCCAGATCCAAAACACGAAGAAAGATCCAGATCCAAAACCAAAACACGAAAAGTGGCCGGTGCACACCCCTAGTATAAAAAATTGGTAATCAGACTGTATATTCTCCTTCTTCTGTTTTCAGTGTTGGTTCTGGACTTAGAGATCTTCTATGACTTTGAGGAGTGTTAGTGCAGTGAGATGTTTGCTTGTCTCTTTTATTAAACAACTTGCTATGTCGAGAAACTTTGCATTTAGACGCCATAATATTTATATGAAAGCCCTGTCACAAATAATTAGAAAACCAGGTCTGTTAGAGGCTGGAAACCGGGAGACATAAAGCAATTGCTTCATTAATTGTTTCAAAGTGTTTCATGAAAAATGTGCCAATCACTGGCAGATCATAATTCACGTCTCAATCAGGGAGAACGATTGTTTCTTGATGTGTAGGATACAATTGTGTTAGTTCATTGTTGTGTTCTAACATGATTATACTTTGAATCAGTGAGATCCTGTAATAGCTCTTCTCTAGATCATAGGAATTGTAAGAAACAAAGAGAAATTATCACATAACTATCGAGAGGGAATATGGTAGGCTCTATGGCTGGACATATGTGTCTCTCCTTGGAAAATTGTTAATATATAACATTATTGTGCCAATTCCCTCATTAATAATGGCTGAGAAGTGATTTCACACATGAAGACGGGACCTAGATGTTGGCTGAGGTATAGTTAGGTGCCCCCCACTTGTTGGGGAAGGCGTTTGGGATTGACATTTCTCTTAGGAGCCTTGTTATTGAATTATGGGTTCCGACACTGCTTTGCAGGTGTGTAAGATCTATACTTAAAAACCACCATTGAAAGACAACTCCCTAGCAGCGGCGCAGAGGGGAAGGCCTCAGATCGCAGCTCTCTCCAGAGATATCTTGGTGCCACAATCAGTTTTCCCCATGGGGTGGGGAGATAGAAGCAGGATTCCAAAATGCCATAAAATCAGGGATAATATGCTGGTGATTACTGTACATTGACATTCATACTTCATTTTAGAGGTAGTGATGTAATTAGTGCACAGTGACAGCCTAGTGACATGGGGAACTGTGCCGCTGAGAAGCAGGTGAGAGATGAGCTTAGGTACTGTGCAGAGAACCGTCCCTCCACAGGGAAGCAGTCAGGAAGCCGATGTAAGGAATCCCGACCATCGGCTTCCCGATTGTCTAATCCTGGCAAGGGGTTAAATGACATTTTACCTAAGTCGGGAGCCCAACACCCAGCTTACCGATCGAAGGGGGCGGGGGTTAGGTTTAGGGTTCCCGGTGAAGACTTAGGGTTAGGCACCCCCCAGGAGGCTATGTTTAGGCTAGGGGAAGGGGGACTTAGGTTTAGGTGGCGGGGAAGGGGGGCTAGGTTAGGTTTAGGCACTTAGAGGGGGGATTAGGGTTAGGCACTTGGGGGGGAAGTTAGGGTTAGGCATCCCTAAGGGAGGGTTAGGGTTAGGGGGGTAGAATTAGGTACATCATTTTTTTTTACAATTAACCAGTTTTTCACAGGTACAAAACACAGGCAGCTTACACACATCTCACTGATATGTGCAGGCTGGATGCTCGGGAGAGTTTTGCAGAGAGAAGACATTGCAATCTCGGGTGAGTAATCTCCTTCCATACTTGTTACTCGGGGGAGAAATCACGATCTTCTTCACCATCGGCCATCTCACTCTCAGCTAAACTCACTTCTTAGTAAATTCGTGATTTTCAGGAGCCTCAAATCACCTTCGGTGATGCTAATCGAGTTGAAAAAAAAAAAAAACTCGATCAGACTCGATTCTTAGTAAATATACCCCTTACTCTTTTCAACCAGTGTCTTTGTATTATATGTGTTTTACTTTAATGTCAAATTTACTAATCTGTACTCCTTTACCCCAGAGGCATAACATGTACTAAACATATAAATTAAGTCAAGATGGGATAAAAGTCTACCCGGGTGAAACCGTGTACATCAGTCAGTAGAGAGCTAGATAGATAGATGGGAAGCAGTCAGGAAGCCGACGGTCGAAATGCCGACTACCGGCTTTCCGACTGTCTATTCCTGGCAGGACAGCCGCAGGGGGGAGGGTTAGGTTAGGGGCTCCCAGGGGGTACTTAGGGCTAGACACCCCCTGGGAGGGTTAGGTTTAGGCTAGGGAAAGGGGAGGGTTAGGCACCCCTGGGGGAGGTTTGGGTCAGGCAGAGAATGTGTATTCTGAATGAGATGGATGTATGGAGTGAGAAGGATATTGGAACCCAGTGTGATTGTTATGGTGAACAAATGAGAAGACTGTGGGCACTGAGTGGGATGTGTGTGCCACGTAACTGCTCAGACCTCAATTGCATAGACTGCATGTGTGTATTCCAATGAGCACACAATTCTGTGAATTAGCAGCTCCACCAATTTGTGAGTGATAGCAATCTCACTCAGTGAGAGTGCTGAATCTGCAGTTAACCACAGGGTGTGATGGCATACCATATCTGTATTGCACAAGGAACACGTCCATTAAGGTGTGAATTTCATTGCATTTTTAAGTTTTAGTGGCAGAAATTCAGTAGGTTTTGTGAAATTTCAGATCATGTCTAAGAAGCCTTAATGGGACATGTGAAACTGTAAGGTTTTTTGTCTATGGAATTTCATTGCTTTTTTTTATAATTTATTAACAATCAGGGATGGGATCAGCAAACCGGGCCTCCTGTAGGGGAGAAAGGCAACAAAATGGTACACTAGTGCTGGTGGCGGAGGAGACAGCACACAGGAGGTGTTTTGGGGGTGCAGAAAGAGAGACGGCTGAGGGGGCAGGTGTGCGGGGCCAGTGGCAGCAGTGGGGCAGTGCACAGGGGCAGCAGCGGGGGACAGAAAGGCTCACTGGCGCTGATAGTCCCATCCCTGAACTGCTTCTTAAGGTCCCTACACACAGAACGATGTGCTCACCTTACGATGTCGTGAACGATTTCCCTTGCACACTCCCCGGCACTCCAGGACACGATATGGTGCTTAAACAGCACATTTTGACTTAAGAACTATCGTGCAAGATCTAAAGATAGCTGACTGCATACACCGATCAGTCTGGCTTGCATCTGAAAAAAAAAATCAATTAGACAGAGACGCATGGACGGATCAGTGAGATCCGTCCATGCATCTGTGTTAAAAAAATTAATAAAATGAAGTATATATACTGTATAAAAAAAATGTGTGGCCCCCCCCCCAAAGGAACAACCAGCCCCGGGCTCTGGAGACCCAGTACTGGCTGTGCTAAATACAGGGGACAAATGATGTAGGTGTCCCCCGTATGAAGCACACCAGCACCGGGCTTCTCAGAACCAGTCCTGGTTGCCAAAATACAGGGGACCAATGCCGGGGATCCCTGGGGAGTTGGGGACCCCACATAAAGGGGTCCCCCTCTCCAGGGCACACCAGGCCCAGGCTGACACCCCTGGACAGGTTGATTGTGTAGTGTGGGGCATTTGTTGATAGTAAAAATATTGTCTGTTGCTGTGAAACAGTAGGACCCAGGAAGCCTTCCCTGCATGCTGGTACTTGGAGAACCACAAGTACCAGCATTACGGGCCCACTGGTACCTGTAGTTCCACAGCAAAAGACAATATTAAAATTAACACAAGACACATACACCTTTGAAAGTGAATTTTTTTTTAACACAATCAGAACTGGGTCTCCAGAGCCCGGGGCTGGTTGTTCTTTTGGGGAGGGACATGCGTTTTTTTTTTTACACAGGTTTTATTTATTTTTTTAAACACAGAAACACAGACGGATCTCACTGATCCTGTCCGTGCTTCTGTGTATCATTTATACACAGATGCAGGCATCACGGATCTTCCTGATCCGAGCCTGCATGTCTGCCGCTAACGCCCACTAACTCCTCCGGGTCCTGCAGCCCACACCACCACTGCTAACGCCCGCTACCTCCCCCAGGTCCTGCAGCCTGCACCACCGCAACTAACGTCTGCTACTTTCCCCGGGTCCCAACCGCATTTAACGCCCGCTTCCTTCCCCCCGAGTCCCACCGCTGCTACCGCCCACACTGACCAGCCATCTTGGTGCACCCAGGTGAAGCCACAGTGAGTACACCCCTCTGCTGGAGGCTCCTACTGAGGCTGCGGAACAAGTTGAAGCTCCCTATCTGTATAATGGCGCAATTGTGAGGTAATAAGAGGTAATAGTTTAAAAACTGTAACTTTCTCAATTACCTGAACCCCAAAAGCACCTACCCTGGAACAATAGCTACCTAGTAAAACCAACCCCAAGTCTAAATTTGCCCCCTACCCTGACTTATGCCTTCCCAAAAATCCCCTCATAGAGAACAACACAAAAGTGATCCTAACTGAGAGTGTCAAAAAAAATTGACAGTATAAGCTTTAGTTTACTCCCAAATCCTCATTTTTTTGCCCTGAAATTTGGTAGACAGCACCGAGCAACAGTTCTACCAATCCGTGCCAAATTTCAGCTCAGTAACTCCAGTAACTTTTGAGGTGTAGCCCCTTAAACATCATGACACCCCCTCGGGAGTTCTCTATGGGAGAATGCTGTTTATTTCGATTCAGCCTTAATATATATATGTATGTGTATATATATATATATATATATATATATATACATGACTGTACTTTTATATACATACACGACTGTCCCCTTATAATATGACCGTAACCTTGTTTTGTTTTTTTCAAGTAGAAATTGTTCATCTGTTTTTATTTCATCTTTTCAGATTTGGGTAATTAAATTATTATCTCATGTTTATCTCATTTGCTAATCTCCTACTAATACTCTTTTCCAATGGTTATTTCCTGGCAACAAATTTGTTTTTCCCAATTCCCAGTCTTGCTAATTAGCTGTGATGGATAGTTGTTCAAATTGCTGTCAATCCAAAAAATATTAACCACTGTGAGTATTAACAGATAATAATGATTTAAAGTCCCAGGGGGGAGTAACAATTAGAATGAGTGAGTGGTCTGCAGTAAAAGTTACCAGGATACTTATCGCATAGTCAGATAGATGATATAACAGTTGTGCTAGACCAATTAGCTGCCCTTTGTTCCAAGATCGATTGTTTCCTATGATGTGCTAAGACTCTTACTCCGTTCTGCGACGGGGGCTCTTCTTTGTAGGGGGTGGGGGCAACAGCAGCAGTTTATAGTCCAAAAATATTACAATAAGTATTACTGTTAAAGCAAGGGCATCGTAACGCTCGGGGGGGCCCGTGTGCAGTGAAGCCCCTAATCTGAGCAGCGCCCCCCTCCTCCCAACCAGGCATTCTACCCTGCTCCGGCAAGTCGATTCCTCCTCCATGGCGCCATCTTCCCAGTGCTATTGAGGAAGATGGCGCATTCGCGCACGAGAGTGCAGAGGCTCTGGCCAATTGCAGGAGTCTGTGCTGTCGCAGCACAGCGCCATCTTCCCAAGGATGGTGCCGCAGAGGAGGAGGGACCCACTTATGGAGCAAGGTAAGTATGGGTGTAGGGCAGTGATTCCCAACCTCGGTCCTCAAGGCACACTAACAGTCCTGGTTTTGGTGATATCCAGGCTTGAGCACAGATGGTTAAATCAATATAACTGAGGTACTAATTAAGTCACCTGTGCTCCAGTATGGCTAGCCTCAAAACCAGGACTGTTAGTGTGCCTTGAGGACCGTGGTTGGGAACCCCTGGTGTAGGGAGTGAGGTGCGGGGCCAATCTATGACTGCTATCACTGTGGATCGGGCAGCATTGCAGGACCCCCACCCGGTGGCTGCATGGAGGAGTAGCCACCAGGGAAATTTAAATTTAACCACAATTCTGCCCCCCAGTGTATACTAGGTGGCTGTTCAGAGGAGAAACCACCGGGGAAATGCAAAGTCGCAATATTGTGATTTTATTATCATTGATGGCTTGATATATCGATGACCGATATGTTAAAAATCAATTAATTCATGTGCTTATAAAAAAGTTTAATATGTGTAAATAAAATTGTGTTGCATGAGTTATAAATAGATGTTCTTGACCTAATTCAGTCATAAAAAATCTCGACAATTTCTGAGCGGTTTTTGGAACAAATATTAGCCAGTTAAGTGGTTAAAAACCACAAGGAATCTTCTTCCAGAAGTAGTTTATAGGTCTAATATGGTATATATAATTCTTATTTGTAACAGCGTACATAGCTTTTGGTGCTTTGGGTGTAATACTTTTGTCTTTTTTTGAAGAACATAAAAATTTTTACTGTGTATATTGGAGTCTTTAGTCAGCCGTACTGGTTGTGTGAGTTTTGATCTATTGGTTCATTGCTGTGTGTAGTAGGTTTAGATTCATAGCAGAGGCAGGGTGAAGGGCAGCAGGGCTCTGCTACGGTTGGTGGCAGTGTGTAATTAGAGGTGTCAGCTGGTGGCTTTGACTCATGACAGGATAATATTTCACTTGCTGACTGTTGGCTGACCGATGGTGCCCATGTATACTGCACAGTTCCAAGTGTGCCGGCTTACAGTGATTTACCTGAGGAGCTGTGCTATACTGCTGGAGACAATTACTCATGGGGTGACGGCAGTTGGTTTATTATGTCATATGTTATAACTATTGGCTTCCCTGCTGCACACCGTAGTTTGATGCATCATTTGTGTAGGTTATTTATATCAAGGTTTGTCAGCTCCACTGGCAAGTAAAATGCAGGTGCTGTGGGGCAGCGATGGTGCCACCCCCCGGGGCCCTCACCTTGGTCACTGGCACCACTTGCACACCCTCTAGTTACAGCCCTGGCTATAACACTGTGTTTGTGCCTGCTAGAATATGTATTATTTCTTTGTATATGCATTTGCATTGTATATGCACATTTGACAATGTAATGCAAACTTTAAAACAAATATTCTTCAAATCTTGCTTTAATAGAACAATTTAAACACACAAAAATATGCAAGGTAGCATTCAAGGAAAAGTACACCTTTAGTGGAGCTGTTACTAAATAAATATACCCCTCATATTCCACAAATAGGCCCTCCCCTAGCAGGGTTGGACTGGCTCACTGGATAGAGAGATCCCCATGGTGCACGATGATCAGGAATCTGACCATCTGTACTATTGTAGTCAGACTAGACGGTGTACTGCAGAGAGATAGGTGGGCACTGTGTTGTATGGTGATCTCTGGGATGCACTGTGCCTTCTATGGTGATCCCTAGGATGCACTGTGTATTGCATGGTGATCCCTGGGATGCACTGTGTATTGCATGGTGATCCCTGGGATGCACTGTGTATTGCATGATGATCCCTGGGATGCACTATGTATTGCATGGTGTTCCCTGGGATGCACTGTGTACTGTATGGTGATCCCTGGGATGTACTGTGTATTGTATGGTTATCCCAGGTATGTACTGTGTATTGTTTGGCTGTACCTGGGATGCACTGTGTATTGTATGGTGCTCCATGGGATGCACTGTGTGTTGTATGGTGGCTCCAGGTATCCACTGTGTATTGTATACTGAACCAAGGGATTCAGGACCTCATTCAGAGGCGGTCGGAGGATGCAAGCGGTCGCTCAGAAACTGGGCGGCCACTTGCATCCTGACCGCCCACCTCTGTTGCGGTCGTTAGGCTGTGGGATTACACCCCCAGCTCTAACGGCCGCTTGGGTGATGGTCGCGATGGTCAGAGACCATCGCGACCATCGGGGCTTACGACAAGACCCTAGGGTAGGGTCTCACTTGTCGTAAGCCCCGGAGAGCTTCTGGTTCTGTCTGAGCCGGAAGCTCTCCACTGACACTAGACACTAGTGATGTCAGTGGGGCCTCCCCCAAACGGTAGGCGTTCCCATGGGAACGCCTCCGTTTGGGCTGCCACCCCCCCGGCCCGCCTTCCAAACGGGGCGAGCTGTCAATCAACATCGACAGCTCGCCCCCTTTGGATCGAGACCCACTACGACTGGTGCTGTTGGTCGTAGCGGGTCTCACGCATGCGCACGACGGCATCGGCACCGTCATGCGCATGGTCTGTGGGGGGCTATCGACCCGGTCCGAGCGCATCGGCGTTAACGACCGGGTCTGAATGACCCCCTCAATGTATATTGTAGGATGGTCAAAATGTTTGACATTTATGATATTGACAGTCAAAATGTCAACAGGATAATGCTTAAAGCAGAATGCCGACACAGTAGTAATGACTTTGAAAACATTTTTACCATGTCGGCATTATAACTGTATACATGTTGTTAAAGCATCATACTGTATGTCAACATTTTAACCACTGACATAACCTTTGTATCCCCCATGGCTTGCTCCAAGGACTTATAAAACATGTTCTAAATTTAAACAGATTCCTTCTGAAATATTTCCAAAAATAATAACATTTGCACAAAATGTGACACACGTGTAATAGGACAAGTTGTGCAGCTGTGATAAATTCGCAAAGATGGCACATGCGCAGAAGAGGGCAAGGACTCTGGCGCAGTGCCACGGCCTTTGCTAACTCCTAGCTCCCGTGTGACGCCATCTTTCTGATGACATCACTAACAAGATGGCGACTGCGAGGAGCATGGGGAGCCGCTGCACAGCACGGGAAGCACAGTGGTCATTCCTGGGTGCAGGGGGTGCAGTGCGGGGTCCCCCTGGACCGTGTGCTCTACATTCCCTGCATTCAGGATAGATACGTCACTATTCTGAAGATAATATGTGCTTCACAGGGCTGTAACAAGGGGTGTGCGAGCGGTGAGACCACAAAGAGCGCAGCGCTCTGTGGGCGCCATCACCGCTCTCCCACAGCTCCTGCATCTGGCTATCAGGGTGCCTGTAACGTCATCTCTGCAGCAGTACCGCCTGGAGCATCCTTTGTATAGCCAGGGGGGCATCTATGATGCAATTGTGGCACTGTACCATGCCCTTATCAGCTGCCGCCTGACTGACACGTCCCGGAGGCGGCAGCCAAAGCGTCGGCAGCTACTGTATTCATACAGCCCTAAGGATACATGACCCCAGGGCGGCATTCTCAGGGCTGTAGGGAGGGGTGTGTGAGTGATGTCATCACCAAGGACGCAGGGATTTGAGGGGCGGCACTGTCGCTTCACCACAGCACCAGCATCTGGCTAGCAGGGTGCCTGGGACGGGCCTGTATTCAGAGTTGTACGTCAGTGCCATCGCTGATGCGATCCCGTACGCAACCGCTGTGCAAATCTACGCAAATGTTGCAGACGCCGAATATTGTATTGAGACGCTCACCTGCAGCTTTGCAAGTCTCAGTGTCTGCGTAGAAATAGGCCCCGTCGGCCGCAGATCATTCAATGATCGCAGTTCTGAGTAACTTTATGGTTGCGGGAACTGAGACGCCGGAAACATATTTATTGCGTGCAGGATCGCAGAAGCAGGTTGTGAGTGTGACACACTCCGAAACAGTTAAGACACGTCTGCGTTCCAATCCCCGTTACCTCCCACGAGCGCTCCCTGAGTGTCAAACACAATGTCGCTACAAGTGCCTACACTCATGTACCTTGAAGCATGCAACAGTGCGACTTAGACCGGTATTCAATTAGACGTGAAAAGTCGGAATCCGTGAAAAAGTATGGCCGACTGTGACTTTTCGCCAGGAGGATACTTATCTCCGTATTCAATTGCATTCAATTTTCGCGTACGTGAAAGCATAATGCAATGTAATAGGTAAAAAAGATTTGCCTTGAAATAAGTGTCGAAAAAAAGTGCAAAATCGCTATTTTGGGGTGCAAAGGTGGGGAAGCCACACAGCACCCTTGGGACAGCCCCCCAAAGGATAATTGCGTAAAAAAAACTAAAAGAAAAAAAAAAAAGGAACACCCCAAATTTGATAGGACTACTGAACTAATTTTCTACAAAAAAAAACCTGCTTAATGCTATTCTTCACCACTTGTGCAAAGACGCAAATTAGAAGATATTTACACACCTTAAGTACCCCAAATAGCTTTATTAGGGCTAATCGGGGGCATGTACATTGATCCCCAATGTTAGTGCATCATTTAGGGGGTGTCAGGCTGATTTCCCCAATTCTGACAGCACTTTTCGCCTGTTTTGCATTCGCCAGGTTGCGTTTTCCACGTGTTTTGTAATTGAATACGGCGAATCGCGGGGACGCTCGCGAAAAGTTTCCGCAGCTAAAATATGCGATGTAGGCAAAAAGTCCGGCATGCGAAAAAGTATCGCTGCTGTGATTGCATACGGCCCTTAGACATGCGCAGTTTACCGATAATTGCTCAACTGTGTAAATATCGTCATATCCTACATTTCCGAACCAGCGTCATTAATGCAAATGCACATTCCGCTTTTGCCTGATTAATTCAGTTGTTTCATCATTTTCACAATAAGCATTTACAGATCACAATTAACATTTCTAACTGACTACAATGTTCTCTTTCTGGCTGGTATTTCAGGTTACATTAGTCGCAGTGTATGGGTATGATTATCAACATATCTTACGAGAACAAGAGTCTGGGGATCTAGGTAATGGAAGCTCAGCACATCAAAAGCAGCGCGCTTACAAGTACATTCTTAAACACACAAGTCTTTGATTTCGGTAATGTACACATTATAAAATCAATGATATTTTCCTTGGATCTTCCCACGTGAATTCAGCGTTCTCACTTTGCATACCAAGCAGAGCTTTCCGCACGTAAATTTATGTACTTAAGCAAAGTGATTCACCAAACAGAAAAATGACCCAATTCTTTTGTTTATCAACCACCCTCCGAGTAATGAAACCCTGATGCTAAAACACAGACATTTCTAAAGTGGCTATAAATGTTTCTGTTTTCCGTATTTAGCAGAAAACAGCGCAGGCTGTGCTATCCGAGCTACCTACAAGCGACTCTTTTCCTTTACACTAACTGCGTTTATCCAGATTCTCAGAGGAAACTTCCTTAGGCACGCTGCCATGTCATTGGTTTGGAGAAACAGATCGCCCCAAACATGTCATTCCCTGACAACACACACACACGCACACACAGGATAATTGCCGAATCTATGTGTACACTTAGGACGACAAGGTTATTTTTAGCAACTTCTTGTAAGAAGCACAATTAATCCTGAAATAAAATGAGACAGAAAAGAGAGACGACTTACTTAGTCGGTGCAGAAAGGGACAGGAATCTGAGACGGGAAGTGTTGCCGCGAGTTTTAATGGTTTGCAGATGCTTGCTACACTCTGCAACGGCATCACAGCAGAGCATTTTATTGGTAGGGGCTTCTAAACTATTTAACATTACAAGTCCTACTCATTCATTCACTAGGGTTTATTCTCCTGCAGTATTTAGGCATTAGAGTTGGTGTAAGGCTGCCGGATGGACGAGGAAAACAGAATGAACTTGAATACATGTGCACAAATATTTAACTCCACTTTCACTACATCAGACTCAGAAAAATACTATCTAAAAATACTATAATACTATAAATATACTATCAGGTATATTCATCAAAATGTGGCCATAACAATGAGAGATGTGGGCTGACCCACGTGTTTTGGTTTTGGATCCGGATTTATCTTCGTGTTTTGGTATTGCTTTTGGTTTTACAAAACCACCCTTACATGTGTTTTGATTTTGGTTTTGGATCTGTATTAAAAAAAAAAAAAAAAGCTAAAACGAAGTAATTTTGACCTGTTAACATACAATCCAAAACCAGGGTTCAATCTTAAAATCTGAGTTCCAAACTAACGGGAAGATCCGAACCAGGACTCGGTTCAATTCGGAACCCCAAAGTGATTCCGAACTTGGACTCGGTTCAATTCGGAACCCCTAATTTCGGTTGTTGTTGTTCTCTGGAAACCTAACCCGCACATTTCTAATAACAATCGTATTCTATGGCCGCAATACATAATTGCCAACTATCCCCCATTGTCAGGGAGACTCCCTGATATAGTAGCAATCTCCCTGTCTCCCTGAAGAGTCTAATAATCTCCCTGATTGCACCTTACCCAGATTATGTAGCTGTAATATAAAAAAACAGAGATATATACATTCAAATGTGATCATTAGTATAATTTCCCTGCATTGGGTATAAGGCACAATGATCCCTATGGCTACATGTATTTTATTATAAGTATCAGTGTGTTTTCATCAACAAGTAGATCTTACTAACTGCTTTTGGGCTAGTTTATATTTGGATGTAAGTCAGTGTTATGACTAGGGATGAGCGGGTTCGGTTCCCTGAGAACCGAACCCACCCGAACTTCGGGGATCCGGGGCGATCCGAGCCCAAGCTCGGATCTCCCTGTCTGCCCCGGATCCCTCTCCCGAGGCAAAACCTCGAGATCTGCTGTCGGATCTCGAGGTTTTGCCTCGAGCGGCCATTTAAAAAAAAATGCCTTTGCCTTTAATGGGCAAAGTGCTGATTGGCTGACAGAGCCGTCTGTCACGGCTCTCAGCCAATCAGCATTATGGTGCTCATTTGCATGTAGCACGGACTCGTGAGATCCGTGCTACATGCATCTGTGTGATTGACAGTGACACAGAGCACAGATGGGTCAGTGAGACCCGTCTGTGCTGCTGTGTATTTCAATGACACAGATGCACGCACGGACCAGGAGATCCGTGCTACTTGCATCTGTGTCATTGACACAGAGCACTAACGGGTCCGTGAGACCCGTCTGTGCTGCTGTGGTAAATAAAAAAAAAAAAACCTGTGTAAAAAGAGAAAAAAATGGCGTGCCCCCCCCCCAAAAAAAGAGCAACCAGCCCCGGGCATTAGTGACCCAGTGCTGGGTGTGCTTAAATACAGGGGACAAACGACATAGGGGTCCCCTGTACTTAAACACAACCAGCACCGGGCTAGTCAGAACCAGAGCTGGTTGCCAAAATACGGGGGACAAACGACGTAGGGGTCCCCCGTATTCTGCGCAACCAGCTCTGGGCTCTGATCCGGTCCTGGTTCTGGAAATACAGGGGAAAAAAATGAGTAGGGTTCCCCTGTATGTTCCAGAACCAGCACTGGACTTTTTCTAGCGGGGGGCTGATGCCACAGCCAGGGGAGCCCTTTCACCGGGCCCCCCAGCCGCAGCATCAGCCCTGACCGCTAGTCAGCCCAGGCCGGGGATCCCTGGAGAGCTGGGGACCCCCCCAATAAAGGGGTCACCCTCTCCAGGGCACCCCAGGCCCAGGCTGATAGCCCGGGGCTATCCCCGCCACCCCTGGTGGCGGTGGGTGGCGGGTTGATTGTGTGGTGTGGTGTAAATAAAGAATATCAAACATTGTCTTTACAAGTAGAACTGCAAGTCCCAGCAAGCCTGCCCCGCATGCTGGTACTTGGAGAACCACAAGTACCAGCATGCAGGGCATTAAGGGCCCACTAGTACCTGTAGTTCACCTGTAAAAAAATGTTTAAAAAAAACACAGGACACACACACCGTGACAGTATAAGTTTATTAAACATACATACACACACACACACATGTACACATACTCACCTATGTAACCCTGTAGCATCGGTCCACTTGTCCGGTAAAGTATCCATAGGGGACCTGTGAAAAAAAACATACTCACCATCTCCTATGCGAGGTTCTGTCCTCTTCGTTCCAAAGTAGGCATCCCCGGACTTGGCAAAAAAAAAAAAAACGAAAACGCGATCCACGAACTTAGTACCGTTCTATAGAACGGTACTTCCCGAATGAGAGCTTAGCGGCGGGGTATCACCATGGAAACCCCGCTGCTAAGCGTTCATTGGCTGAGAGAGGCCATCTCCCGTCTCTCTCAGCCAATGAACGGCTCCCTCCATTGTAGTCAATGCTGGGAGCCGCAAGGTTATTAAAGTTTACCCTGCGGTTCCCACCATTGACTACAATGGAGGGAGCCGTTCATTGGCTGAGAGACGGGAGATGACCTCTCTCAGCCAATGAACGCTTAGCAGCGGGGTTTCCATGGTGATACCCCGCCGCTAAGCTCTCATTCGGGAAGTACCGTTCTATAGAACGGTACTAAGTTCGTGGATCGCGTTTTCGTTTTTTTTTTTTGCCAAGTCCGGGGATGCCTACTTTGGAACGAAGAGGACAGAACCTCGCATAGGAGATGGTGAGTATGTTTTTTTTCACAGGTCCCCTAGGGATACTTTACCGGACAAGTGGACCGATGCTACAGGTTACATAGGTGAGTATGTGTACATGTGTGTGTGTGTATGTATGTTTAATAAACTTATACTGTCACGGTGTGTGTGTCCTGTGTTTTTTTAAACATTTTTTTTACAGGTGAACTACAGGTACTAGTGGGCCCTTAATGCCCTGCATGCTGGTACTTGTGGTTCTCCAAGTACCAGCATGCGGGGCAGGCTAGCTGGGACTTGCAGTTCTACTTGTAAAGACAATGTTTGATATTCTTTATTTACACCACACCACACAATCAACCCGCCACCCACCGCCACCAGGGGTGGCGGGGATAGCCCCGGGCTATCAGCCTGGGCCTGGGGTGCCCTGGAGAGGGTGACCCCTTTATTGGGGGGGTCCCCAGCTCTCCAGGGATCCCCGGCCTGGGCTGACTAGCGGTCAGGGTTGATGCTGCGGCTGGGGGGCCCGGTGAAAGGGCTCCCCTGGCTGTGGCATCAGCCCCCCGCTAGAAAAAGTCCAGTGCTGGTTCTGGAACATACAGGGGAACCCTACTCATTTTTTGTCCCCTATATTTCCAGAACCAGGACCGGATCAGAGCCCAGAGCTGGTTGCGCAGAATACAGGGGACCCCTACGTCGTTTGTCCCCCGTATTTTGGCAACCAGCGCTGGTTCTGACTAGCCCGGTGCTGGTTGTGCTTAAGTACAGGGGACCCCTACGTCGTTTGTCCCCTGTATTTAAGCACACCCAGCACTGGGTTACTAATGCCCGGGGCTGGTTGCTCTTTTTTGGGGGGGTGCACGCCATTTTTTTCTTTTTTTACACAGGTTTTTTTTTTTTTTTTTACCACAGCAGCACAGACGGGTCTCACGGACCTGTCATTGCTCTGTGCCAATCACACAGATGCATGTAGCACGGATCTCCCGGGTTCGTGCTACATGCAAATGGGCACCATAACGCTGATTGGCTTCCTGTCTGCCACTGCAGTGCCACTCCTAGATGGGCCACGTGTTTGTGCCGCCCCCTTGTGTCGCTTAGCATAGTCATCCAGCTTCCTCGGTACAACCTTTTGGCCTAAAAACAATATTGTGAGGTGTGAGGTGTTCAGAATAGAGTGGAAATGAGTGGAAATTAATGTTATTGGGGTTATTAATAGCGTAGGAACAAAAAAAGGCCCATTTATGTGATTTTAGCGTTTTTTTTTTATTTTTTAAGAAAAAATCCAGATCCAAAACACAAAACCCAGAACCCAAAACACGGAAGGGTGGTTTTGGCAAAACCAATCCAGATCCAAAACACGAAGAAAGATCCAGATCCAAAACCAAAACACAAAACACGAAAAGTGTCCGGTGCACACCCCTAGTTATGACACGCCTCTCAGATGTAGCCGTACACGTCTATTATATGTATGACACGCCTCTCAGATGTAGCAGTACACGTCTATTATATGTATGACACGCCTCTCAGATGTAGCAGTACACACCCATATGTATGACACGCCTCTTAGATGTAGCAGTACATGCCCATCACATGTATGACATGCCTCTCAGATGTAGCAGAGCACGTCCATCACATGTATGACATGCTTCTAAGATGTAGCAGTACACGCCCATCACATGTATGACACGCCTCTCAGATGTAGCAGTACACACCCATCACATGTATGACACGCCTCTCAGATGTAGCAGTATACACCCCCATCACATGTATGACACGCCTCTCAGATGTAGCAGTACATGCACATCACATGTATGACACGTCTCTCAGATGTAGCAGTACACGCCCATCACATGTATTACACGCCTCTCAGATGTAGCAGTACACGCCAATCACATGTATGACACGCCTCTCAGATATAGTAGTATACTCCCATCACATGTATGACACACCTCTCAGATGTAGCAGTACACGCCCATCACATGTATGACACGCCCCTCAGATGTAGCAGTACACGCCTGTCACATGTATGACATGCCTCTCAGATGTAGCAGTACACGCCCCTCACATGTATGACACGCCTCTCAGATGTAGCAGTACACGCCTCTCAGATGTAGCAGTACACGCCCCTCACATGTATGACACGCCTCTCAGATGTAGCAGTACACACCCACTTTACCGCCGCGCTAATAGGTGGTGCTTTCACAATCTCCCTGACATACTTTTTCAAAAGTAGGCAAGTATGCCGTAATATCTTGCATGGCCGCATGAGTGACCCAGCTCAGTCAGGTTACATGTGCGGAACAGTAACCTTCTGGTTTAAAAAAATAAAACATTTAATTTGGTTACTTATTACCAGTTATTTACGTTGTGCAAACATATTCCTCAGCGCTTTGCAAAGAATATCTGGACATGTTGTCTATGGGCTGTGCCTGCTATCGCCATCCGATAAAAGCTCGTCCAAGCAAAGAACTAGAAGCAAAGTCAGCTGGAAGCAAATGGATGACTACCGCAGTCACTTTGCTTCCAGGTATGGAATGCGCATGCACGGATGTCTGGCAGCGCACGTGTCAGTAAGGACTGAAAGGGACTATAGACTAACACCATCTGAAGCTGGCGTTAACTCATACTTGCCTACTCTCTCAGGAGTCAAGGGAGGCTCCCAATTTTCGGGGTAACCCCCCCGCACCCCCGAAAGAGTAGGAAGATCTCCCGCATCCCGCCCACTTCCTAGTGACGTGGGCAGGATGGGGAGATTTTCAGATAGGGAGGGGGCGGGACTAAATGACGCAAATATCATCATTTAGCTCCGAACTCTCCTCACAGACAAGCAAATCGTGGGCTTTTCCTGTAAAGAGGTGGGGTCTAATGACTGATATAGTCTGGCCCCACCCCCCAAAGATAAGAGCGGCTCTCCTCTCCGGGCTGCTCCCGGGAAGGATTCCTAAAAAGTTGGTAAGAGTGAGATAAGTGCCGGGGCCAAGTACAATGCTATTAATTACCAATAAAGTAGTCAAAAAAGCAAAATAACATATAAACATTGAACAACACTCATTTGGATAAATGTTGCAAACCACCTTCACCCCTTCCCCACCCCCAAATTGAGAAAGATGTGCCAGATAGAGGCTTTTCATTCCCTAGACAGCAATTATACAGGAGTGAAACAATGGATTGCTGTTGTAGCCTCTTAGGGTAGCGCTGGCCATTGACCTTTGTCGGTTGGTTATCTGTGGCAAATCAATGATGGTTACTATTTTGGCATTAATAGTAGATGTCCGGTGGTTCTTTGCCATCGATGGCAGTGATGTCTTTTTTTCCAGATGCAGGAAGCATGGCTGTCACGAGTCAACCTGTTCCCAGATACTGTACGTCAATCTGAAACAGGTGTCAATGACTTACTGCTTCCGTTGGCTCTCACGGTTAATCACATAACTTCACTGCCACCAGTAAGGGATTCTAAAGTGATCTGACACCAGGTAGCCCTTACTTCTACCTACACAGAGTTATTAATGTTCACCAATGACATCACATATGTATATGTAGCGTGGAGCTTGACACTTCAAGGTCCAAAGGTTAGTCAAAGAAATCCGAGAAATACACTACTGTAGAGTGAAATGGAAATTTAATTCAAAAATGATTTCAAAGACTTAAAGGTATAAAAATACTAGGGGTGAGCGGGTTCGGATTTCTAAAATCCGAACCCCCCCGAGCCCCCCCGATCCGAGTCCGATCCGAGTCAGGCTCGACTTTTCCCGCCTGACTCGGATCTGAAATCGAGGCAAAACGTCATCATCCCGCCTTCCGAGTCTCGCGGGTTTTGGATCCTATATAAGGTACCCGCGTCGGCGCCATTTTCTCACTCGGCTGTGGACAAAGAAGAGGGAGGGTGGGAGTTAGGGATGTGTAGTGTAGTGTAGTGTAGTGCTGCTGTTGTCCACTACTTCAAAGTCCATAGGGGCTGGCTGTGTTGTGCTGTGCTGCTGTTGTTAATAGGGGCTGTGTCCACTACTTCAAAGTCCATAGGGGCTGGCTGGACTGTGTTGTGCAGTCAGTTCTCCATAGGGGCTGTGTCCACTCCAAAGTCCTGTGCAGTGTCCCAGTCCTAAAGGGGTGCTGTAGTGTTGTCCAGGGGGTGCACTGTCCATCAGGGGTGCTCCCCCCAAGTGCTAAAAAAATAATATATTTTCTGTGTTTGTGAATTGTGTGCGCAGTAGCCGCACGTGCATCAACAAAGTAGTGACAAGCGTGCGCCTGTGTCATAAGTAAAGGGCCGGCTGGCTTGACCGTTAAAGGGTGCTGTAACCCCCGAAAGTACACTCCAGTCCAAACCAAAAAAAAAATTACTTTCTGTGTTTGTGAATTGTGTGCGCAGTAGCCGCACGTGCATCAACAAAGTAGTGCCAAGCGTGCGCCTGTGTCATAAGTAAAGGGCCGGCTGGCTTGACCGTTAAGGGTGCTGAAACACCCGAAAGAACACTCCAGTCCAAACCAAAAAAAAAATTATTTTCTGTGTTTGTGAATTGTGTGCGCAGTAGCCGCACGTGCATCAACAAAGTAGTGCCAAGCGTGCGCCTGTGTCATAAGTAAAGGGCCGGCTGGCTTGACCGTTAAGGGTGCTGTAACCCCCGAAAGTACACTCCAGTCCAAACCAAAAAAAAAAATATTTTCTGTGTTTGTGAATTGTGTGCGCAGTAGCCTCACGTGCATCAACAAAGTAGTGCCAAGCGTGCGCCTGTGTCATAAGTAAAGGGCCGGCTGGCTTGACCGTTAAAGGGTGCTGTTACCCCCAAAGTACGCTCCAAACCAAATAAAAAAATATTTTCTATGTTTGTGAATTGTGTGCGCAGTAGCCGCACGTGCATCAACAAAGTAGTGCCAAGCGTGCGCCTGTGTCATAAGTAAAGGGCCAGCTGGCTTGACCATTAAAAGGTGCTGTAACCCCCAAAGTACACTCCAAACCAAATAAAAAAATATTTTCTATGTTTGTGAATTGTGTGCGCAGTAGCCGCACGTGCATCAACAAAGTAGTGCCAAGCGTGCGCCTGTGTCATAAGTAAAGGGCCAGCTGGCTTGACCATTAAAAGGTGCTGTAACCCCCAAAGTACACTCCAAACCAAATAAAAAAATATTTTCTATGTTTGTGAATTGTGTGCGCAGTAGCCGCACGTGCATCAACAAAGTAGTGCCAAGCGTGCGCCTGTGTCATAAGTAAAGGGCCGGCTGGCTTGACCATTAAAAGGTGCTGTAACCCCCAAAGTACACTCCAAACCAAATAAAAAAATATTTTCTGTGTTTGTGAATTGTGTGCGCAGTAGCCGCACGTGCATCAACAAAGTAGTGCCAAGCGTGCGCCTGTGTCATAAGTAAAGGGCCGGCTGGCTTGACCATTAAAGGGTGCTGTAACCCCCAAAGTACACTCCAGACCAAATGAAAAAATATTTTCTGTGTTTGTGAATTGTGTGCGCAGTAGCTGCACGTGCATCAACAAAGTAGTGCCAAGCGTGCGCCTGTGTCCCATAAGTAAAGAGCCGGCTGGCTTGACCATTAAAGGGTGCAGTAACCCCCAAAGTACACTCCAAACCAAATAAAAAAATATTTTCTGTGTTTGTGAATTGTGTGCGCAGTAGCCGCACGTGCATCAACAAAGGAGCAGCGCCAAGCGTGCGCCTGTGTCCCATAAGTAAAGAGCCGGCTGGCTCATTTCTTAAAGGGTGGTGTAACCCACAAAGTGCACTACTCTCCAGCAAAAATAAAAAAATATTTTCTGTGTTTGTGTGCGCCTTAGCCGCACGTATATATCAAATCGATATAACATAAATGGAGGACCAAACTTTCTCAGATAAAAATAAAATAGAGAAAGATCAAGAACCACTTCCTCCTAGTGCTGAAGCTGCTGCCACTAGTCATGACATAGACGATAACATGCCATCAACGTCGTCTGCCAAGGCCGATGCCAGATGTCATAGTAGAGGGCACATACAATCCCAAATGGCAAAGTTCAGGAAAATGACGTTGAAAAAAACATTTAAATCATCTGAAGAGAAACGTAAACTTGCCAATATGCCATTTATGACACGGAGTGGCAAGGAACGGCTAAGGTCTTTCCCTATGTTCATGACTAGTGGTTCAGCTTCACATGACGATGGAAGCCCTCCTCCCGCTAAAAATATCAAACGAGTTAAGCTGGAAAAAGCACAGCGAAGAACTGTGCGTTCTAAGAAGATATCACAAATCCCCAAGGAGTGTCCAAGTGTGGTGGTGGTTGCGATGCCTGACCTTCCCAGCACTGGACGGGAAGAGGTGGCTCTTTCCACCATTTGCACGCCCCCTGCAAGTGCTGAAAGGAGCACCCACAGTCCACTTGCTGATATGCAAATTGAAGATGTCACTGTTGAAGTACAACAGGATGAGGATACTGGTGTAGCTGGCACTGAGGAGGAAGTTGGCGAGGAGGATTCTGATGGTGATGTGGTTTGTTTAAATCAGGCTCCGGGGGAGACAGTTGTTGTCCATGGGATGAAAAAGCCCATCATGGTCATGCCTGGGCAGAAGACCAAACATTCCACCTCTTTGGTCTGGCAATATTTCTATCCAAATCCGGACAACAACTGTCTTGCCATATGTACCATATGTAAAGGTGAAATAAGTAGGGATAGGGATGTTAACCACCTAGGAACATCCTCCCTTATACGGCACCTGCAGCGCGTTCATAAAAAGTTACTGTCAAGTTCAGAAACTTTGGCTAAGACCGTAAGCAGTCCAGGGACACCTAAATCCCTTTTTCCTGTTTTATCCAAGGAATCGGTGGATGAGGAGGATGAGGACGACATCTTGCCTCCGTAGAGCCAGTTTGTGCAGGGACACATTAATTGCCAGCTTGTTTTGTGGGGGCCCAAACGAACCAATCATTTCAGCCACAGTCATGTGGCAGACCCTGGCGCTGAAATGATTGGTTTGTTAAAGTGTGCATGTCCTATTTATACAACCATAAGGGTGGGTGGGAGGGCCCAAGGACAATTCCATCTAACACCTCTTTTTTTTCTTTGCAGTATGTACTCTTTAGGGCCTAGTGTTTCAAACTGCCATCCTGTCTGCCACTGCAGTGTCACTCCTAGATGGGCCACGTGTTTGTGCCGCCCACTCGTGTCGCTTAGCATAGTCATCCAGCTACCTCGGTGCAACCTTTTGGCCATAAAAACAATATTGTGAGGTGTGAGGTGTTCAGAATAGACTGGAAATGAGTGGAAATGAAGGTTATTGAGGTTAATAATTGAATAGGAGCATAAAAACCCACAAATTCTGTGATTTTAGCTGTTTTTATGCTTTTTTTTAAAAAAATACAGATCCAAAACACAAAACCCAGAACCCAAAACACGGAAGGGTGGTTTTGGCAAAACCAATCCAGATCCAAAACACGAAGAAAGATCCAGATCCAAAACCAAAACACAAAACACGAAAAGTGGCCGGTGCACACCCCTAAAAAATACTTTCATTCAACTGACACACAGCTTATAATGTAAAGTCAGTTTAAAAAAAAAATAAAAGGGAAAAATCAGAGAATTTGGGTTACTTACTACAAGTCCTATATCTCTGTTGTGCAGGAGACCACAGGACAGTTAGACTGGTGCATCTCAGCCTAATGGCTTCTCCCCAGAAATGGACACTGAGGCTTCGGGGAGTCCCATTTATATGACTACACAACTCCCTCTTCAACTCCCAACTTTCTAGATCCCTGTAAACATAACTCCTACAATGTGTCCACAGCCCTGTCGTTCTTCCAAGCCAGGGTCTCCCTGTCAAACAAGCAGGGTCTCTTACCTACTGGCTTGGAGGCTGAGAGTCTGTGACTTTTGTCACTTCTTTGGGCACTGATCAGTTTTGGCCAGGAAGAATATTTTCCTGACAAATGTCTACCATCTTTGAAGGACTTAAGTCTCTCAGATATCTTAACCCCCCATGTACTATAACTGTTTATCAAGTGTGTTGATATTTATGAGAGTTCTGTCATGCTTAAGACACTTCAGTCACTTGCGAAGACTAGGGGGTAAATTGAGAGGCACCAAGTTGGGGGGGGGGGAGTGGGTACTAATTACCTAAGCCCGGGCTGCTGAAGGGGCCAGGCACCGCTCCCCCTCCCTCTTAAATCACAGCAGCCCAGCACACGCTGTTGTGTGCTGGGCTGCAGTGGGAGACTGCTCACGGCTGCTGAGAAGCAGCCGCAGCAGTCTCCTATGCCTGTGGGAGCGATCACGCTGATCACTTCCCCTTGTGGCTTTTTGCCGGGCTTGGGGGCTCACAGCGCCCCTCTCCCCAGGACGCAGCTCCGCTACGCGGCGCTGCAAAATTATTATTTTTTTAAGACAAATCCTAAGGGGGTGTGATTGCGCCTAACGCAAATAGGCCACGCCCCCTTTTTTCACCTGGGCCAAGTTGGCTTCTCTACACCCCTGGGTATATTCACTAAAGTGGGGGTTTTTAGAAGTGGAGTTGTTGCCTATAGCAACCAATCTGATTCTACTTATCATTTATCTAGCATCTTCTAGAAGATAATAGCTAGAATCTGCCTGGTTGCTATGGGCAAGGAATGGGTATAAATACCACCGGCCGCATGGCCGTTCGATTCCCGTCAGCGGCAGCCCGACAGGAGCAGAGTGCGACGCAGCGGAAGCCCGACAGCGCTGGAAATCCCGATCGTGGATAGGTAAGTATCCACTAACCTAACCTAACCCCTCTAACCCTAACCCTCCTTAGGGGTGCCTAACCCTAACTTCCCCCCCAAGTGCCTAACCCTAATCCCCCCTCTAAGTGCCTAACCCTAACCACCCCCTTCCCCGCTACCTAAACCTAAGTCCCCCGGGGGGGGGTGCCTAACCCTGTTCCCCCCGGGGGTGCCTAACCCTAACTCTCCCTCCCCCTAGCCTAACCCTCCCAGGGGGTGCCTAACCCTAAGTCCCCCCCGGGAGCCCTAAACCTAACCCTCCCCCCCGCAGCTGTCCGCTCGCGGCGCCCGGCAT
This sequence comes from Taudactylus pleione, assembly GCA_031769625.1. Taxonomy (NCBI): domain Eukaryota; kingdom Metazoa; phylum Chordata; class Amphibia; order Anura; family Myobatrachidae; genus Taudactylus; species Taudactylus pleione. The sequence continues at coordinate 1,720,647 of JAUIMM010000066.1, forward strand.
CACTACGATCGTGATGCCGGGCGCCAGTCTCCCGGCGTCGGGGAAATGCGGGCGTCTACATCTAGACGCCCGGCATTTCACCCTTGCCGGGATAAGACAGTCGGGAAGCCGGCTGCCGGTATATAGGCAGTCGGCTTCCCGATTGCTTCCCATGGGCAACATCTCCACTTCTACATCCCCACCCCAAGGAGTCCCTGGGTAGGTGAGAAAATGTTCTCCATAAGGAACCTCATACTATGAGGGCTATACATTCATTTGCTATCTGATAGAGGAAAAGCCAGCCAGCTGTCCCCTAGCTTACTGTTAACACCCAATTACCTGTCTTGCTATTTACAGTTTTTCCTGACATGCACGCAGAATAACAATTGACATATAGCTTCAATATACCAGGTTTTTATACACACTATAAAATGATAGTACATACAATTTGGAAATACCATATTATTTCACACAGAATAGATTTTGACAGGATATATATTTTGAGAGGGGCTAACGTGAGTATAATCCTGACAATGGCACATTCTCACGCTGGACAAAGTGACTACATCCTAAATATACTCCTGTGCCCAGTGTAGGGGCACGGCTTTGGGGCACTTTCTCCAATGCAGCCAGCATCCCACTCAGCTCCCCACAAAATGCGATGTTTTCCTATGCAAAAATCAATGGTCTGACTCTAAAAGGAATCGATGTTTCACTTCTGATGGGTATAAGTGCTTTAGATGTTTTGATTCCAATGATTTTAAACATCAAAGTCAACAATGTTTCCCCTTTGATTCCTATCCCTTCTGCCTGCAGTTCCTCTGCTACTACAGTATGTTGATGTCCTGTGTAGAGACAGAAAACCAACCATTGGGTGGGACTGACAATCTGGTCTCTGACAAAGGGCCTCATTCAGACCCGCTCGCAAGTGGGTCGATGGTGGGGCACTGTGCACGCGCGAGCCCCGGAGCGAGTGAGAAATTCACGCGCTCCGGGGCTCGCTACAAACGGGGCGGCTGTTGATGTTGATCGACAGCTCGCCCCATTTTGTAGGCGGGTCGGGGGGGTGACTGGGCAAACAGAGGCGTTCCCGAAGGAACACCTGCTGTTTGGGGGCGGCCCTACTGACATCACTCGTGATGTCAGTAGTAAGCTTCCTGCTCTATTAGAGCAGGAAGCTCACTGGGGCTTGCGGCAGACGAGACCCTACCACAAGGGTCTCGTCGCAAGCCCGATGGTCGCGACCATCGCGACCATCGCCTGGCCGCTCGCAAAAGCTGTGGGTGGTCACCCACAGCTTAGCGAGCGGCCAGGAGGCCGTTTTTTTTTTTTAAAAAGCGGCCGCCCTGATTCAGAGCGAGTGCTCGCTTTTGCGAGCACCTCTGAATCAGGGCCAAAGGCTCATGAAAAGCTGGAGGTAGAGTGAGAAAGCTTTATTACAAGTGAGCAGTGAGATACAGAGTAACCATTTGAAACTCTACCTTAGACTCTTCTGCGTTAAATGCAAAAAAAAACCCAATTATACAGTATTCCAAAAACATAAAGATCAAGTTAATTTCAGGCATCAACCAGTGTCTTTCCCCCTTACATTTTGCTGCCACAACATGTGCTGATTATAAACACTGTGGTGGTAGGTGACAGCAAAGTAAAGCCCAGTAGTCTGAGTTGCCCATATAGTATCTCATCCCAAAGCAGACGTACAATAATGCCACACAGATACAGTATGTGCTCCGATACTTCCAGTAACATTAAGGCAAAGAGACTATTTGGGTTTCCCAAGCACTAGCACTTGGATAATGTCTATGAAAAGATTAAATAAGATCATTTTTAGAAGAGAAAACATGCCACGCTCCTCCCAAGGCCGCACCCGAGAGATTTCTCACTTTCTACTTTCAGCAACTTTTTTCCATCATCTTCCACATCACATTTATGCCAAGCCACCATCATTAGGCACACCCCAGCACACCGCTGCTGAATGTACTGTAGCTGGTCTTCTCTCGCCCCCCCCCCCAAGCCCCTGTACTTATTGACTTAACCATTATTAAGCTGGTACAAGTTTATTTATAAAGCTGAAAGACCAGCGGAATGCGAGCGGCTCAGTTTTTTAGGATGTCACAATGTAGCATCTGTTCAACTAAAGGGCTGAGCAGTGAATTTCATTTTATTTTCTTTCATTGAAATGTAATTATTTTATTTCTTCAGCTTAAATAAAAGTGAATAACATGAATACTTTTTCTAAGGCAACCATTAGTAGGGGCTTTCCACTACAGTGCAATGGGACACCGAAATTGAGAATCTCCTGTACTGAGACTTTTCACTAGAGGGCATATGAACCAATGGACGGTGTCATCAATTACAACTGTCTCTGCTATCTCCACATGGATGTCCCAATGATACCTAAAGCTCAACATGTCCAAAACAGAGCTCCTTTCATTCCCTCCTCCAAGTTACCACCATCCCTAAGCAGCGACATGTGGTGAGGTGAATGGCTGGGGAGTCACACATGGAGATGAGTGCTGGGAGCCTGTCTCACCCCCTAATCACTGTAAATTTCCCCTTACTACACTAAGGTTCAGTGTCCATTGATTCTCCTACATGCATTACTGTGTCTTCTCTTGCAGCTGCTGACTGAGGTCTGATCTCTAAACACTGCATCCAAGGTGTCCATAAGTGCTCAAGGCATGCCCCCCCACACTCAGAGGCATGCCTCTATTAGTTCTCTTTCTGTGCAGCTTACTGCCCGTGGTGTGGCCCCGCCCCCAGCTCTGCAAGCAGTGTCTGACTATACAGAAGCGTGGCTAAACTGTTGCTACCTCATCTCTCATCTCCCTGCAGTCCCAGGGAGCTCCACAAAGCTGATGAGTGTTAACTATAACTCTTTCCCCCCACCCGCTTGCCCGCTTGCCTCTTCACTCCCCCCCCCCCCCACACACTCGCTCCTAGCTAACCCTTCTGCCTGTGGAAGCAGCAGGAGAAAAGAGAAAAAATAAGACAGAGGATGCAGGCCTGCTATAGTTCTGCATGAGGGTCTAATGTTACTTGATGTTACCTATGTATATGCAGGACTATGAGGTCTTACGGATGTGAGAAAGCGGGTAGTGGGTGTCTCTGTGCTGGGTGAGCATTTAGGCAGAATGTCTATGATTTTTCCTTTTCTATTGCCACATATGCCCTGACACAGGGCTCAACAAATCCCGGGCGCCAGGTCGCCATGGATACTAAGATTTTAGTCCTGGCGACCGGGATATCCAAGCCCCCCCCCCCACCTCCGCCGCCACAGGGAAGCTCCTGCCGGGCACCCACTGAAATGTTACCGGCGGACGCCCGACTCCCCGCAACGGCAGCCGGAGCTCACTCCTGAGTTCCGACGTACGGCTCCCCCCACAGGCTTTATGGGAGAGACGTCCATGACGTCTCTCCCATAGTTCCGAAGAGCGGCAGACGGCAGCGGACGCAGGATCCTGGCCTAAGGTAAGTATTCTGGGTTTTTTTTGTGTGTGTGTGAGGGGTACACTTAGAGGGGGCTTACTACAGGGGGCACTAATACAGGGGCTTACTACTGGGGGCACTATTACAAGGGGCTTACTACTAGGTTGAGGGGCACTAAAAGGGCATGTGTGGTGGTGTATACAAGCTTTCATATATTTTGGTAATCGACGATGGTCAGGCTCCTAAACTTTTAAGATGGCTCCTAGATTTTACAAAAATTTGTCAAGCCTTGCCCCGACATTAGGTGAGTGGAGGTAAAGAAAGGGAAAAAAAACAATAAGTGTCTCCTTTTCACTTGCTGTTACCTGGATCATACATACCTATTCTCCTGGAAGGTGCGGGAAACTCACGATTTTTCAGGTTGTCCCTCGCACCCCCGGAAGAGTGAGTTGATCCCTAGCGTTTTGCCATTTCACGGCTGGGCCTAATGACATGAGTGCCCATCACTGACCCCAAAGTGGTCAACTGTATCTCCTCTCTGGGCTTCTCCCAGAGATGAGGAAAAAGAGTAGGTATTTACTGTAGTTATGTCAGTATGCATGATGAACAACGCAAAGGACAGCTCTCCTGGTAAGAGCTGTCCTTTGCGAGTGAGAAGTCCTTCTGGCATCCTTCTGCACATGTGCAAAATGATACGTGCCTCGGGGGGGTGCTGGGATTGGATCGCTCCCAGGGGGTAGCCGTGAATAGAATCCCATAGGCTTCTATTGGGCAATGTCATCTAAAGATGGCGTTGCCCACCACATCCAAGCCCCGGGAATATATCGCATTTTGGAGCTTGGTGCATATGAGAAATGCAGTCAAACCCCAGAAAGCTGCATTTTCGGGGGTTTGACCGCATTTCTGACATTGATGCATCCTCCCCCCTAGCTTCTCTATGCCATACAGAGCGATATGCCTGCTGTGAGTGGTCTCCTCATCCAGTGAGAATGCTAGAGTTCCGTGTCTGTGTTGCGTCTATTTTTGCCCAAAAATTTGTCTAAAAGTCACAACACGATACAACTAGGACGCACCATGAGACTGTGCTGATTAATTTGATATGCGACACTTGTGTATCTGTGTGCATCTAAGACTGAAAATGGAACTTGGGGCCTGATTCAGACCCGTTCGCTATCTGCGTACGCTCGCTGGATGTGTATGCAAATTTGTCAAAGTGACGCCACGGGAAGCGATCGCTTGCCAAGGCATAAGCGCGCCCACCATGTCTTAGTGAGCGGCCACTTTGTCTGAGCGTATGCCCAATCTCACAGGCAGAGCCGCCCACCAGCAACACGTCATCTCCAGGAAGTGTATTAAAACATTGATACATCGAGCACCATTGGATGTGAACGCAGTGCTTGAGGTAGCTTTACCCTACAGCAAGCACTGCGAGGAAATCAGTGTAAAAAAAATGGCTGCTGACGTGTACTATGACGCTGGCTGTTAATTATGCACACCTTTAAAACGGTGTTGAAACACTCTGGCACGCCTGCGTTCGCATCTCCAACCCCCCGTTATTAGTGTCCTGCCCCTGTTACCACCCACAAACGGCCTCTTCTTTCACTCATTACCCTGGGCTGTCTTTGCAGGGTGAGCGAGCGGTATGCGATCGCAGTGAGTAGTTCGCGCACACACAGAATGAAGTATGCGCATAACATCGGGCCGCTTGCGAGCGCACGCATATAGCGAACGGGTCTGAATCAGGCCCTTGGTGTGGAAAAAAGCTGCACCCGAGGCATCATAGCACTGCAAATGCTGATTGAGAGACTCAGTCGCATACAGATATACAGGTGTCACATATCAAATAGCTATAAAGTAGGGGCAGGAAATGGGGGAGACTGGAGGAATAGGTGGAGATGGAAAGAATATAGGGGCAAGAATGGAGGGGGAAGTAATAGGCACAATTGGGTATGAAGCACCAATAAAGAACATGTTACCACAATAAAAAATATCCCTTTATGGATGTTTGGCAGATACAGTTGTTATTTAGGTATCCTGCATAATCTCAGAAGGGGATCGGTATGAACGACCACCGGACCTATGTCCGGCGGTTCCAATCCCGATGCCTGAAGACTGGCAGCAGGAAAGATCCCGACAGGTAAGTAAAGTAACTAACATAACCCTCCCCTCCCTAACCCTCCCTTAGGGGTGCCTAACCCTAACCTCCCCCCCCTAGTGCCTAACCCTAACCCCTCCTAACCCTAACCCTCCCTTGTAAGTGCCTAAATCTAAACCCCCCACGTCCCCGCAGCCTAATCTTAACTCTCCCGGGGGGGTGCCTAACCCTAACCTCCCCCCGGGGGTGCCTAACCCTAACCATCCCTTCCCCTAGCCTAACCCTAGCCCTCCTGGGGGAGGTGCCTAACCCTAAGTCCCCCCCGGGAGCCCCTAACCTAACCCTCCCACCCTGCGGCTGTCCGCGCCCGCTGCTCGGCTTACCTTCATTCGGTATGCCAGGCGTCGGGCTCCCGGCATAGGGATAGTGATAGGCGTTGGGATGTCGACGCCTATCTTTAGTCCCCTTTCAGGATTGCACAGTCGGGAAGACGGTGGTCGGCATTTCGCCCGTCGGCTTCCTGACTACATCCCCTCAGAAGACAGAACTAAGGAAAACTTGCACACAGCCCCATCATGCAGATGGTTCTCTAATGGGTCCTGTTTTCAAGACTGAGGCATGAAATTCATTGGAAGACAGAGGGACAGACGGGAACACCTGTATCAGCTTCTGGGAATCAGTGTGACGTCAACATCAGCGGGCAATCGTGGCCAGGCGCTCCCGAACACTCTAACAGCGGAGAACTGGATAGACCGCAAGTAGGGTAAGATAGGGAAAGTTCACAGGATTTTGAACAACCCGGACTTGCAATCACGATACCGGCTCCCACGCACATTGCTCAAAAGGGCTGTAAACATTTTCTTTACAGGTACCACTATTATCTAGCGCTCATAACGCTACCATGTTCCAGAAGATAGTGGGTCATGTCCCAGTGACTGAAGTCCTCTCTGGCCTACTTATTTGACGCTGACGGTTCAGTGGCAATTTTGGAAGATCACCTGCAGCACATTGCCCCTGTTTTTGCCCATATCCAGTCAGCAAGAATTAGAACAGACAAATGGCAGTTATGGCATTATACATCAATATCCAACATTTATATTACACAAAAACACATGGAAAACAGGCATAGTGTGCCTTTAATATAAAGTCTACTGTTTACTTCTGTGGACTCAGTATGAATTCGTTACACCCACATTTTTTTTTTCCCTTTTTCAGCAGGAAAGATATTTTTCAGAGTGGGAGGATTATATTTCGCTGTGAGTAGGCAGGGCAAAATAACTTACTGGTGAGTCGCTTATTTTCAGAGGAGCTTTATTTTCCTGGCCCAGATGAGAAGTTAAATGGTATTTCATGCTTTGACAGGGATCTGCAAAGAGACCAGAAAAATAAATATAAACCGTCATCAGACACTTATGTTCCCTGAGATTGTCTGTTATTCAGGCAGCCATCAGCTTCTAATCTACTGTAACAACACACATGAGATAGGTTACTCGTGGCAAGATCTACATATTGTGCCGCGGGGCAGGCAGGAGGAAGACTTAGATAAGGAAACCAGCGCAGTGTGTAAATCATTGGGGAAGTGCTGTTCTATAAATCAACATCGAAGGTACATTTAGCGAAGTCATTAAACTGCTACATCAATATTTAATAATCTTCACAATTAAACACCTAAACATCAGTAAAGCACACAGAGGATGGCGGGGCTGAATCCTGATCCTGCATCGCCTGCGAACACGCACAGTAGAGTCTGTTGCTGTCTGTGACTTTATGCAAACTCCTTCCCTGCTGCACATCCGCGCGCCGAATGTGCAAGGACTGAGACAACCGCTCTGTAACAATCTTACCAACATTATTGGTAAGGTCGGTGCAGCAGGGACGGTGGGGGCGGCTGAAGTGGGTGGAGTGGGGGCGTGTCCGCATGATAGGCGTCATCGCGGCCCCGCCCTCCCCTTTATCATGCCAATATTACCAGCATTACGGGGGGACTGCCAGGCCAATGCAGCAGGGAGGGTGGGGGCAGTTTAGGTAGGGGAACGGGGGCGTGCCAACATGATCGCATCATCGTGGCTCACCCAGTTTCGCTGCAATTGAGTGGGGGGGGGTTTGCGGGGGGCCGTCCGTTATTCCGGAAGACTTGCCTACTCTTGTGGGGTGCCGGTAGCGACAGCTGATTTTAGAGAGGCTCCCGGCATTCCGGCAAGAAAATACTAGAGATGTGCGGTTCGGTTTTCATGAAATATGAACACACCCAAACTTAAGGGTTCCGAGTCTAATCGAATACCAGTTCTGAATCACTTTTGGGTTCCGAGTCCAGGCTCGGGTCTGCTGTACGTTCAGAACTCGGATTTAAAAGCAAACTTGGATTTTTGGATTGCATGTAAACAGGTCTAAAGTACATGATTATTCGAATATTATCGATTTTAAAGGAATCCAAAACCAAACCAACACCGAATCCGAACTGAAACACTTGAGGGTGTTTTTTGGCAAAACCAAACATGATGATGAATTAGAACCAAAACCAAACCAAGGGGGTCCGCACATCTCTCTACTATATACTGATAATGTAGACCATTGTGATTTTGATAAAATAATATAAGATTGTGTCATATTTCGGCACAGTACAGAGTATAAACTAACGCCAGCCCTGTGATGAAGCTGTACATATTTTATGAAGAATTTTTCTTATGTTAGCTTTCAAAACCAATAATTCATACACGGTGAGTTCTAATACATTGGCTCAGGGCCGACAGAACAAAACTCCTCTTGCATAAGAAGTTGGACAGTAAATGGCTTGGATCTCATTAAACTTGTAATAGGGCTGCGAGTGCTTAAAAGACTAAAGATAGTTGAAAATAGCAGACGGAGTAAAAGGAGCTGAGTCATTAACAATTGGGAATGTTTTAGACTTGGAGCACTTCTCTGGAACCAACTGTTAGAAATATGTGTGTATAGGGTCATTCTAATTATAAGTCGCTGTAAAGTATGTTGGCCTGTAGGAATAAATATTAATAATGCATTGTACAAAACCTCTATGAATGAGTAGCTGGAAAACAAATAGAGAGACAGGTTTGAATGGTAAATCATGCAGGAAAATTATAATGCAAAGAAAAGTGGTGCACAATGGAACTGTCCTTGGGCCCTCCCACCCACTCTTATGTTAAACAGGACATGCACAGTGGCGGAACTGGCAGCGTTGCAGCCAGTGCCTTGCACTGGGGCCCGCTGTGGTGCAGGGGCCGATAGCCACCTGAATCCGACAGCACCGCCAGTGTCCCCTGGGCCCCACAGTATTTAAGTATAGTGCGGACGACAGTGAGAGCGTTTCACACTACACAGTAACAAACACACCGCCACCAGAATATGGGACACTACTGGGGGCACTGCATTGGGGGGACCACTACTGGAAGCACTGTATATGGGACACTACTGGGGGCACTGCATAGGGGGGACCACTACTGGGGGCACTGTATATGGGACACTACTGGGGGCACTTCATAGGGGGGACCACTACTGGAGGCACTGCATAAGGGGGACCACTACTGGAGGCACTGTATATGGGACACTACTGGGGGCACTGCATAGGAGGGACCACTACTCAAGGCACTGTATATGGGACACTACTGGGGGCACTGTATATGGGACACTACTGGGGGCACTGTATATGGGACACTACTGGGGGCACTGTATAAGGCAGTGGAAAATGCAGGATTTCTAGAGGGGGGTTTCCAAATGCCTGAATTTAGAGTGGGTGTGGCCAGTCCATGAAGAGGGTATAATTATCATTTAACCAGCTTTAATATGCATCATACAATGTGTATTGTGTGTCATAATTCCAGCATATACAGGACCAGCAATCACAGAAGCCATTATATGCGGCAGTAGGGCGATCCTGTCTGAGCTGAATGTTTTTATTTTAGATGTGGGCACCATTCCAGAGTATTAGAGCAAGTCGGGAGTCTCAAGGAGCAGCAGAAGAACCTAGCACTGCCCTGGACATATATGTACATATTGGGCTCTATAGCAGCATATCCCTAACAGTGCATGTTTTCCAGATCTCCTAGTTGATGCACAGGTTATTTATTACTGACTGATACATGTTAAAAGATCCACAGGTGGTGCTAATTATTTCATTTGTGATACTGAGAAGAACATGCAGCACTAGTAAAATTCTATTACATTACTATTTCTATTGTGGTCATGGTGTGGGCTTGGAAGGGGGGTTTCCAGGCAGACGGAAACCCCCACTGCGTTTGCCTATGTAAGGGGCACTACTGGGGGCACTGCATAAGGGGGACCACTACTAGAGGCACTGGATAGGGGGACCACTACTGGACGCACTGTATATGGGACACTACTAGGGACACTGTATAAGGGGCACTAATGAGGGCACTGTATAAGGAGCACTACTGGGGACACTGCAGAGGGGGACCACTACTGGGGGCACTGCATAGGGGGGCCCAAAGCATATTCTTGCACCTGTGCTCACCACTCTCTAGTTCTACCACTGGACATGCATGTCAGTGGACCAATCACTTCAATCACTACAGTGACAGGGACTGACACTTTGTTGCTGAAGTGGTTGGTTGGTTTGGGCCCCCTCAAAAGAAGCTACCAATGGCCTTAAGGCAGCTAACAGTGTTGTTAATGATCGGCTAAAGGCAGCTGTCAATGATCAATTCTCTACAGTGGCAAGATGTCATAATTCTCATCAGGGCCGTAACTAGGGTTGGGCAACATGTGCCTCATTCTCACTTGTTACCTTCTCTTCTTTTATCCCCGGCATCTCCTGGCCTCCTCTATCTCCTCCCTTACCGACTCCCTCTCCATCCATCTGGCCACTTCCACAAGCACCTTCAGTCACGTCCTCTTTTATTTAACACACACAGCTATCTGCTCCACAATTTCCAATTGCAGCCCTGAACACAGCAGATTCCTGACCCAGTTGTTACCAGCACACCTTGAGTACTCTAGTCGGTGAGTTCCACTGCCGGCACAGGGTACATTATATTTGCTGGATATACACTACTAGCATTACTCTTTCTATAACTTCAGTCGATGATCTACACTGCTGGCTCCAGGCTTGTGCACTGCTGTTCTGATTACATCCTGCTGCAGCACTCTAATACATCTAGAGCTGGTGTGTTATACTGCTCAATTGGATTCACACTGTATTTGGCAGTGACACCTGGGTAACGGTAGTAAAACAGGATCGGTACCACTTCATCATCATACGGGACAAATCAGATTTTTCCTGCCCCTTCCCCATGAGGCTACACCCCTTTTCCAAGAGCACATCTTATGTATCTTATGTATCTATTTGAAAAAGTGAGGGGGGGTGGGGGGGGGCACCAGTGCTCTTCTGGCCCAGGGCACCAAAGCGTCTAGTTGCAGCTCTGATTCTCATCCTCCTCCTCACCCTCATCAGTATTAACATCATCTTCATACAATATTAACTCAAGCGCGCTGGGATCCACCATTACAGTAGTCTCTGTACTTTGAAATAATGGGCGGTAAAGGTCTTCCTCATGGAATTTATAGTTCATTTTGATGATCATCATCTTTTTAATATTTTGAGGAAGTAGCCTCCTATGCCAATCACTAACGAGGTTCCCAGCTGTGCTGAAAACTTTTTCTGAGTACACACTGGTGGTTGGGAATCTTAAGCAAGTTTGTAAAAGGGCCACCAAATTAAATTATTTTCCTCCCAGTTATTAAAGGGACTGTATTACATGCCATTTGTACCTCTAAGAACTTTGGCTTTACAAATGCTATAGATGGCTTGAAAAATGTTGTCAGGATTTGGGTAAAAATAATTCCACACATAAGAGGTGAATTTTTAGGTCTTACGGCCAGTCATGAAAATGGCCTTCTTCTTATCACATGTAAGAACTACTTCCACTGGTGCCTAAATATCACAAACAACATCCTTATCATCAACATGCTTAGTGCTGGCCTCAGCTACACAAATATCCCCTCAACCTGTTGCACTTCCACAGTAGCAGCCTCAATTTCTATGTCAGCATTTTTACTTGTGCGCTTATACCCACATTTGCAGAGGGAGCAGAAATGGTGGAAGGAGGCTTCTCTAAGAGTACAGTATCAGAAAAATCAGGCTCACACATAGCACTCCTGGACACCTTAGACTCTTATCAGGGATTTGTGACATTTCTGAACATACAGTTTGTTCTTCTGCCATAGTGTTTTTTTCAGCACTGATTTTCCTGATTTTCCTGATTTTTTTGTTTACACCTTCTAGTCTCTAAGTGAGAAGGTCTTGTATTGTCATGTAAAGCAGAAGAAGATGCCTGACTGACACCACTTGCAGAACCACCACTCACAAATAAAGGCCAAGGCCTGAGCCTTTCCTTGCCTCTGCATGTGGTGTATGGCATGTTGGTGATTTTATGTTTTTCTGCAGTAAACTTTCCCTTTACTAGAGGTGATGTTTTTTTCTTTAGCAATGTAGAATATTGTTTTGTTTTCAGATGCCCTGACTTAAATCCTCTATGCCCTTGAACACCGTCTTTAATAGATGATGAAGGACTAGTATCGTCATAATGTACTTAGTATTTGCTCCTGCTGTTCTATTGATTGATTGTCATGATCAGGGGCGTCATATCTATAACGCATCGGGTGTCTCAGCCCTGCACAAAACGCCGGAAAATTGCAGCTGCGGCCATTTTTCTGGTGTTTGCGCATGTGCAGTGATGAAATGACCGGGCAAATGGTGGCCGCGCAATTTCCCTGGGAACTTGATCTTGCACATTAGACTCTGGGCACAGAGTCTACTGATGCTGCGGTCGGCAATCAGATGCATCACCGGGGAGAGAGGAGGGGGAATGCACACAGGCCCCTCCTCTCTTAATACGCCTTTGTCATGATCCATATCGACTCACAGTGCTGATATTATTAACACAGTGCCCCTGGACCTACTGACCATTAGTGTTGTTAAACACTGTATCACTGCCTTCCTGATATTCGCTGAACACACACAAGTTTAAGCAAGTACACACCAACTGCAACGCACTGCGCAGATATCAAGATGGTGGCCCTGCCTGGAACTACTGACCGTTAGTGTTGTTAAACACTGTATCACTGCCTGCCTGAAGTTCGGTGAACACACACAAGTTTAAGCAAGTGCACACCAACTGCAACGCACTGCGCAGATATCAAGATGGTGGCCCTGCCTGGACCTACTGACCGTTAGTGTTGTTAAACACTGTATCACTGCCTGCCTGAAGTTCGGTGAACACACACAAGTTTAAGCAAGTGCACACCAACTGCGGAACAAGTGACACAAACAGTAGGTCACTGCTCCAAATAACTTTTTTTTTGTATTTAAAGGGTAACAGACACAACACAGTGTACACACAGAGTACTCCAGCCTCCTAATGGTGTTTTATTTACAGACACAAAGTGCCCAATGTCCCTGTTTTTTCTAAAGCCGAACCCACTCATCTGTAGTTATGTGTATTGTAATTACTCAGCTATATATTGCCATACTTTCTAAGTCATAGCTCATATAGAGCATGGCTTAAGGAAATGCCTGTAGTGTTACATAGTACATAATACCATACTTGCCGACAATCAGCTCCAGCCTTCCGGGAGGGAGCTGATTGTCGGCTAATAGCGGGGGCGGGGCCGGCCATTGTGGGCGGAGCCGCGGGGCGGCCATTTTGGGTCACACTGGGGGCGGAGCCGCACGATCGCGTCATCGTGACTCCGCCCCCTCTTCACAATGCCGTGATTTTTGGCATTGTGAAGCAGGGGGCGGGGCCATGATGACGCGATTCTGCGCGAATCGCGTCACCGGGCCCCCCGCTGCGGGGATTTCTGTTTTTTTCAGGGGGGAGGTGGGGAGGGTGTGAGACTTCCGGGAGGCTTGCCTGCCTTTCCGGGGGGCCGGGAGTGGCACCCGAAAATCGGGAGGCTCCCGGCCAAATCGGGAGGGTAGGCAAGCCTGCATAATACATAGCAGGCTGGCTTACCCACCCGGTGATCTATGGATGCCAATTGGACACCAATGATATAAACTTTGCCATTTTGTTCAGTTCATAAAATAAATGAATATAACTATTTTTTTTATTTATTTACAGATATGACAACAGTACATGGACCATATTATAGAGCAGGGGTTCCCCACCATGGTCCTCAAGGCACACTAACAGTCCAGGTTTTAAGGATATCCATACTTGAGCACAGGTGACTTAATTAGTACCTCAGTTATTTTGATGTAACCATCTGTGCTTTAACATGGATATCACTAAAACCAGGACTGTTAGTGTGTCTTGAGGACCGAGGTTGGGAATCACTGCTATAGAGGATATAAGAGCCAGCCATGGAAAACATTTCAACTTTAGCACAGCCTTTATCAGATAAATTGGTTAGATCTTGTGAATCCTGATTGATATATGAGTCCTACATGTACTTTAATACTAAAAATGTAATAAAATTTAATGAGTAATACAATAAAAAAATCAACAGAAACATGGTGACAGACATTTATTCAATGTGCTGAAGCCTAAACTGATAACATTCAATCACATGGAGTACTGCTGAGAATGGGGGTTCTGCCTTCCTGTGTGTATAAGTTTATATAGAAATTAGCACTATTCCCTTATAAACAACTGTCTATAATAATTAATAATAAAGCCTGAATAATGGTCTTCAATTTAATATCTACTCAGGGTCAGAAAATGTCAAGATTTCTACTTTTTGTTTTATTTTGTCGAAATAACATATTGGGGGTCTATAATCTCAGGGTCTTAATATCACGCTGCAATTTGCAAACTGTTACAAGTCAACACACTACTGTATAGTCTTTAGTAATTATGTTTTTCCTGAATTTATAGAATGCAATGTAAGTAGTCATTTTCTTCTATTATGATTTGTTTCGTTTGCTTTATGTCAAGAAAAAAAAACATATTTTAGCAAGCTCAGAGTACGTACATAGTGACTTCAGAGTACCCAGGAAGGCTGTATACTCAGGGATCTGGTGACACTGAATTATCACCTAATGGGTTCCCATTTATCCTCGGTTGTCAGAGACTATGCTTGGCCTATGGCAAACAGCTTCTCAAATGAACTGGATTTATTTATTTCATTTTGTGAGATGTTGCCAATTAATGATCTATCCAGCCAGCAATGAAATGGTTACTGACATTCAATTACAGATGTTCCTTGTTGGGTATCTGTGTCAGGTGTTTTGGTGACCTTCAGTAAATGCTACCCTGGGACAGCTCCTAGATCAGGTGAGACAGAACGTTCAGTGATAGAGATCTCTGCTTCTCATATTGATGGTTGAGGATTCCCTAATGGATAGTGTTGTGTATGAATTGTCTTTGTAGCCAGAACTTATACCGTGTTGCATTACATCTGACACCTGTAATAAGATTTGTTTATAAACAGTAGCTTTAGCTATTTAATGCTACAAATGTAAAATTCACTCTACTCTAATTAAAACACAATGTTACATTTTTAAAGAGAAATAAATGATACTTATGAAGCCGACCTGTAAGCTTTTAATGTAGAAAGGTAAGAACACTAAAGCAGCCAATGTCTTGTACATTCCACTTTATATGTAATATCCTGGGAAATATATAGCAAAAATGTGAAAACATACATTTTATTTATATTACACCCAGGTTTGGATTGTGGCCCTGGAATAAGTTATGAAAATGGCCGCATGTAGGCATAACTTTTAAACTATCGCCTCTGCCTACCTGTACAAAATTTAGAGCACACTAATGACACACAGTACAGAGAGCATCCCTGTGACTGATATACAATACAGAGAGCATCCTAATGGCCATCATACAATACAGATATCACCAAAGTGACCACCGGGCACTGGTACAGAGCATCCAAATGACCATACAAATGACAGCATGTAACTGACCGACATATAATATAAATAATTCCAAGAACTGTTATACAATACAGAGAGCATCCTGCAGACCACCATATAAAACAGAGAACATCACAGTGACCACCACGCAATACAGAACACATCACAGTGACATCATACAATACAGAGAACATCAAGGTGAATTCCAGATAATACGGAGAGCATCCTAGTGACCACCATACAATGCAGAAATTATCCTAGTGACCACCATAGAATTTCAGTGAGTATCTTAGTGGCCACAATACACTACAGAGAGCAAGCTAGTGAGCAATATAATACAGAGTACAAACCACTGAATGCCATACAATATTTTATCCTCATCAATAATGAACCCCTGCGCAAAAATCAATAACACATTCAGCATCATTGTAGTACTGTTCCACACATTCAACATTAATGGACCCTTTACAAACATTGTTAATTTAGCCTCACATGATCAATGAATTTAATGCATATTCGTTAACCCATCAATTACCTTCCTCAGTTTATCAAAAGAACCCCTTAATCCTAATTAATCCCATTAAAAGCCTTAACCCCTTCATCCATATAATAAAACCAAATAATCTGCTCAAAACCAATCATTCTTTACCTTTCCTTACCTATGCTCCGACTGACCAATCTTTCTGTGCTGCTCTCACACAGCACAGCCATAGACTGCAGGAATGCTAGCCCCATAATGGCTGGGGATGGAGGGACCACCAGAGAAGGTAAGGCTTGTGCTGAAGGTATCCTGCACGGCTGCTACATTGGAGGGACGCAACGAAATACCACTCACAGGGGCTAATTCAGCAGTGCACGCAAGTGAACACAGATTCCCAATTATAGGGAATCTACGCATGCGCAGGACCCAATCTGCGAGTGTACAGAATGGGTCCTGCTAACATGCACGCTAGCTCTTGTATGCCTCTGCCTGATTGGCAGGTAGAGGCATTTAAGGGGTGGTGCAGGGGTGAGGTCGGACGGCGTTCTCAGAAATGGGGCGTGTCCACCTAGTTTTCTCGGAGTGGCCAGCCCAGAGACTATGTGGAGATACGCAGTCTGCCGGGCTTACTCAGCTGTCCGGCCACCCGGCACCTCCCACCGGTGTGACCATCGACCACCGATGGTCATGATGGTGATCCCAGCACTACCACCTCTGTCACAGTGCTGGGATCGCAAATGCAGCAGGTGAGTGTCGTACACCTCCTGCCACATTTGCATGATTGCTTGCGTGCAGCTTTGCAATTGCGATCCTTGCTGAATGAGGCCCACAATGTACTACAGACGCCGGGCCGCAATTTTAACCTCACAGGAATTAGTTCTACACAAAAAAAATTGCAGATGAAGCGCAAGGTAGCTGGCATGAGAAAAAGCAGCGGCTGCTCGCATCGTGGCACTTCGCAAACAGATTCAGACTCATTCGCACACAACTGTCGCACATCAAATTGAATGGTGCAAGCCAGCAATGTTGTTTTTTTCGCTTCTAGTTTTATTTGTATGAATAAGATGCACATTTTGAGCAAAAAAGACGCTCTGTGCCACCAGGTCACCGATGAGAGGCGCGTGGGTGTGGCCTAATCGCTGGAGGAGTGGCCACGCCCCCTTAGGAAAAAAACAACAACAATTTTGCAGCTCCACTCGCGCTGGGGAGGGGGGGTGCTGTGAGCCCCTCAGCCTAGCACATAGCCAGTGGGGGGCACAATCAGTGTGATCACTCCCCCCACAGGCATAGGAGACTACTGTGGCTGCTCCCCTATCTGGCTGCTTGGCACGGCTGAAGCCACAGTGTTTGAGGAGGACACATTTGTATCCCAAATATAAAAAATAGTAATAGTAATTCACATAACAGCTGTTAGCTAAACTTTGTGTCACTTACTTTCATGTGTTCACGCATAGCAGAGGTAATACATAGCACATGTACCCAGCAAACTCCAATATATTCTGCCTGAGAATAAGCTACAACAAGTCAAACTTTCAGCCTATGCAGATCAGAAACTGGGCTTTTTATGTTTCCAAACAATACCAGCATTATTCCTTGTTTCTAAGAGTTCAAAATTCTGCACCTGTAGCCTCTGCCCATCATCTTCCCTGAAAGAACATGTTGTACCGTAAGAACATATATAGAATAAAATGTTTCTAGATCTATAGTCACAGATCGTTTATCTATTCATATCTCCAACTGTGATACCAAGATAAGGGGCAAGCACAGAGGTTTCACGGGACGTGATGGCGGAGGTCACATTTAGTATTATCATATTCTATGAGTATTCACAGAATTCCAGACATTCCCAGCAGCCAGTAACAGTGTAATGAAGGCCACAGAAAGGTGTCAGCGAAGATCCGCAGTATAATCTGCTCTGTCACATTCAAATGATACACTGAAGAATTCTTAAAGATCATTTGTATTCTTCATGGTCAGAAGCATAAAAGGTGCACACATTCATTTTATTATAAATGTAATCACTGAAGGAGTTTCCTAATATTATGCTTAGCCACTTTCCATTATGTTCTAAAGTTCAAGGTGCTCTCCAGTAATCAGGTTTCCAGCTGGCGGCTCCTGTCCATTTGGCTGTGATTAGAATACCCTAATTAGCTGTGACTGATATCGCCGCTGTTGTCTACAGTATTAAAGCAATCTATATAATTTTGCTATGTCAATATTTGGATTTGTCTGTCGTCCACTTGAAACACTGTCAGTGAATATTGAGGATGTCATTACTATACAGAGCCGGGATCAGTAATGCCGATTTTTTATAACTAATAGGATCTTGCTTGTCAGAAACTTGGGCAGTAAGATGACAGCAGCAGGTTATGCCCACGTATTGTAGAGAGAAACAAAATATGTGATTACAGCTGTGAGAGACATATGGGGCCCGATTCAGACCTGCTCGCTAGATGCATTCGCACGCAGCTGTCAAAGTATTCAAATCTCGCGATCACAGGGCAAGGTATTAGCACGCCCACTATGTCTTGCCGTGCGATCGCGGTGTGTATTTAGACGCCCACCAGCCTGTCTTAAGATGCCCACTTTCCCTTAGTAATACACGTCATCTCCAGGAAGTGTATACAACAATGGGTAACATCGGACCATTACGCAGCACTTGTGGCTGACCATACCCTACCGCAAACCCTGCGAGTGCTTCAGTGTGTAATTCAGCCATGTGATGTGTATTATGACGCTGCGTCTTAATTATGCACGCCTCTGAAACGGCGTTCAGATGCACAGACACGCCTACGTTCGCTCCACCACACCCCCGTTTCCATCGACCCAACCTCTATCACCACCCTCAAACGGATCATCCTGTCACTCATTCTAGCGAGGCGTCTATGTTCAAGGGGCGATCAGTGCGCGATTGCATGGACTGGTTTGCGCACGCGCACTGCATCTTATACACATGCGCACATTGCAAACATCGTCAGGCTACGTGCGAACGCAGCCTAGCGAGCAGGTCTGACTTGGGCCTTGAAGCAAAGTATATTGGGCATATATTGCTCCAAAGATGAATGTACAAATAATGCGTATATTTACCCGTATACAGAGCCAGGGCTGTAAAAGGGTACTTCTGTGCCCTGTGCCTTCCCTCACCATCCCTCCACCCCAGAACATATGATGCCATGATGTCACATAGAGGGGAATGGTCAGAATCCGGGGACCAGGGCACAGGGCGCATCCTACAGATGCGCCACCAAGCACCACTAAAGGTTACAAGGTGCTGCTCCAGGCATCCACAGGCCAGAGAACAGTGGGCCTGATTCAGACCCAGACGCTATGCTGCACTCGCATTGAGCGATTTTTTGCAATCTGCGCATGCGTATGAGTCGCAATGCGCTTGCGCGAACCAGTCATAGCGCTGGGAAAGTGCTCGCCTGTAGCCCGCAGTCGGGCCGCTATTTTGAGTAACAGATAGTGCCGTTTGTGGGTGGTAACAGGGGAAGGTGCTTGAAAACGGGGGTGTGGATATGCGAACGCAGGCGTGCCCGACCATCAGAACGGCGTTTAATGGGTGTGCATAATTAGCAAAGTAGCGTCATTACACACGTGACTGGTTTGTATTTTAGCCTGAACTGCTCGCAATGTTGTGGTGGGAAAAGGCAACCACAAGCGCTGCGAGCAGCTCCGATGGCTCTCGATGTTCCCGATTAATCCTACAACTGCCAGAGATGACGTGTGTTGCGAGTGGCAAAGGGGCGTCTTTATACAGGTGCGAGCGCATAGTGCGGCCGCTCGCTATTACTTAGTGGGCGGCTTTACGCGACGCAGTGCGAGCACATGATTTAAATAGCCTGCCCCTTTTAGCCAGCAAATAGCGTCCGGGTCTGAATCAGGCCCAGTGTCACTAGGACAGTGACAGTGTTGTACCCTCAGCCTTGCACCCTGGCTGGTGGCACTGGTCGCACAACCCTCCTTGTGGGAGCGGCACTGGTTTTTCATCTGTGCAAAATATAAAATAAAGTATCACAACAGAACATTGCACTTGTATCCTCGGATAAGGCACCATTATTTTTAGAATGCAGAAATAGAGAACTTTCCTGTTATATTTAACTTCAATTTTTTATTTTCAGTGAATTCTCCAAGAAGTCGCCGGTTTCTCCACCTGCAACCTGACAGCCCTTATCTAAGTAAGATGTTCCTCAGCCCCATAGTGATCTATCACTGGCATAGTGTAATCAGACCTTCTCCTCAGGAGCCCTGTGCCGCAGCGATAACTTGTCACCTGAGGAATCAGCCACTAGGCGCTATCACAATAAACTCTAATGACTAAACCACAAGCAGGAGAAATCAATAATCCTTTGTTGCTTCTGTAACGCAGAAAGGAAAACTTCACATTTTATTGGGATATTCACCGAAGTTTAAAGTAACAAAAAACTTTTTCATAAGCGCTTCAGATTTCCTGTACAAAAGTTTCTTCCCAAGTGAATATGGGTAAACGTTTTATTTTGCAAAGCCAAATAATAAAATGTTTGCTGAATAATGCGGAATCTGTGATGGGGATAAAAAACAGAGCACAAGTAATAAGTCTACGAGATGTTGACTGTTATTGCTAAAAAAAACAAAAACCTCTAATTGCTGGTCTTTTGGAATATTACATATACAACGTGATCATAATGAAAGTTTCCCTATTCAGAGCTGACTGTAGCTCTAACTATTACAGTAGGCGGAGTGCCACCAAATTTAGTAGGTGTAATATTCAAGGCAGGGGAAAATATGCCGACAGGGGAAAATATGGCGCCATACAAGATAAAACATCTCTCTCTCCATTTATCCCCCACACACACACTGGCCCTCATTCAGAGGCGGTTGCAAGAAGCGATCTCTCTCTCTGAATGAGGGCGGCCGCTTCTTTTTTTTCTGTGCGGCCTCCTGGTCGCTAGCTAAGCTGTGGGTTACCACCCACAGCTTAGCGACCGACCAGGTTGATGGTCGCTATGGTCAAGACCATCGCGACCATCGGGGCTTGTGACGAGACCCTAAGGTTGGGTCTCGGCAACCCGCAAGCCCCAGGGAGCTTCCTGCTCTGATTGAACAGGAAGCTCCCCACTGACATCACTGCTGATGTCAGTGCGGCCGCCCACAAAACGGCAAGCGTTCCGTCAGGAACGCCTCCGTTTGTGTAACCACCCCCCCGCCCCGCCTACAAAACGGGGCGAGCTGGGGCTTGCGCATGCGCAGTGCGGCCGCTGCGCATGCGCAGGACCAAAACATCGAGTCGCTTGCGACCGACTCTGAATGAGGTCCACTCTCTCTACTCTCGTCCTCTCTCTCTCTCCCTTCTATCTGCTGTCCCCACCTCTCTCTCCCCTCCTTGTCTCTTTCTTTCCCACCCAAGACTTTCTCCCTATCCATATCTCTCTATCACAGCCCACTCACTCTGGGCCAGATTCAGACCCGGATGCTAAGCCGCGATCGCTCGCTATGGGCGATTGTCGCCCGTCTGCGCATGCTTCTACATCGCAGTGCGCAAACCAGTCACTGCGATCGGGAATCATGCGCTTGTTGTACACAGACTGGACGCTACTTTGAGTGACAGTGCCGTTTGTGGGTGGTAACAGGGGAAGGTGCTTGTGTACGGGGGAGTGGTGCTGCAGGCGTGTCTGGGCGTCAAAATTGAGTTTTAATGGTGTGCATAATTAGCATTGTACACGTCACCTGGTTAGATTTCAGCCTGCAGTGATCGCAGTGCTTGCGGTTGGGTAGGGTCTACCTCAAGCGCTGCGTGCTGCTCTGATGGCTCTCGATGGTTCTGATTAATCACACACTTCCTGGAGATGACGTGTGCTAAGTAAGAGAAGTGGGCGTCTTTATACCGGCGTATGCTCACTCTGCCGTTGCTCTCTAAGACATAGAGGGCGTCCTTACACCAGACAGTGCGATCGCGGAATTTCCATTCCCGGACCCTGACAGCAGCGAGAGAGCGCAGCTTAGCGTCCGGGTCTGAATTGACCCCTCTGTCCTGTGCATTACTGACACTGGTGGGAGGGGCCAGAATTCAGACCACCCTAACGTGATGACATCATCATTTTCATCAGCATTCAGTGTTACATACAGTATATAGATTTTTCCCTGTCAGTTTGGGCTGATGTGTGTCTGAGATATCCTGAACATCATCACTGTACACCCCCCACATAGCAAATGTGTTTTATTAAAACAGTGCACAACCTACTGGAAAATAAACTATAATACTAATAATAATAGTCACTGTCATAGTATCAAATGAAAGTGGATTTCTTTTATAGAAAATTCTTTTTGGTTTTGGAAATTAATATATGAAGTTTTGGAGAGAATCTGTAATTGTAGAAGAACAAGATAAGTTATGTACATTTGTTTTGCTTTTTTTACCTTGAGCAAAATGTATATACAGTACATCTTTATGTTCCTTTTACAGACATGACCAGTTTTTGTTTACACAAAAATATTATATTCGGTTGTTTATGACATTTTCATGACATTGTGCACAGGCCCGGCGACAGGGGGGCCCAGGGGTACAACAGCAGCGGGCCCCGAGGCAACAGCAAGTCCAGTGGCGGCTTCACTGGGGAAGGGGGGGCAGGCTGCCATCTGCCACCTGATTTGGATGTAATTACCCTCAAATTAAATCTGAAAGTCTGCAGGTAAAGCACATCTTGTTTGTTTCATTTCAAAGCCATTGTGGTGGTGACTAGAGGCCAAAATATGAAAATTCTGGCAATGTCCCAATATTTATGCACCTGACTGTACATTATATTACATATAGCAGCAGGGCCGGCCCAATCTGTGTCACTTACTTACTTACTGTTGTTACTCCAGGGCTTGGAGAAGCTCAGCAGAGCACTGTAGTGGGGGTGGGGCTACTGCCTAATGACTCCCCAGATCTCTCAGCCAGTGATCCGAGGAGTCTGATGTAAGTTAAACTGTCTCCTCAGATCACTGGCTGAGAGATACTGTAGAAGCGGTCGTCAGGCAGCCCCGCCTCCACCTCTGCCTCTATAGTCCCACCCAGCAGCAGCAGTCAGGACGGTGAAGGATTCAGCAGAAGACGTTGCCCAGGAAGCTCCAGCAGGTGCAGCCTGGGGGGAGGGGGGAAACACAAAATGTGTGATGGGGTTGGGTAAGCACAATGGGGGATGGGAGAACAGTGTGGGACAGGGGATGGCATAGCACAGTAATGGATGGAAGAGGTCAATTTGAGAGAGAGGATGGGAGCAGAGTGTGGGATGGGATAACACAGTGGGGGATGGGAGAGCACAGTGTGAGATGGGGGATGGGAGAGCACAGTGTGAGATGGGGGATGGGAGAGCGCAGTGTGGGATGGGGGATGGGAGAGAACAGTGTGG
Organism: Taudactylus pleione; assembly: GCA_031769625.1. Lineage (NCBI taxonomy): Eukaryota > Metazoa > Chordata > Amphibia > Anura > Myobatrachidae > Taudactylus > Taudactylus pleione. The sequence continues at coordinate 1,743,848 of JAUIMM010000066.1, forward strand.
GATGGGGGATGGAAGAGCACAGTGTGGGATGGGGATGGGAGAGCACAGTGTGAGATGGGAGAGCACAGTGTGGGATGGGGAATATGAGAGCACAGTGTGAGATGGGGGATGGGAGAGCACAGTGTGGGATGGGGGACGGGAGAGCACAGTGTGGGATGGGGGACGGGAGAGCACAGTGTGGGATGGGGATGGGAGAGCACAGTGTGAGATGGGGGATGGGAGAGCACAGTGTGAGATGGGGGATGGGAGAGCACAGTGTGAGATGGGGATGGGAGAGCACAGTGCGAGGAGGGGGATGGGTGGGCACAGTGTGAGATGGGGGATGGGAGAGCACAGTGTGAGATGGGGGATGGGAGAGCACCGTGTGGGATGGGGGATATGAGAGCACAGTGTGAGGTGGGGGTCGGGAGAGCACAGTGTGAGATGGGGGATGGGAGAGCACAGTGTGAGATGGGGAATGGGAGAGCACAATGTGAGATGGGGATGGGAGAGCACAGTGTGAGATGGGGGATGGGAGAGCACAGTGTGGGATGGGGGATGGGAGAGCACCGTGTGGGATGGGGGATGGGAGAGCACAGTGTGAGATGGGGGATGGGAGAGCACAGTGTGGGATGGGGGATATGAGAGCACAATGTGGGATGGGGGATATGAGAGCACAGTGTGGGATGGGGGATGGGAGAGCACCGTTTGGGATGGGGGATGGGAGAGCACCGTGTGGGATGGGGGATGGGAGAGCACAGTGTGAGGTGGGGGATGGAAGAGCACAGTGTGAGATGGGGATGGGAGAGCACAGTGTGAGATGGGGGATGGGAGAGCACAGTGTGGGATGGGGGATGGGAGAGCACAGTGTGGGATGGGGATGGGAGAGCACAGTGTGGGATGGGGGATGGGAGAGCACAGTGTGAGATGGGGGATGGGAGAGCACAGTGTGGGATGGGGGATGGGAGATCACAGTGTGGGATGGTGGATGGGAGAGCACTGTGTGGGATGGGGGATGGGAGAGCACAGTGTGCGATGGGGGATATGAGAGAACAATGGGGGATGGGGGATATGAGAGCAGAGTGTGGGATGGGGGATGGAAGAGCACTGCGTGGGATGGGGGATGGGAGAGCACCGTGTGGGATGGGGATGGGAGAGCACCGTGTGGGATGGGAGAGCACAGTGTGGGATGGGGGATGGGGGAGCACAGTGTGGGATGGGGGATGGGAGAGCACAGTGTGAGATGGGGGATGGGAGAGCACAGAGTGGGATGGGGGATATGAGAGAACAGTGTGAGGTGGGGGATGGGAGAGCACAGTGTGGAATGGGGGATGGGAGAGCACAGTGTGAGGTGGGGGATGGGAGTGCACCATGTGGGAAGGGGATGGGAGAGCACCGTGTGGGATGGGGGATGGGAGAGCACAGTATGGGATGGGGGATGGGAGAGCACAGTGTGGGATCGGGGATGGGAGAGCACAGTGTAGGATGGGGGATGGGAGAGCACAGTGTGAGGTGGGGGATGGGAGAGCACAGTGTGAGAAGGGGATAGGAGAGCACAGTGTGAGATGGGGGATATGAGAGCACAGTGTGGGATGGTGGATGGGAGAGTACAGTGTGTGATGGGGGATGGTAGGGCACAGTGAGGGATGGGGATGGGAGAGCACAGTGTGAGATGGGGGATATGAGAGCACAGTGTGAGATGGGAGAGCACAGTGTGGGATGGGGGATGGGAGAGCACAGTGTGGGATGGGGGATAGGAGAGCACAGTGTGGAATGGGGGATAGGAGAGCACAGTGTGGGATGGGGGATAGGAGAGCACAGTGTGGGATGGGGATAGGAGAGCACAGTGTGAGATGGGGGATGGGAGAGCACAGTGTGGAATGGGGGATGGGAGAGCACAGTGTGGGATGGGTGATAGGAGAGCACAGTGTGAGATGGGGATGGGAGAGCACAGTGTGGGATGGGGAATAGGAGAGCACAGTGTGAGATGGGGACGGGAGAGCACAGTGTGGGAGGGGGGATGGGAGATCACAGTGTGGGATGGGGGATGGGAGAGCACCGTGTGGGATGGGGGATAGGAAAGCACAGTGTGGGATGGGGATGGGAGAGCACAGTGTGAGGTGGGGGATGGGAGAGCACAGTGTGAGGTGGGGGATGGGAGAGCACAGTGGGGGATGGGAGAGCACAGTGTGGGATGGGGGATGGGAGAGCACAGTGTGGGATGGGGATGGGAGAGCACAGTGTGAGATGGGGGATGGGAGAGCACAGTGTGGGATGGGGGATGGGAGATCACAGTGTGGGATGGGGGATGGGAGAGCACCGTGTGGGATGGGGGACGGGAGCGCACAGTGTCAGATAGGAGATGGGAGAGCACAGTGTGGGATGGTGGATAGGAGAACACAGTGTGAGATGGGGGATAGGAGAGCACAGTGTGAGGTGGGGGATGGGAGAGTACCGTGTGGGATGGGGGATGGGAGAGCACAGTGTGAGACAGGGGATGGAAGAGCACAGTGTGGGATGGGGGATAGGAGAGCACAGTTAGGAATGGGGGATGGGAGAGCACAGTTAGGAATGGGGGATGGGAGAGCACAGTGGGGGATGGGAGAGCACAGTGTGGGATGGGAAAGGGAGAGCACAGTGTGGGATGAGGGATGGAAGAGCACAGTGTGGGATGGGAATAGGAGAGCACAGTGAGGAATGGGGGATGGGAGAGCACAGTGTGGGATGGGGGATGGGAGAGCACAGTGTGGGATGGGGGATGGGAGATCACAGTGTGGGATGGGGGATGGGAGAGCACCGTGTGGGATGGGGGATAGGAAAGCACAGTGTGGGATGGGGATGGGAGAGCACAGTGTGAGGTGGGGGATGGGAGAGCACAGTGTGAGGTGGGGGATGGGAGCACAGTGGGGGATGGGAGAGCACATTGTGGGATGGGGGATGGGAGAGCACAGTGTGGGATGGGGATGGAAGAGCACAGTGTGAGATGGGGGATGGGAGAGCACAGTGTGGGATGGGGGATGGGAGATCACAGTGTGGGATGGGGATGGGAGAGCACCATGTGGGATGGGGGACGGGAGAGCACAGTGTCAGATAGGAGATGGGAGAGCACAGTGTGGGATGGTGGATAGGAGAACACAGTGTGAGATGGGGGATAGGAGAGCACAGTGTGAGGTGGGGGATGGGAGAGTACCGTGTGGGATGGGGGATGGGAGAGAACAGTGTGAGACAGGGGATGGAAGAGCACAGTGTGGGAAGGGGGATAGGAAAGCACAGTTAGGAATGGGGGATGGGAGAGCCCAGTGTAGAATGGGGGATGGGAGAGCACAGTGGGGGATGGGAGAGCACAGAGTGGGATGGGGGAGGGAGAGCACAGTGTGGGATGAGGGATGGAAGAGCACAGTGTGGGATGGGTATAGGAGAGCACAGTGAGGAATGGGGGATGGGAGAGCACAGTATGGGATGGGGGATGGGAGAGCACAGTGTGAGGTGGGGGATGGGAGAGCACAGTGTGAGATGGGGATGGGAGAGCACAGTGTGGGAAGGGAGATGGGAGATCACAGTGTGAGATGGATGATGGTAGAGCACAGTGTGAGGTGGGGATGGGAGAGCACAGTGTGGGATGGGGGATGGGAGAGCACAGTGTGGGATGGGGGATGGGAGAGCACAGTGTGAGGTGGGGGATGGGAGAGCACAGTGTGAGATGGGGGATGGGAGAGCACAGTGTGAGGTGGGGATGGGAGAGCACAGTGTGGGATGGGGGATGGGAGAGCACCGTGTGGGATGGGGGATAGGAGAGCACAGAGTGAGATGGGGATGGGAGAGCACAGTGTGAGGTGGGGGATGGGAGAGCACAGTGTGAGGTGGGGGATGGGAGAGCACAGTGGGGGATGGGAGAGCACAGTGTGGGATGGGGATGGGAAAGCACAGTGTGGGATGGGGGATGAGAGAGCACTGTGTGAGATGGGGGATGGGAGAGCACAGTGTGAGATGGGTTATGGGAAAGCACAGAGTGGGATGGGGGATGGGAGAGCACAGTGTGAGATGGGGGATGGGAGAGCACAGTGTGAGGTGGGGGATGGGAGAGCACAGTGTGAGGTGGGGGATGGGAGAGCACAGTGTGAGGTGGGGGATGGGAGAGCACAGTGTGGGATGGGGGATGGGAAAGCACAGTGTGGGATGGGAGATGGGAGAGCACAGTGTGAGGTGGGGGATGGGAGAGCACAGTGTGAGATGGGGGATGGGAAAGCACAGTTTGGGATGGGGGATGGGAGAGCACAGTGTGAGGTGGGGGATGGGAGAGCACAGCGTGAGGTGGGGGATGGGAGAGCACAGTGTGAGGTGGGGGATGGGAGAGCACAGTGTGAGGTGGGGGATGGGAGAGCACAGTGTGGGATGGGGGATGGGAGAGCACAGTGTGAGATGGGGGATATGAGAGCACAGTGTGGGATGGGGGATGGGAGAGCACAGTGTGAGATGGGGGATATGAGAGCACAGTTTGAGATGGGAGAGCACAGTGTGGGATGGGGGATAGGAGAGCACAGTGTGGGATGGGGGATAGGAGAGCACAGTGTGAGAAGGGAGAGCACAGTGTGGGATGGGGAATTGGAGAGCACAGTGTGGGATGGGGGATAGGAGAGCACAGTGTGAGATGGGGGATAGGAGAGCACAGTGTGAGATGGGAGAGCACAGTGTGGGATGGGGAATTGGAGAGCACAGTGTGGGATGGGGGATAGGTGAGCACAGTGTGAGATGGGGGATAGGAGAGCACAGTGTGGGATGGGGGATAGGAGAGCACAGTGTGGGATGGGGGATAGGAGAGCACAGTGTGGGATGGTGGATGGGAGATCACAGTGTGGGATGGGGGATGGGAGAGCACAGTGTGGGATGGGGGATGGGAGAGCACAGTGTGAGATGGGGATGGGAGAGCACAGTGTGGGATGGGGGATGGGAGAGCACAGTGTGGGATGGGGGATAGGAGAGCACAGTGTGGGATGGGGGATGGGAGAGCACAGTGTGAGATGGGGGATGGGAGAGCACAGTGTGAGATGGGGATGGGAGAGCACGGTGTGAGATGGGGATGGGAGAGCACAGTGTGGGATGGGGGATGGGAGAGCACAGTGTGGAATGGGGGATAGGAGAGCACAGTGTGAGATGGGGGATAGTAGTGCACAGTGTGGGAGGTTTAGAATGAGGTGCTTTACTGGACCTCTGACATCACATCCACATGACCCACAAGAAAAGGGGGGGCAAGATTCAAAATGGGGGGCCAAAAATTTTTACTCACCACGCTTCTTGCATGGTTGCTCGCTACGCTCACCACAGGTTTATATTCCCCCCTGTGCCCACATGGATAGTAACATGGTCCGGCCCTGCTACAGCAGTCACGTGACTTCAGAGGTCCTTTCTCCATCTTGGATCTAGCATCAACCCTGGGCAGTGGGAGGGCAAAGTGTGGGATGGGGGATCACAATGTGGGATAGGAGGGCATATTGTGGGATGAGGTATGAGAGAGAATAGTGTCAGATGGGGGAGCACAATGTGGGATGGGGGATATGAGAGCAAAGTGTGGGATGGGGGATGGGAGAGCACCGTATGGGAAGGGGGATGGGAGAGCACCGTGTGGGATGGGGGATATGAGAGCACAGTGTGGGATGGGAGATATGAGAGCACCGTGTGGGATGGGGGATATGAAAGCACAGTGTGGGTTGGGAGATATGAGAGCACATTATGGGATGGGGGATATAAGAGCACAATGTGGGATGGGATATGAGAGCACAGTGTGGGATGGGGGATGGGAGAGCACCGTGTGGGATGGGGGATGGGAGAGCACCGTGTGGGATGGGAGATGGGAGAGCACAGTGTGAGATGGGGGATGGGAGAGCACAGTGTGGGATGGGGGATGGGAGTGCACAGTGTGAGATGGAGGATGGGAGAGCACAGTGTGAGATGGGGATGGGAGAGCACAGTGTGAGATGGGGGATGGGAGAGCACAGTGTGAGAGGGGGATGGGAGAGCACAGTGTGAGATGGGGGATGGGAGAGCACAGTGTGGGATGGGGATGGGAGAACACAGTGTGGGCTGGGGGATGGGAGAGCACAGTGTGGGATGGTGGATAGAAGAGCACAGTGTGAGCTGGGGGATGGGAGAGCACAGTGTGGGATGAGGGATGGGAGAGCACAGTGTGAGATGGGGGATGGGAGAGCACAGTGAGGGATGGGGGATGGGAGAGCACAGTGTGGGATGGGGGATGGGAGAGCACAGTGTGAGATGGGGGATGGGAGAGCACAGTGAGGGATGGGGGATGGGAGAGCACAGTGTGGGATGGGGGATGGGAGAGCACAGCGTGGAATGGGGGATGGGAGAGCACAGTGTGAGATGGGGGATGGGAGAGCACCGTGTGGGATGGGGGATATGAGAGCACCGTGTGGGATGGGAGATATGAGAGCACCGTGTGGGATGGGGGATATGAAAGCACAGTGTGGGATGGGAGATATGAGAGCACATTATGGGATGGGGGATATAAGAGCACAATGTGGAATGGGGATATGAGAGCACAGTGTGGGATGGGGGATGGGAGAGCACCGTGTGGGATGGGGGATGGGAGAGCACCTTGAGGGATGGGGGATGGGAGAGCACAGTGTGGGATGGGGGATGGGAGAGCACAGTGTGAGATGGAGGATGGGAGAGCACAGTGTGAGATGGGGGATGGAAGAGCACAGTGTGAGATGGGGGAAGGGAGAGCACAGTGTGAGAGGGGGATGGGAGAGCACAGTGTGAGATGGGGGATGGGAGAGCACAGTGTGGGATGGGGATAGGAGATCACAGTGTGGGCTGGGGGACGGGAGAGCACAGTGTGGAATGATGGATAGGAGAGCACAGTGTGAGCTGGGGGAAGGGAGAGCACAGAGTGGGATGAGGGATGGGAGAGCACAGTGTGAGATGGGGGATGGGAGAGCACAGTGTGGGATGGGGGATGGGAGAGCACAGTGTGGGATGGGGGATGGGAGAGCACAGTGTGGAATGGGGGACGGGAGAGCACAGTGTGAGATGGGGGATGGGAGAGCACAGTGTGAGATGGGGATGGTAGAGCACAGTGTGGGATGGGGGATGGGAGAGCACAGTGTGAGATGGGGACGGGAGAGCACAGTGTGGGATGGGGGATGGGAGAGCACAGTGTGGGATGGGGGATGGGAGAGCACAGTGGGGGATGGGAGAGCACAGTGTGAGATGGGGATGGGAGAGCGCAGTGTGGAATGGGGGATGGGAGAGCACAGTGGGGGATGGGAGAGCACAGTGTGAGATGGGGATGGGAGAGCACAGTGTGAGGTGGGGGATGGGAGAGCACAGTGTGAGAGGGGGATGGGAGAGCACAGTGTGGGATGGGGGATGGGAGAGCACAGTGTGGGATGGGGGATAGGAGAGCACAGTGTGGAATGGGGGATGGGAGAGCACAGTGTGGGATGGGGGATGGGAGAGCACAGTGTGGGATGGGGGATGGGAGAGCACAGTGTTAGATGGGGGATAATAGAGCACAGTGTAAGGTGGGGGATGGGAGAGCACAGTGTGAGATGGGGGATGGGAGAGCACAGTGTGAGGTGGGTGATGGGAGAGCACCGTGTGGGATGGGGGATGGGAGAGCACAGTGTGGGATGGGTGATGGGAGAGCACAGTGTGAGATGGGGATAATAGAGCACCGTGTGGGATGGGGAATAGGAGAGCACAGTGTGGGATGGGGGATGGGAGAGCACAGTGTGGGATGGGGAATGGGAGAGCACAGTGTGGGATGGGGGATGGGAGAGCACAGTGTGGGATGGGTGATGGGAGAGCACAGTGTGAGATGGGGGATGGGAGAGCACCGTGTGGGATGGAGATGGGAGAGCACAGTGTGGGATGGGGGATGGGAGAGCACAGTGTGGGATGGGGGATGGGAGAGCACAGTGTGAGGTGGGGGATGTGAGTGCACAGTGTGAGGTGGGGGATGGGAGAGCACAGTGTGGGATGGGGTATGGGAGAGCACAGTGTGGGATGGGGGATGGGAGAGCACAGTGTGGGATGGAGATGGGAGAGCACAGTGTGAGGTGGGGGATGGGAGAGCACAGTGTGGGATGGGGGATGGGAGAGCACAGTGTGAAATGGGGGATGGGAGAGCACAGTGTGAGATTGGGGATATGAGAGCACAGTGTGGGATGGGGATAGGAGAGCACAGTGTGGGATGGGGGATGGGAGAGCACAGTGTGGGATGGGGGATAGGAGAGCACAGTGTGGGATGGGGGATAGGAGAGCACAGTGTGGGATGGGGATGGGAGAGCACAGTGTGGGATGGGGGATAGGAGAGCACAGTGTGAGATGGGGGATGGTAAGGCACAGTGTGCGAGGTTTAGAATGACGTACTTTACTGGACCTCTGACATCGCATCCACGTGACCCACAAGAAAAGGGGGGGCAAGGTTCAAAACGGGGGGCCAAAAATTTTTACTCACTTACTCACCACGGTTCGGGCATGGTTGCTTGCTATGCTCTCCACAGGTTTATATTCCCCCTCTATGCCCACATGGATAGTAACATGGTCCGGCCCTGCTGCAGCAGTCACATGACATCAGAGGTCCTTTCTCCATCTTGGATCTAGCAACAACCCTAGGCGGTGGGAGGGTAAAGTGTGGGATGGGGGATCACAATGGGGTATAGGAAGGAACATTGTGGGATGAGGTATGAGAGAGTATAGTGTCAGATGGGCAGCACAGTGTGGGTTGGGGAGCTTGTGTAAAAAAAAAAAAAATTGTAAAAAATATATATATATATGCAGGGTATCTCCTGAAGAGCTGCTCAAGCCCCAAAGAAAAGGAACAGGCGGCATCCAAATGTGAGAAAATACTTGTGTTAAATTGATGACATACTGTACTACATAAACAGTGTCAACGTTTCAAGGCCTCAACGAACCTTTTCATCATATAGAGGGAACAACATAAGTGTCTTAAATAATGTGAACTGATGATGCACGAGTGCTTCCTCGCTGGACTGATCCGGCAGCTGGCAGGCACGTCATCATTACCCCGCATGTATCCCAGCCTTAGGAAGTCACCCGCACAACTTTCATTTTATTCTCTGAGTTCCAGACTACAACCAATCTATATATATTTTATATATATATACATATATATACAGTATATATATATATATATATATATATACTGTATATAATATGCTTATGGAAAGGAGCTAATTCCAGCCTCCATGCTGCTTAGGTTAAATCCTTCGAGGTTCAAGTAGCTGGTGGAGGGAAGCCAGCACCGGGAGACAAGAGAGGATCCGAGGAGTGATGAGCTGGGGAAAAGACACAGAAGCAGAGACATAGAATAAGGTAAGTGTGCGGCGTGGAGGGACACTGCGGGGCCTCAGAGGTTCCCCAGAGAAACCACATGAGGTAAGGTAGACTCTCAAGCGACTGGCCTGTATTAGTCAGGGACCCTGGTATAGGGGGCCCCTAAAAGAATGGGTGTACAGGGCCCCATGATATCTGTTGCCAGCCCTGCTTATGAATACCAAACTCATATCTGTGAGGGCATCGAGCATTGTTTGCTGCACAATTAACGGCGGAGTCTCTCTGAAGTATTAACAATGCAATCACAACATTTATAAATGCTGCAACTAAGTGTCAACATACAAGTTTCAAACAACTTCTAATCTCTTTTCTAGGAAGTGGAATATTTACCAGAGTATGAGATGTACAGAGAAGCAGAAAATCATTTGCTGCTATAGAAGCCGTCAGGGCTGAATACAGAATGTGTACTTCTGTCTAATTGTGAAAATTGTTCAACTGTCTACAGCAAATGCTTTTATTTCAAGAGACGGAGAGATATGTCTATTTAAATGCTAATATCTAAGGAGTCCTCATTTAGCCCCTTTGTGTGATGAAAAGTGCCACTTCATCATCTTCAGAGACATTTTAGATTTATAGTAAGATATTTTGCTTATATTTTAGCCGTACGTTTTTAGTCAGCCATTCACTGTGAACATATTTGGATCTCGGTATGATTTGTTGATATTCATAATATTGACATGAAAATGTGGAAATAGTCATAATGTCGGCACGCTTGGCTAAATATTTCATGGAAAATATCTAGGTGGCAATTTATCAAATCCCTCATTTTAATTGCCAATGGGGCATAATAATATTGCTTAAATTTGCAGCGTAAAAGTAGACGTAGAGTGATAGCTTACGTGTCTCCACCGTACTTACCTACTCTACTGAACAGCTGGGAGGCTCCAGAATCTCGGGTGCTGCTCCTCGCCGCCTGGAAGAGTATTGATCCAATCGGATCCCTCTTCACAAGTCTGGACCTCCTGCCCATAGGGAGCTGTGGGGCTAAAGATGGCGAGGCAGCCGCCACATTTCCCGTAGAAATATATTGACTGAACATTCATTGGCTGAGAGAGGCAAGCTCCCGGTTCTCTCAGCCAATAAACGCTTCCCCCACAGGCTTCAATGGTGGGAACGATCTTGAATAACCCTGCTGCTCCAACCGTTGAAGTGTATGGGGGAAGCGTATTAATTTTCTTTATTTTATCAATACCATGAATGCCTACCTGGACCGAAGGGGACCTGAATGAAGGGGTGGGTGAGTATGGTTTTTCTTACGGCTATTGGGGAGTCTACTGAACATGGGGGCATACTAATACAGAGGTAAGTATGTATTGTGAGTGCGGGTGAGTGAGTGTATAAAATAATACAGCCTACGGTGTGTGTCTAGTCATTATTTTTATATTTTTCAGGGGGACTAGAGGTGCCAGATGGATCCTTAAATCCCTGCTTGCTCATACTTGTGGTTCTTCAAGTACCAGCATGCAGGGAAGACTTGCTGGGACTTCTCTTCCTGTAAAAATAATATTAGTTTATGTCTATTAATTTAACTAAATCAACCCCAAATCTACCGGCCAGAAAAGCTGGGGTTAATTCTTAGCTTCAGCCCCAGCCTGGCGTACCCTGGAGAGGGGGAACCCCTTTATTTGGGTGTACCAATTCCGCAAGAATCCCCAGCTTGGGCTGAGTAGTGTGGGCTGCTGAATGCTTTGGCTGGAGGACCCCGTGAAGCTGCGGCATTACACCCCTGCTAGTTAGAGCCCAGTGCTGGTTATTGATAAAGAGGGGGAACCCTACTCATATTGTCCCCCATATTTCCACAACCAGGACACTGTGCCACGGTAGAAGATGGATGTCAGCCCATAGCTCTAAATCGGTCCAGAAAGGTGGGGACAAAGAACACAGCCCTGGATTGGGCTGCAGGGCACTGATCATGTGATTCGTGTCTAACCACTCAGATGGAATGGTGAGTCGCACTCAACTACAGAGCATATGCAGTGCTAAAAATGACAAGATCAATCTGACTAGGCCCCCTCCAAAATAAATGAAAAATATAATTTCCCGGCTTCAGGAACTGGTGCCATGTGCTGCAAAGGGGGACATTTGTCCCTCCTCAGCAGCTGGCCCAGGGGCATATCTATAATGGGTGCAAGGTGTGTGGTGCACACGGGCCCCCAAGTCCAGGGGGGGCGCACCGCACATCCTGCACCCATATTATCTAAAACTTACCTCTCTGTGGTCCTATGTCAGGTCTCTCAGAACTGCTCAAAACAATGAAAAATGGCCATCGTGGCCATTTTTCCAGCATTTTGCGCTTGCGCTATGAGGAAATCACAGGGAAAATGTCTGCTGTGCCATTTCCTCGGAGAGCTGCGCATGCGCAGTAGACTCTGGGCACACCCTAGTGCCAAGAGTCTGCTGATTCTGCGGTGGCCAGCCAGCCGTGTCAGTTGGCTGCCGGCCACCGGGGTGAGAGGAGGGTCCCGTGACGGGGAATGCACATGGGCCCCCTCCTCTCTAAAGATGCCCCTGCTCAGGCCCCTTCAATAGCATGGATGGAGGGCACACTCTGGGTATAAGTATATTAACTAGTTCCGAAAAATGAATAAACTGAATAATATTAAATGTTCATAAAATAATAATTAAAAAAAGGAAAGAAGCAGTTATATATTGTTACAATATCTCTAGTTTCCATGATGTATTTGACAAAAATTCTCGGTATCCACCACAACAAAAATATAAAACCCCCTAATCCAGGAAAACACTCCCTACACAATAATCCACCTGTTAATATATTCCTGTGATAAGTGTAATATTGTTCAGCTTAATATTGTTGGGGGTATATAGTTTACATGTGTAACCATTCAGACTGTCGGAGAAAATCATCCAAACCGTGAAGTTAATAAATTAACAATCCACCGTGTTACTGTGTCTGCCTCTGGGTCCCTTCTGTTGTCCCCTCAAGTCTTCAAAACCTCATCACTCCACCTCAAATAGCTCAGGTACTTCACGGGCACCATAATGATAATATTGTACTGCAGGCAAGAGAGGGTTACTTACCTTTGTGCTTATAAGTAGGTAAGATACATTGTGGTGTGTACACTGAGGGGACTAGATGGGATGTAATGTTTAAAACAGAATTTTATTGCTAATAGTTATTTGTACTTAGAAAATCATGGCAGTGGTTTATCTTCTTACTGAGTCAGCAACTATAATAAAACAGATTATGTAGAGGCTATACTATGCTGTAATTCTTGTGTAAAACCTTGTGTAAAACCATAACAAAGTAACAAGGTATTAGTGGTTGTGTGTTACCCAACGCATTTCGTCACTGGTCATGTGACGTCCTCAGGGTGAGAGGTGTAGGTTTGAATTGTAAAATGTGAAAAGGTAATTCTTTGGCAATCAAACCAGTACTTTTATATTGTATATATATATTTGCAGTTAATCTGAGATTGTTGTTTTTATTTTAAGGATTATTTAATCGCATAATGTTTTCTGGATAGATAAAACTTAGGGGGTCATTCAGACCCACTCGCAAGCGGCAGTACGCTCGCAAGTGTGTCGATGTTCCCCACTGCGCATGCGCACGACGGAGGGAGCTCCGTCGTACGCATGCGCGAGACCCGGACTGCGACAGCCAAGCTGTTGCTCCGGGTCTCGCACCAAAGGGGGCGTGCTGTCGATGTTGATTGACAGCACGCCCCCTTTGGTGGGCGTGCCGGGGGCGTGCCTGCCAGACGGAGGCGTTCATGGGAACGCCTACCGTCTGAAGCCGGCCCCACTGACATCACTAGTGATGTCAGTGGGAGTGATTTTGGCTCTGATAGAGCCAAAATCACTCCAGGGCTTGTGGCAGGGAGACCCTACCGCAGGGTCTCCGTCGCAAGTCCGATGGTCGCGATGGTCACCATCTTTTTGGACACTCGTATATGCTGTGGGTGGTGACCCACAGCTATACGAGCGTCCAGGAGGACGCTCCATTTTAATGGAGGAGAGCCCTGATTCAGAGCGAGCGCTCTGGTCAGAGCGTCCGGCTCTGAATCAGGCCCTTATTTTGTTAAAATTTGGCAATATGGTCCTGAGGATTGGCAATGGGGTTTCTTATGGCTTCATATTTTGAGGAACAACTGCTGAAAACAGTCCAGAAAGATTTAATGGAAAATATAAATTATACACATTATTTTGAAAATACAAAAGAAAAAAAAACTCAAGCTCCATAAACTAAAAGGCATAAAATCCTTGTCCAGTATCACACACATACACACTTTTATTACCACTGCTTGATGACTACATATAACTTTGGAGTGGACTGCGGAGCCACATTAGAGACATTCAATAAATCCTATTGTGATCTATGAGAAATATAATTCAATGACAAATACAAATTATTACAGAGAAACTAATTAAACCACATTTTTCCAATTTAAAAATGGTCTTGTTGTTTTTAAACTATAAATAACTTATTAGTAAACCCACAAAAGTCTCCTTCGCAGCACTCGGAAACACCATTGTCTGCCAATATTCAAAAACTCGCCGGCTTCATTTCCTGCTCCGTGTGACTGTTTTCCTTCTAATAGATGGTTCATGATATTTGTTTATAACAAACTCTTGAGTCATTTTAACTGGCTGATAAAATTAATATTTTGATTCTGATCTGACTCTTTACGTGCCTCACCGCATCAAAAAGAAAAAAAATTCTGCATCAAAAATAAAAAAAATTGTGTTATTTTAGGAATATCTCAGAAAATGCTTATAAAATAAACACTGCTAATGAGCCTTCAAAGAGAGGCACAGATCATATAGCGGGGCTGCAATATATAGCAAAGTGATGTGGAGCTTATTTGAACAGTGATGACAGTTTTATTATTATGAAAAGCAAAAGGGACAAAAATATGAATAGAAAACACTTTTTTCTGTCTTTTTCTTTAAAGTTTAGATGGTATTTTACATCACATCTACAGTGGGAGTTCTCGTTATAAATAACTACTTGGACAGGTTTTTCGTGTATTAGAGAAAACAGCAGTGTAGGAGATTATGTGCAGTGTATGACAATGTGTTAAGTGAAGGTTCCCTGTGCCTATAAGACAGGACTTGCAAAACTGTCAGCTCTGTAGGAAAAGCTAAAAACAAGCTGTATGCTGTAGCCTTGCCTGTCATCCTCCTAATCCACCCTGGTAAATGTAACTCGTACTGGCTACAGATGCAATTTCTTATCAAGAGAAAGAGGCTTTATGCCGGAAAAAAATAAACTCTATCCTTCAAAGCACATTTACAGGGGACCCTACAGCAAGCAACTTCTGTGATAAATTGCTGGAGTATTATAAGCACTTATAAATGTTTGAAGTCCCTTCCAGATTGAGAATAAAATGCCGGATTCATTACGGATCGCTACTGTGATTAGGCACGCAGATGGGCGACTGTTGCCTACTGCGCACGTGTATGCATCGCAGAGCGCGTGCGCGAGGGCACCGCTGCAATCACACTGCGATCGCGGAGACCATGAAGACCCATCCAGAGTAATTGACAGGAAGTGAGCATTTGGTGGTGTTGATGGGGGGTAGTCGGAGAAACATTGGCGTGCCAGTCCGTTTGAACGCCCTTACAGGGGCGTGCATAAATTAGCCGCTGTGATGGCATACGCAGCTTGTGTACTCACTGCGTGCGACGAGGATAGCAATTTCTGAGTAAGGTCAGACCTGTTGTAATTGTGCGTGAGGGCCCGATGTTACTCAATGTTCCTGATGTATACGCAGGATTGCTAAGTATTACGGATGTGCAAAACCGGCAGTGGGTGTCTCTATGCTGGCTTTGGAAGTCTCTATAATAGCTTTGTGATTGCAGTTATTACCATATTTTAGCAACAAGCCTGATCTTTATTTAGAATATGGTATACTTGCCTACAATCCCGGAATGGCCAGGAGGCTCCCGAAACTTGGGTGGCATTCCTGGCTGTAGACAAATACTCCCGATTCCCCCCTGCACCTCCCCCCCAATATACCCACACCCCAATACCCCCACTACAAATACCGGCACATACCCCTGCAGCAGGAAGCCTGATGACTCAATTTGCCCTGCTTCGAGTCATCATTGGCACCGTACCCCTGTTTCTCAAAGCTGGTAATCTCGGCACTGTGTAGCGGGGGTGGGAGTACTATGAAGTGAGTGCGCGGTCACGCACCCATCTCTGCCCCCAATGTCACGTAAAGTGCCGCGCCATGCATACTTGTCGACAAGTATGGAATATGATGCTTTATATGAATTAAATAAAAATAAAAAAACCTTCCATTTCCCGGTTACCTTCCAAAATCTCCTATGAAACAAAAAGATCTGTATGATAGCAGCACGAATCAGAACCTTTTCCAATCCAACCAGCATTTTTTCTAATCAACATGCATATATCCCCCAATTCAATACGGAATTGCTGATTGGTTAAGAGTTGGACGCTCTCAGCCAATCAGCAGACGCTGCCATAGACACTGTCCACTGATTCGATGAGAGAGAAGGGGGTGCGGCAGTCCGGCAAGGGTGAAAATCCAGATCGTCCCTAAGGTAAGTATCACTAACCTAATTCCCCCCCTAACCATCCCTTAGGGGTGCCTAACCCTAATCTCCCCCCAAGTGCCTAACCCTAATCCCCCTTCTAAGTGCCTAAACCTAATCCCCCTTCTAAGTCCCCCGGGGGGTGCCTAACCCTAACCTTCCCCCGGGGGTGCCTAGCCCTAACCCCCCCTTCCCCTAGTCTACCCCTAACCCTCCCGGGGGGGTGCCTAACCCTTAGTCCCCCCAGGAGCCCTAAACCTAACCCTCCCCCCCCGCGGCTGTCCGCACCCGGCATCGCTTTGATCAGGATGCCGGGCACCGGTCTTCTGGCGTCTGGTTAATGACTGGCGTCTAGATTTAGTACCACGCCGAGATTACAACGTCTGGAAGCCGGTGGTCGGGATTTAGACCGTCAGCTTCTAAACTACATCCCGGAGAAGGGGACCCAACACATTCAAGGAGTGGCAAAGTATGTGTGAGAGTGTTAACACTGTCGGTGTCCATGTCCTGTTATTATTTTAATATTGTCTTCACAGTTACTTGTGGACTCGCAGCTAAACCGCTGAAATCATGGCAGGCTATAACATGTGACCCCCAAGTTATCAATACTGTATCTAATGAAACAAACATTTATTACATTAATATTAGGAAAAAGATACTCCAAATAGATTAGTCGTCTTATGTACAACACTGACATAGACTTGTATCCTCCTACGCTGTACTGCAGTTATTTAGCAGATATGAGATGCACAGTCACAAAAGGATTATTGATCTCTATGGAGAAACTAAGCGCACATAAGCTCTACAAATAAAGCTTGAAGCAATAAGGGCGGAAGCAATTAGGACATGCTCTACTTTTCCCATCCATTTGGACTCATGCATTTTTGTTAAAAAATAAAAAAATACCCTGCATGTGCTGTACATGATTTTCTCCATTTAGATTAATCATTAAAGGGCCATAAAAAATGTCAGAGTGTCCTTAACCTAATTCTGTTCTAGCCCGGGTGACAATAGATATACTGGTTTTTAAGCCTTTAGGTGGAAGGACGTGTCTGCAGCATAGCTGAAAGCCATCATCTGCATAACAATCTCCTGCTACAAGTCACTTCCACTTTCAGGGGTCTATTTACTAAGCAGTGTTAGGAGACAGAGTGAAAAGTGATAAGAAAGCGATAAGGTGCCAGCCAATCAGCTCCCAACTGTCATCTCACAGGCTGTGTTTGAAAAATGACAGTTGGGAGCTGATTGGCTGGCACCTTATCACTTTCTTATCACTTTTCACTCTGTCTCCTAACACTGCTTAGTAAATAGACCCCACAGAGTGTGAGCGGCGGTGTCACTGGCTACTCGCGCTCCTCTACAGAAGTCAGGTGTCTCTGGGCTGTATGTGATTCTTCTGCTATAGCAAAGTTGAATCATATTTGCCAACTCTCCTTGAATGTCAGCGAGACTCCTTGAAACAGTGGTAACCTATGTGACTCCCTGAAGAGTCTAGCAATCTCCATGAGGCAAGGCTGGGTGAGCAAAACACAGTGATGGTGCCATCACTCTTCCCCCACCAAGGACGAAATAGTGTGGAGTAAAACAAGTTGGATGTGTGCTACAATAAAATGGCCGATGCTCTCCAGTATACTGATGGCTACATGAATGGCTGTATTTATACTGCTTTGGGGCTCATTGCAGATGGACGGAAGTAGTCAATTTTATGGCACGTGGGGAGCAGTACATGCCGTCTTCCGTGCATGCACATGACATCTTTTCACTGTGAGTGGAGACCTTGGGGGCAGCCCAACATGTCCATAAGTGCTGGGCACGCCCCCTAGAGTATCATAAGGACATGCCCCCTTTTCTCATGGCCAAGCCCTCTTTAGCACGAGCGTTTATTACCGTTTTTACGGTCCCGCACCCTGCCTGGCGCCAGACCTAGAATGATCATTATTAAACAATGAAGTAATCATACAGGATACCTATAGTGTTGAATGTTGTTATATCTTAGTGTTTGTTTCGATTTAACCATTTGAACGATTGAATGATTTTGCAAACGATTTGAACTACGAACGATTTTTGACAGCATTAAAATGACTGAAATCGTCCAAAACTGACTGCAAACACATCAGATGTCAGATATCGATCGTTATCTGACCATCGAGAACACGCATCATTCATCGTTCAGACATGTCAGATTTTCCAACAAACAAAATTGTATCCGCACAGACTGATATTTTCAAAATCAGAAGTGATATTTCCTTCCTATCCTGTAGTAGATATATATATATATCTTTATCATGGAAGGGGTGCACCCAGGAATAAAATAGACTCAAGAAAAAACAAAGAAAAATGTATTCCTATTTGAGGCACTCATAAGATCATATTCTATATTAATGTAATTCGTTCACCATCTGGGATATAAAAATAAAGACTACTGCCCAAGTAACATAAAATATAACTGTTATTCCATATTTTTAAAAATAAAAAAGCAAGCGAAATATTAAAAATTGAAAAGATCAAAATTGGTGATAGATTGTCTTATCTACAATATGTTAATATGTAAGATCTCTGTTGAAGATCATATATTATACTGGGTTCTGAAATTTGAATAGGTTCTATGAAAGTCCACAGATACAAATATATAATAATTAATTGGTTTCAAAGATAAAAAATTCTGAGATCTAACTGGTCCTGTAAAAATCACAGATCTCAATATATTTGTGACTAGACTACCCTAATGTAATCATTGGTAATATGGGTCCATACTTAACAAATGGTCACAATGTGGCTATCACAGCCAGAAATATATATGACACATTATATATCCTCCGTAGAGACTCAGTTATCTATAATCTCAATAGAAAAAATATGTCAGGGAGTCATGGGAGTCTCTACTGGAATCAGTCTATCATAGAATTACCAGTTCCAGATGTACAGTCAGGTGCATAAATATTGGGACATTGACAGAATTTTCATATTTTGGCCTCTATTCACCACCACAATGGCTTTGAAATGAAACAAACAGGATCTGCTTTAACTGCAGACTTTCAGATTTAATTTGAGGGTAATTACATCCAAATCAGGTGAACGGTGTAGGAATTACAATGGTTTCTATATGTGCCTCCCACTTTTTAAGGGGCCAAAAGTAATGGGACTATCAACTCAAAAGCTATTTCATGGACAGGTGTGGGCTATTCCCTCGTTATTTCATTATCAATTAAGCAGGTAAAAGGTCTGGAGTTGATTCTAGGTGTGACATTTGCATTTGGAATCAGTTGCTGTCCACTCTCAATATGAGATCCAAAGAGCTGTCACTATCAGTAAAGCAAGCCATCATTAGGCTGAAAACTCAAAACAAACCCATCAGAGAGATAGCAAAAACATTAGGTGTGGCCAAATCAACTGTTTGGAACATTCTTAAAAAGAAAGAACGCATCGGAGAGCTGAGCAACAACAAAAGACCTGGATGACCACGGAAAACAACTGTGGTGGAAGACAGAAGAATTATTTCCCTGGTGAAGAAAAACCCCTTCACAACAGTTGGCCAAATCAAGAACACTCTCCAGGAGGTAGGTGTATATGTGTCAAAGTCAACAATCAAGAGAAGACTTCACAAGAGTGAATATAGAGGGTTCACCACAAGATGTAAATCATTGGTGAGCCACAAAAACAGGAAGACCAGATTAGAGTTTGCCAAACAACATCTAAAAAAGCCATTACAGTTCTGGAACAACATCCTATGGACAGATGAGACAAAAATCAACTTGTACCAGAGTGATGGGAGGAGAAGAGTATGGAGAAGGAAAGGAACTGCTCACGGTCCAAAACATACCACCTCATCAGTGAAGCATGGTGGTGGTATTGTCATGGCGTGGGCATGTATCGCTGCCAATGGAACTGGTTCCCTTGTATTTATTGATGATGTGACTGCTGACAAAAGCAGCAGAATGAATTCTGAAGTGTTTCGGGCAATATTATATGCTCATATTCAGTCAAATGCTTCAGAACTCATTGGATGGCGCTTCACAGTGCAGATGGACAATGACCCGAAGCATACTGCAAAAGCAACCAAAGAGTTTTTTAAGTGGGATGTTATGCAATGGCCAAGTGAATCCCCTGACCTGAATCCGATTGAGCATGCATTTCACTTGATGAAGACAAAACTGAAGGAAAAATGCCCCAAGAACAAGCAGGAACTGAAGACATTTGCAGTAGAGGCCTGGCAGAGCATCACCAGGGATGAAACCCAGCGTCTGGTGATGTCTATGCGTTCCAGACTTCAGGCTGTAATTGTCTGCAAAGGATTTGCAACAAAGTATCAAAAAGTGAAAGTTAGATTTAGGATTGTTTAGTTTGTCCCATTACTTTTGGCCCTTAAAAAGTGGGAGGCACATATAGAAACCGTTGTAATTCCTACACCGTTCACCTGATTTGGATGTAATTACCCTCAAATTAAATCTGAAAGTCTGCAGTTAAAGCACATCTTGTTTGTTTCATTTCAAAGCCATTGTGGTGGTGAATAGAGGCCAAAATATGAAAATTCTGTCAATGTCCCAATATTTATGCACCTGACTGTATATCTCAATTGTTATTACATTATAATAGTACTATTGTACTCCTCATATAGTGTGGCATATCCCCCAGAGACACATGAGATACTAATATAAAAGGACTCAAATTGTACACAGATCGGAGTAATACTTATAATGAACTTCACAGCTTATATAATACCTCAGAGCGGGATTAGATGTAGCCACTTAAATTATTATATTATAATGATTTAGCTACACCCCTGTTAGTTAGTCCCATGTTTAAATAGGATTAAATATAGCCACTTATCTGATTGTCATATAATAATCATAAGCAATGTAATAATGTTGCCGCTTATTCATATACAGAGATATCTTTAATATCTCGAGATGTAAAATGATACTTAAGTGTTCATGATCATATTTATTTTATTCAAATTTCATTAATAGAAAACGTTTACTGTATGTTCGGTTTTATGCACATAGATAAAAAAATATAATTGTCGCATGAGGTAATTCACATCTCTCCATAATGCTTGTAATCAAATTGTGACAGCTGTTATTTACAGATCGTGTAGGATTACACTATTATCAGTTTATTATATTAGAGGAGAGTTAGTTGTAACCACTTCTTGTTATAATATAGAACAATAAAGCAGTGTGTTAGTGTTACCACTGTTCACATAAGAAACCTCCTTATCTTTTAAGTGTGCAAATTAAACCTATTTAAATTCATGTGCCACTTATGGGGATTTAATTAACCCTCTGTAGGGACCACACACATAATTAGAGAAACCACGTGGAGTAGTTAGCGTCTCTCCCCAATATCTGTATCTGACATTCACGGTAGTAGTTCTAAATACAAAACCCTTGTGGCATATCAAAAGTAACCTTAACAGCACCCAGTATGGCTACTAAACATATGTTGTAGCGTATTGTAACATCACATAATTAAGAAAGCATCGTCATATAGATTTAAACTGTTAAAATCAGACAAACGCAGTCAGCCGCGTGCTGCTACCCCGATCTAGAAGAATTGGCGACAGAATCTGATATATCCAAACCTACTTTGAGATATATATGTAAATAGAGGAGCAACTTCTGTCCATCTGGTAACATATTTCCAGAAGTAAGGACATTTATGAATTTAGTCTCACGTGATCTGGACAAATTATGGGATGATTAGTCTAGATTTCTGAGAAGGATAACAAATCTGGAGAAAGAGGAAATTATAGTATTGTAGAGATTCAATCCTGGGAAGGAGTAATAATTAAACCATCTGACAAAGGGGGCAATGTTGTCCTCTGGGGGAGAGAACAATATATAATGGAAGCCATGAAACAATTTAATGATGTAACATGTTACAAACATCTACTATTGAGTCCTATGGAAGAATTTAAGAGACAATATGAGAATCTCATAGACAGAGTATATGAAAATGGGATCATCACTAAAACCCCAACAAGATTTTCTAACTGTGACAAATCCGGTTGTGGCAACCTATTATATGTTACCCAAGATCCATAAAAATGAACAACAACCTCCAGGATGTCCAATTCTGTCTGGAATTAAGGGATTAACAGAAAAAGCGAGTCAGTTTTTAGACACACATCTTAAGGGTTTTGTGCACAGTCTCCCCTCTTATGTGCAAGACACTATGGCTGTCTTGTGAAGATTAGACCAAATACATGTGGACTCTGATGTTTTACTGGTAACGTGTGATGTAGAGTCACTGTAAAGTTCTTTCTTGCTAAGGAAAGCATGACAGAATTTAACCAGTTTTTGGTGATTTTGCTCACAATTGTCTTGACCAAAATTTTTTTCGTATTCAACAATAAATTTTATTTATAGATTCATGGGACTGCGATGGGGGCAGCTTGTGCCCCCACATATGCCAATATATACTTAGGGTGGTGGGAGGAAACTATGGTATTCAATGAGCAAAATGAGAAATATACAAAACATGTACTCATATGGATGAGATACATAGATGACCTCTTATTACTATGGGATGGTTCCAAAAAGATACTGATAGAATTTATTGAACTACTTAATAATAATGATTTAAATCTAAAATGGACCTATGAAATAAGTGAAGATGAGGTAACCTTCCTGGATTTGAGAATCAAAAAGATGGAAGATGGCAAAATATCCATAGATCTATATAGAAAAAAAACCGTGACCACTAGCGTCCTACATAAAAAAAGTGCAGATTTCCCTCCGGTATTGAAAGGTATACCCAAAGGAGAATTTCCACGTCTCAAAGGGAACTGTTCCAGTGAGGTACAGTTTCAAAGTAGATCACAGGAACTCATGCAAAGATTAATACAGAGGGGTTACAGTAGGATGGAAATTAAGAAGGCATACTATGGAGTCACCATGAAAGATAGGAGTTCTCTTCTATATAGAAAGGAACAGAAGACAAAATCAGAAGTAGTTAGATTCGTTGGAGATTTCTGCATGGAATGGCGACAAATTACGGAAGTCATCAACAAACATTGGCATGTTCTCACATTATACCAAGACCTGGCTAAAGTGTTAGGGCCAAGAGCTTCATTAAGCTGGAGACATTCAGCAAATCTTAAGGATAAGCTGGTACATAGCCATTTTGTTAAGAGGAAGAAGAGAACTCTGGAAACCAATGGTTCCTTTAAATGTGGAGGATGCAAAGCTTGCAAATTCATGCAAAAAACTAAGGAATTCAAGGACAAGTATGGCAAGATACACCAAATCCAAGATTTAATTAATTGTAGAACATCTGGAGTTATCTACTGTATTACATGTCCATGTGATATGCATTATATTGGTATGACTACTAGACCATTAAAACAAAGGGTGTTGGAGCATGTAGGGTCCATTAGGAATTCTAAAAGAGACCTTGAAAAATGTAAACAGCTTACATCAGTGGCCAGGCATTTTTGTGATAAACATCAGGGAAATCCAGAAGCATTAAAGATTTTTGGTATAGAACAAATACACCTAGGTATAAGAGGTGGCGATCTTACACAAGAATTATTAAAACGAGAAAGCCAGTGGACTTTTCTTTTTGGGAGTCTACAACCAACTGGATTAAGGGCCTGATTCAGAGCCGCTCGTAAGCGGCCGCTCGTTCGCTCAGAGCGATGTTTGCCCAACTGCGCATGCGTACGGATCGTAATACGCATGCGCGAACCAGTCAGTGCGGCCAAAAATCATTTGTTCGCTAAATAGCGAATGCCTGCTATTTTGAGTGACAGAATGAGGCGTATGTGGGTGGTAACAGGGGAAGGTGCTTGAAAACAGGGAGTGAAGATCTGAACGCAGGCATGCTTAAAGGTCAAAACGGGCATTTTAAGGGTGTGCATAATTAATACAGCAGCGTCATTGACCACGTCACTGGGTATTTTATAGCCAGAACTGCTCGCAAGATTGTGGTAGCAAAAACCAACCACAAGAATAGCGAGCAGTTCATACGCTGGTCGATGTACTCGATTAATCTAATAAATAGCGGACATGACGGAGGATGCGAGCAGCCAGGGGGCGTATTTTTTCAAAAAACGACCGCAAGTTTTGTTCGCTCATTCAGACATAGAGACGTGAACAGACCACAAAGAGCGAATGGCTCATTTGAATAGCCACCCCTATTTTCTGGACGAACGACCGCAAAAAGCGTCCGGCTCTGAATCATGCCCTAAATGAATATATTAATTATATTGTCTTCCTGGAATAAATTAATATGATATATGTGTGTTTTATGCTTAGGAGATTGAATTTAAAGCATAAAATCTGAAAATTTAACTTAGCATAATTCAATATAGAATTTATACTATATATTTTATTTATTTTTATTAGGATTAATCAATCAATTCTACACTTAAATTTTGCAAATTTTTTAGGTATTTTATTCTAACTCACACTTGATATACAAGGATTATTCATATATTCATAATCTTTCTTATAACACACTACAATAATTTAAATATATTCATTAATTTTAAAAAATTTTCACATGAATAAATAATTTGTTTTACACTAATATATTTTTTAATTTTAATCTACAAGAACACACAGGGGTATAATAATAATTTATTTTTATATATGGAGGAATTATTATTAATATTTCACACATAATTGTTTACCTATATTTGTTATTATTTATAAATTTTTACTTATTTATTTATAATAGTATATAATGCTAAGGTATAATTGAACTTT
Source organism: Taudactylus pleione (assembly GCA_031769625.1). NCBI lineage: Eukaryota > Metazoa > Chordata > Amphibia > Anura > Myobatrachidae > Taudactylus > Taudactylus pleione. The sequence continues at coordinate 1,768,438 of JAUIMM010000066.1, forward strand.
ATTTTTGTCTATATTTTTATTATTTCAATGACAGCTGTCTATTAGATATATCTAAAAACACACATAAAATCATATTATGATAAGTAATCAAAGGATATGGTGAATGGCTGTCAATAAATAGGAATGAGTATTAGGGAATTAAAAAGAATTCCAGGTTTATTTTATTTAGAGTCAGCAAATACCTACTATTTGGTGGGTAAATAGCAGTGCTGATAGGAGAATATTTCCATCTATCAAATCCCGGAGATGTGATTGGTTCTAAAAGTGAAAAAAGAGGCGAGCGTCCCGGCGGTGGGGTTGCTCCTATTATTAAGTTCAGTGCGAAACGTACGTCAGGGTAGCAGCACACGCCTGACAGCGTGTGTCTGATTTTAACAGTTTAAATCTATATGACGATGCTTTCTTAAATATGTGATGTTACAATACGCTACAACATATGTTTAGTAGCCATACTGGGTGCTGTTAAAGTTACTTTTGATATGCCACAAGGGTTTTGTATTTAGAATTACTACTGTGAATGTCGGATACAGATATTGGTGAGAGACGCTAACTACTCCACGTGGTTTCTCTAATTATGTGTGTGGACCCTACAGAGGGTTAATTAAATCCCCATAAGTGGCACATGAATTTAAATAGGTTTAATTTGCACACTTAAAAGATAAGGAGGTTTCTTATGTGAACAGTGGTAACACTAACACACTGCTTTATTGTTCTATATTATAACAAGAAGTGGTTACAACTAACTCTCCTCTAATATAATAAACTGATAATAGTGTAATCCTACACGATCTGTAAATAACAGCTGTCACAATTTGATTACAAGCATTAGGGAGAGATGTGAATTACCTCATGCGACAATTATATTTTTTTTATCTATGTGCATAAAACCGAACATACAGTAAACGTTTTCTATTAATGAAATTTGAATAAAATAAATATGATCATAAACACTTAAGTATCATTTTACATCTCGAGATATTAAAGATACCTCTGTATATGAATAAGCGGCAACATTATTACATTGCTTATGATTATTATATGACAATCAGATAAGTGGCTATATTTAATCCTATTTAAACATGGGACTAACTAACAGGGGTGTAGCTAAATCATTATAATATATTAATTTAAGTGGCTACATCTAATGCCGCTCTGAGGTATTATAGAAGCTGTGAAGTTCATTATAAGTATTACTCCGATCTGTGTACAATTGGAGTCCTTTTATATTATATTATTAGTATCTCATGTGTCTCTGGGGGATATGCCACACTATATGAGGAGTACAATAGTACTATTATAATGTAATAACAACTGAGATATACATCTGGAACTGGTAATTCTATGATACACTGATTCCAGTAGAGATTCCCGTGACTCCCTAACATATTTTTTCTATTGAGATTATAGATAACTGAGTCTCTACGGAGGATATATAATGTGTCATATATATTTTTGGCTGTGATAGCCACATTGTGACCACTTGTTAAGTATGGACCCATATTACCAATGATTACATTAGGGTAGTCCAGTCACAAATATATTGAGATCTGTGATTTTTACAGGACCAGTTAGATCTCAGAATTTTTTATCTTTGAAACCAATTAATTATTATATATTTGTATCTGTGGACTTTCATAGAACCTATTCAAATTTCAGAACCCAGTATAATATATGATCTTCAACAGAGATCTTACATATTAACATATTGTAGATAAGACAATCTATCACCAACTTTTTCAATTTTTAATATTTCGCTTGCTTTTTTATTTTTAAAAATATGGAATAAAAGTTATATTTTATGTTACTTGGGCAGTAGTCTTTATTCTTATATCCCAGATGGTGAACGAATTACATTAATATAGAATATGATCTTATGAGTGCCTCAAATAGGAATACATTTTTCTTTGCTTTTTCTTATGTCAGATTGTCCTTCACATATATACGGTTGAACGATTTTTTAAAAATCTGACCGTGTGTATGCACCATTAGACTATGGCATTTCATTTTAATCACTTGGCGTCATACATAGTTTAATTACTCGCCATATTTGAAACTTTTTCTAAAAAAACCCAACAATTTTACCTTAGCGGGTATTCCAGACTTCCCGCGCCAGCCTAAGTTCATCAGGTCATTGCTGCACCGTTCCCTGCAAATGACTCTATGAATTTTTTGGGTTTATTATTCTCCTCCAGCTCTGCTGACCAGTGCAGCACCGAAGGAAAATAAACACGCGCTTAATTATGTTCTGTCTGCCTAATAGATGGTTTATACTACAGGACAGCTGAATAAGCCACCAATAGGAAAGCAATATCTCTGCTGCAATTAACCTCAAGAAATGTCAGGTCAGGATATTACCATGAATGCCTTAGAGATGGGAACGGTCTCACAGCCGAACAGACTTCCTGGTTTGACATTTACTAGTTTACTGGCTACAACTTTTCTTAGTATTTCTCTGTATTTTATGTGTTCATTCCTCCAAGCTGTAACTATTGTGCCTAGCAGCATGTTACAGTCATTTGTGCACAGCAGGAACCTTTGGCTAGCTGTACAGTATGTTCGTCTATATACATCGAAGTGCCAAAAGTCGTGGGATAGCAGTATGTAAAGGTAATGGTAGGTGGCGTCACTGTACTGACGTCTTAAAAATGCCCAGACCTGCATCAGTTGTGTTCTGGCATCTCGTGAGTCAGCTTGAACACTGGCTCATGGCAAGGCGACCTGAACTACCGAAGTACAAATGGGGCATGATAGTTGGTGCCAGACGGATGGCACATTCCATTTCCGAAGTTGTGTAGATATTCAACATTCCTTGATCTACGGGAAGGCATTACCACCCACCATGGACAGCACAGTGGCCGACCACAGGTGCTTAATGATCGTGGCCAGAATTGACAGTGGTATAAGACAAGCGACACTAACACAAATCACATCCACATTCAATATAGGAGGTACCAGACGCATATCTAGCAAGCCAGTTAAGCAATCTTTAGCTACCATGGGATATGGGAGCAGAAGACCCACCTAAGTACCTCTGTTAACACTACAACACTGAACACAGCACCTCACCTGGGCTTGTGACATCGCTAATTGGACCCTGAAGGACTGGCAACATGTTGCGTGGTCTGATGAGTCATGGTTCCAGTTGTTTTTTGGCCCTAATGAGACCATGGACCCCATTTGTCAATAAGGCATCATGCAGGCTGGTGGTGGTTCCATAATGCTGTGGGGTGTATTCACATGGCATGGTTTGGATCTGCTGGTCCACAGGAACACTTTATTGACTGGTAACCGCTAAGCTGCATTGCTTGCATCCCTACCAGGACTTCATGGACCCCAATAACAATGGAATATTCCAGCAGGATAATGCACCATGTCATCGGTCACAAGTTGTTCAGAATTGGTTCAAGGAGCATTTCCAAGTTCTGCACCTACAAATATTAGGCAGCTGTAGGAAGCTATGCAGACGGCATGGGTCAACATCTTCCCAGAGGTCTTCTGTCCACTTGTGGAATCGATGCCACATCGAGTTGCTACACTTCTCCGGGCTAGGGGATGGTCTTATACAATACTAGGCACCTATCCCATGACTTTTGGCTCTCAGTGTATATAGTGATTTTGATCAAAGATGAAGCTCTAAGGTAATATTGTACTATTCTGGGTATTAGTTACAGTTACAAGTAATGTCATATGTAGCATCATTTCCCTATGGTGTACGTATGTAGCATCATTTCCCTATGGTGTACGTATGTAGCATCATTTCCCTATGGTATACGTATGTAGCATCATTTCCCAATGGTATACGTATGTAGCATTATTTCCCTATGGTATATGTATGTAGCATCATTTCCCTATGGTATACGTATGTAGCATCATTTCCCTATGGTATACGTATGTAGCATAATTCCCCTCTGGTATACGTATGCAGCATCATTTCCCTATGGCATACGTATGTAGCATCATTTCCCTATGGTATATGTATGTAGCATCATTTCCCTATGGTATATGTATGTAGCAATATTTCCCTATGGTATACGTATGTAGCATCATTTCCCTATGGTATACGTATGTAGCATAATTTCCCTCTGGTATACGTATGCAGCATCATTTCCCTATGGCATACGTATGTAGCATCATTTCCCTATGGTATATGTATGTAGCATCATTTCCCTATGGTATATGTATGTAGCAATATTTCCCTATGGTGTACGTATGTAGCATCATTTCCCTATGGTATACGTATGTAGCATCATTTCCCAATGGTATACGTATGTAGCATTATTTCCCTATGGTATACGTATGTAGCATCATTTCCCTATGGTATACGTATGTAGCATCATTTCCCTATGGTATACGTATGTAGCATAATTTCCCTCTGGTATACGTATGCAGCATCATTTCCCTATGGCATACGTATGTAGCATCATTTCCCTATGGTATATGTATGTAGCATCATTTCCCTATGGTATATGTATGTAGCAATATTTCCCTATGGTATACGTATGTAGCATCATTTCCCTATGGTATACGTATGTAGCATCATTTCCCTATGGTATACGTATGTAGCATCATTTCCCTATGGTATACGTATGTAGCATCATTTCCCTATGGTATACGTATGTAGCATCATTTCCCTATGGTATACGTATGTAGCATCATTTCCCTATGGCATACGTATGTAGCATCATTTCCCTATGGTATACGTATGTAGCATCATTTCCCTACGGTATATACATGTAGCCTCATTTCCCTACGGTATACGTATGTAGCCTCATTTCCCTACGGTATACGTATGTAGCCTCATTTCCCTACGGTGTACGTATGTAGCCTCATTTCCCTACAGTATACGTATGTAGCATCATTTCCCTACAGTATACGTATGTAGCATCATTTCCCTATGGTATAAGTATGTAGCATCACTTCCCTATGGTATACGTATGTAGCATCATTTCCCTATGGTGTACGTATGTAGCCTCATTTCCCTTTGGTGTACGTATGTAGCCTCATTTCGCTATGGTGTACGTATGTAGCATCATTTCTCTATGGTGTACATCTGTAGCATAATTTCCATATGGTATATGTATGTAGCATCATTTCCCTATGGTATACGTATAGAGCCTCATTTCCCTATGGTGTACGTATGTAGCATCATTTCCCTATGGTGTACGTATGTAGCATCATTTCCCTATGGTGTACGTATGTAGCCTCATTTCCCTACGGTATACGTATGTAGCCTCATTTCCCTACGGTATACTATGTAGCCTCATTTCCCTACGGTGTACATATGTAGCCTCATTTCCATACAGTATACGTATGTAGCATAATTTCCCTACAGTATACGTATGTAGCATAATTTCCCTACGGTATACGTATGTAGCATCACTTCCCTACGGTATACGTATGTACCATCATTTCCCTACGGTATACGTATGTACCATCATTTCCCTACGGTATACGTATGTAGCCTCATTTCCCTACGGTGTACGTATGTATCCTCATTTCCCTACGGTGTACGTATGTAGCCTCATTTCCCTACGGTGTACGTATGTAGCATCATTTCCCTACGGTGTACGTATGTAGCATCATTTCCCTACGGTGTACGTATGTAGCATCATTTCCCTATGGTGTACGTATGTAGCATCATTTCCCTATGGTGTACGTATATAGCATAATTTCCTTACGGTACATGTATGTAGCATAATTTCCCTACGGTACACGTATGTAGCATCATTTCCCTACGGTACACGTATGTAGCATCATTTCCCTACGGTACACGTATGTAGCATCATTTCCCTACGGTGTACGTATGTAGCATCATTTTCCTACGGTGTACTCATATCCCTACGGTATACGTATGTAGCCTCATTTCCCTACGGTGTACGTATGTAGCCTCATTTCCCTACAGTATACGTATGTAGCATCATTTCCCTACGGTGTACGTATGTAGCCTCATTTCCCTACGGTGTACGTATGTAGCATCATTTCCCTACGGTGTACATATGTACCATCATTTCCCTATGGTGTATGTATGTAGCATCATTTCCCTATGGTGTACGTATGTAGCCTCATTTCCTTATGGTGTACGTATGTAGCATCATTTCCTTACAGTATACGTATGTAGCATCATTTCCTTACGGTATACATATGTAGCATCACTTCCCTACGGTATACGTATGTACCATAATTTCCCTACGGTGTACGTATGTACCATCATTTCCCTACGGTGTACGTATGTAGCCTCATTTCCCTACGGTGTACGTATGTAGCATCATTTCCCTACGGTGTACGTATGTAGCCTCATTTCCCTACGGTGTACGTATGTAGCCTCATTTCCCTACGGTATACGTATGTAGCCTCATTTCCCTATGGTATACGGATGTAGCCTCACTTCCCTACTTTATACATATGTAGCCTCATTTCCCTACGGTATACGTATGTAGCCTCATTTCCCTATGGTGTACGTATGTAGCTTCATTTCCCTATGGTGTACGTATGTAGTATGATTTCCCTATGGTATACGTATGTAGCATCATTTCCCTATGGTATACGTATGTAGCATCATTTCCCTAAGGTATACGTATGTAGCATCATTTCCCTATGGTATACGTATGTAGCTTCATTTCCCTATGGTGTACGTATGTAGTATGATTTCCCTATGGTATACGTATGTAGCATCATTTCCCTATGGTATACGTATGTAGCATCATTTCCCTAAGGTATACGTATGTAGCATCATTTCCCTATGGTGTACGTATGTTCTATAACTTTAAAAAAATATAACTTATTGTCTTTGCGCCTTATTCAGAGATGGACAAAATGCCAATATTTTCGTAGAGGGATTGCTAATGCACATGTAGGAATGCCGCACTCGCAGCGATTGAAATGTGATTACGTTCACACGCTCACGAAGTGAGTGACAGGTGCTCAGCATTTTGAGGGTGGTAATGGGGGGCCTAGAAAAATGCAGGTGTGTCTATTCAGTTAAACGCCATTTTGTGGGTGTACATAAATTAGCCATTGCGTTCCCCAGCGCAGCATGAGAGCTTCATGTGCGTCAGAAGAGCTACAGTTTCTGTGGTTGGTCAGACGTGGCTTATATGATGTGTGGCTTCCTCCCGTGCGTCAATAGTACCGATATTTACTCCATTGTATGTCGTCAGACGAATATGAGCAGGGAGCAGCGGGCGTTCCTATGCTTGGCTTCGCTTTGGAAGGCATTATTATATTTAGGTTTAATGTAACCGCATATAGCAGCTCATTCAGACACGGTCGCAAGCAGCCGCTCGCTCGTATGTGGCCGATGTCAAGTGACTGCGCATGTGCATGCTTCGTTCTGCGCGTGCGTGAACAACCGCTTGCTTGCCCAGCAAAGACAGCCCAGTGTAATGAGTAACAGGAGAGGCTGTTTGTGGGTGGTAATAACGGGTGAGTGGAGGTGTGAACGCAGGCGTGCCTGAGTGTTTCAACGCCGTTTCAGAGGCGTGCATAATTAACAGCCAGCGTCATAGTACACGTCACATGTCTGTTTTTTACACTGAAGTCCTCGCAGTGCTTGCGGTAAGGTAAGGCAACCACAAGTGCAGCGAACGCTTCCGATTGTCCTCGATGTACCAGTGGAGATGACGTGTGCTAGTGGGCGTCTCTACATAAGCTAAAGGGCGTCTATAGACTCAAAGTGATCGCTCGCCAACACAAAGTGGGTGTGCTTATACCTTTCCGAGCGAGCGCCTGTCTTGACGTCACTTAGCTGAATTTACATACGCTGGGGGCGAGCGATCGCATCTAGCGAGCGGGTCTGAATCAGGTCCATACTGCATTAACCCATGCTTGCCTACGTTTGAAAAAGCATTTCAGGAGATTGTGAAAGCAGCATCTATGAGCGCGGCGGTAAAGTGGACGTATACTGCTACATCTGAGAGGCATGTCATACATGTGATAGGCGTGTACGGCCACATCTGAGAGGCGTGTCATAAAATTTACTTAAATCTAAATGTACACTAGGCCCAATGCAGTTAGTAAGATCTATTTGTTGATGAAAACACACTGATACTTATTACTTATCAGAAAATACATGTAGCCATAGGGATCATTGTGCCTTATACCAACGCAGGGAAATGATACTAATAATCACATTTGAATGTATATATCTGTTTTTTTATATTTTAAAGCAGCATAATGAGGGTAAGATGGAATCAGGGAGATTATTAGACTCTTCAGGGAGACAGGGAGATTGCTGCTATGTCAGGGAGCCAGAGAGATTGCTACTATTTCAGGGAGACAGGGAGATTGCTACTATTTCAGGGAGACAGGGAGATTGCTACTATGTCAGGGAGACAGGGAGATTGCTGCTATGTCAGGGAGCCAGAGAGATTGCTGCTATGTCAGGGAGTCAGGGAGATTGCTGCTATGTCAGGGAGTCAGGGAGATTGCTGCTATGTCAGGGAGTCAGGGAGATTGCTACTATTCCAGGGAGACACGGAGATTGCTACTATTTCAGGGAGACAGGGAGATTGCTATTATTTCAGGGAGTCAGGGAGATTGCTACTATGTCAGGGAGTCAGAGAGATTGCTACTATGTCAGCGAGTCAGGGAGATTGCTGCTATGTCAGGGAGACAGGGAGATTGCTGCTATGTCAGGGAGACAGGGAGATTGCTGCTATGTCAGGGAGACAGGGAGATTGCTGCTATGTCAGGGAGTCAGAGAGATTGCTACTATTTCAGGGAGTCAGGGAGATTGCTACTATTTCAGGGAGACACTGAGATTGCTGCTATGTCAGGGAGACAGGGAGATTGCTGCTATGTCAGGGAGATTGCTGCTATGTCAGGGAGACAGGGAGATTGCTGCTATGTCAGGGAGACAGGGAGACTGCTGCTATGTCAGGGAGACAGGGAGATTGCTGCTATGTCAGGGAGACAGGGAGATTGCTGCTATGTCAGGGAGACAGGGAAATTGCTGCTATGTTAGGGAGACAGGGAGATTGCTACTATTTCGGGGAGTCTCCCTGACAACGAGGGAGAGTTGGCAAGTATGGATTAACCATTGCTGTTTGTCAAGTTTGCCTCCATTATTGACTATGATAATACTGCATCACTGTCGGTTTTTGCTTCCCCCACCCAGTACCAAATCACCTTTTATCTCCATTATTTAAATAACCAAACAGCATTTCTGTCTGGTATTCTCCCTAACCATCTTACCTGCTGTCTGCAAAATTGACCTCATGAAAATGTACTGTGCATCCATTTAGCATTATACCAGCTGGAATCCTGTTTGTTATTCCCATAACATTCCGCCCTCGCTGTCTCCACCATCACACACCTGGCTGCCTGCTGTTTTATATTCCTGCTTATCTATATAATGCAAAATAAGTGAGAACTGTGACAATTTTTATACGCTATTTACATAAACAAAGCTACATTTCTTTTTATCTAATAAAGTCACCTATAGTGCCCCACATTCTTTCCACACTGCCCTTTCCTCAGCCTTCTCACATTTTGTCATATTCACTAACTTTATTTCATATTAATAAGTAAACATTCTCTTATTCACTCTCTTTTTATCTCTCACAATTACCCTGATTTTCTCTACAATATAACTAAGATCAAATTGAACACAGTAATATTCCTTGCTAGGACAGCTAATACCGTACATTGGGATTGGTAATAACCCCCTCCCTTAGTGGTGCCTTACCCTAACCTGCCCCCCTAAGTGCCTAGCCCTAACCCCCCCTGTAAGTGCCTAAACCTAATCCCCCTTCCCCTCAGCGTAAACCTAAGTCTCCCGGTGGGGTGGCTAACCCTAACCTCCCCCCTGGGGTGCCTAACCCTAACCTCCCCCTTCCCCTAGCCTAACCCTAACCCTCCCGGGGGGCTGCCTAATCCTAAGTTCCCCCCGGGAGCCCCTAACCTAACCCACCCCCTGCGGCTGTCCGCACCCGCCGCCCGCCTTACCTTCGATCGGTATGCTAGGCGTCGGGTTTCCGGCGTAGGGATAATGATAGGCGTCAGGATTTCGATGCCAATCATTAGACCCCTTGTGGGATTAGACAGTCGGGAAGCCAGCGGTCGGCATTTTGACCTTCAGCTTCCTGACTGCATCCCAGTACATTCACCATAAGAACTATACTAACTGAAACACTGCTACAAACAGGGCTATTTATCTGACAAAATAGGTTCAGGAGCTGTGGGTGGAGCTACTGGGAGTGGAGCTATAAAAAAGCAATTACACACTTATATATATATATATATATATATATATATATATATATATATATAATTAGTATATAGTTATACATTATATCATATACATATTTATATAGTTTTTAAATAAGAAGCCACTCAAGGGGCCTTATAATATAAAACTTATCTTATGGAAAATACACTTTAGGCCAGGACAGTTAATGGGAGGTTCAGGAACTGAGGCCTGATTCAAACACGGTCGCAAGGCTACGTTCGCATGCAGCCTGCCGATGTTAGCAAACTGTGCATGCGTACAAGAGGCATTGCGCATGCGATCGGGAAGCGTTCGCACCCTGTACACAGACGCTCCGCAAGCATGAGTGACAGGACATGCCATTTGTGGGTGGTGACAGGGGGTGGTCGATGGTAACAGGGGTGTGGTGATGCAAACGCAGGCGTGTCTGTGTCTGAATGCCATTTCAGGGGCGTGCATAATTAAGATGCATTGTCAGCGTACACGTCCCTTGGCTGAATTACACACAGCAGCACTCTCATTGATGTCAGCCGATGTTACCGATTGTTTATTACACTCCCTGGAGATGACATATGTTACTTAGGGAAAGTGGGCGTCTTGGGTCAGGCTGGTGGGCATCTAAATAAATACAGGATTCGCATACTTTGGAAGCGGAGAGCTGCGTGCGAACGGGTCTGAATCAGGCCCTGAGTTCCTGCTTGTTCCTGCTGAAAAATAGCACTGGGTACAAATATAATATAATATATGCCTTGGATGCACCTCTGTACAACAGCCCAACTGAATTTAGGACCAAAACTCCTTAACCACTGCATGGTAGCAGCACAACCTCAAGCCCCAGCACAGAAAGCACAGGAGGTTCTAAAGCCAAACTCCACAGCCGATGTTTGTGTATGAACTTAGCTGATACCATACACGAAGCTTGTATAAATTATACCTGTCTACTCTTTGGTCCTCCTTTCATGGGGACAGGCAACCTTATAAAGATACCGTATTTCAGCGCTCAGCATATATAGTAAAATACTTTTAATGTATATGACTAGACAGTAGAAGCCTTCCCCAGCTTCATAGGTGGTAACTCTTTGATGTTTAGGGTGAAATGATAATCATACATGGTTTTGATGCTCCCCTCCAAGAGAACCTGGAGACGGAGGTCCAGAGGGCAGGCGAGGGGACATAGAGACATGTCTTATGACACAAAATGAAGGGATATAATGAAGTGATTCTCCACTATCTCTGGAGAAGGGGAAAAGGGTGAGTTACTCTCCTGGGAGTCATGAGGAGATGACCGACATTGGGGAAGTTTCCCAGATTCTGGATGAGTAGGAAAGTGTAGCAACAACGAGCTCTATCTTGTTATCGAGCAATAGAGCTCTTCGGCCCTTCACAAATAGACCCCTGCTGTTTGAAACAGCGATTTGTGGTATTTTATAGTGGGTGGTGGGTGAATCTCATCATCCAAATGTATTTGATTAAAAATGCAGCGTACGCGTTTTGCATGCCTTTATGTGACTCTTATGCGTTGGAGCTTCGTTGTTTTTGTGCACATTGGTAAAGACATTACAAATACAATATACATTCTCCATCAAGCCAAACTCATCTGTGAGTATAATTAGCTGTGTTATTATGAGTCAGTTGTATGAAGTGTTAATATAAATGAAAAGTCAAAACATGTAGGAAGATGTTCCATATTCATTCCACTAAAAACACCTCCCACTCCAATATTATTTATGATAATCTAAAAGGTAACAATTTACAGTATTCGTGGAGTAAAGCTGGATAAGCACTATACGTTGTGTGACCCAGCCGATGGTACGTATCTCAGTTTTTGGTTATTTTTTGGTTATACAGTTTGCATTGTATTTCCTCTGATCTCCGGGGGGAGATGTATCAAACCTTGGAGAGCAATAAAGAGGAGAGAGATAAAGTACCAACCAACTCTCATGTTACAGGATGTGTTTGAAAAATGAAGGTTAGGAGCTGATTGGCTGGTACTTTACTTCTCTCCACTTTATCTCTCTCCAATTTATGATACTTCTCCTCCAGGGCCTTTGTCCTATTTTAATTAAGGATTTCTCCTTTAATCTGCCTCTCCCTTGACTCCCTGTCTGATCTTATTCATTGCTGCCACTGGCTCGCAACGACGTTCCTGCTTTCAACCTGGCTTGTTCATGTTAACATTAGTTGCTCTAAAAACTCCTGGATCATTTGTCTTTATCATTTTAATTAACACATTTATCTGCCACTGTTCTTCCAGTAACCGTGTTTCTCTCTGTACCTAGGTTACCTATAACTTGTCTTACTCTCAATCCCCCTCTAACGGAACACCTTCTGTGTGATGGGAGCGTGTCAGTTTGAAGTCTGATTCAAAAAGGTCTGTTCCTCCTTCCTGTCTCTGATTGTGCAACAGAGGATAAAGAAACCCCGCAGCACACACTCTTACATAGGGATGACCATGGATGAGCTAACCATTGATGGTGCCATCAGTGATTAACATTGATGGCATGAAACTATCAATGGAGAACCATCGATAGTGTGGACCCTTTGATGGACATGCCTGCTGTGGGGATTGGCAGGCAGCGGGCCAATCATTGAAGGGGCGGGGCTCTGTCATCGATGGTGGAGACCCACTGGAACTCCGCCATTGATGGCAAAACCAATGACAATCTGTAGAAGACCAATGATGGGTGATGACCATTCCTAGTAGTCGGAGACAGAGAGGACCGTTTTCCTTGGTCACAAGCTTCATCTAGCAGGTGTATGAGGTAGGAGGAGAGACAAAGTAGAGCCCTGCTTCTGAGAGTTTATAATCAAATAGGTGTAGTGCAAGACTGAGACAAAAGGTGGCGACAAAGAGGGTCTGATTCTGAGTTGGATGCAGCAGCGATATCAGACACAGTGGAGCAATGCTATTCGTCTGCTCATGCGCCCACACTGCACCGTGCATGCATCCTGATTATGCATGTACATAGTCACAGTACAGCTTTAGACACACTCTAGCAGATAAGTAGGGACGTTCTTGGATGGTGACTGGGAGGTAATAGGGGGGTGGCTAAAGAAACACACAGAGAGGCTACATCTTATGGGAGTGTCGGAGGTGTGTCTCAGGCGTGTAGTGGAGATCTCTCCCGTACAAAGCCGCTAAACCTCTCACACAGGAGAAATCGCACTTGCCAAAGGGCTGTTGAAAGTTACGATGGCACGACCGATGCTGTGTCTAAAGATGAAACAAAGCGATATCTACAACAAGGAAGACTTTGTAGCAGCATTAGCATAAAGACTTAGACGCAACTGCGGTAACACACGGCTGTGTCAGTGCCCGAATCAGTACCTGAGATGAGAATGCGGTTGTATAGAAGCTGGGCCAGTGGGAGCAGAGTTATGAAGAAGACTTGAGATTCGGTGAACAAGTATGTTTTAAAGAGCATCTGAAGAAATGTAGGCTGGTAGATCATTCGATTGGATGCGGTAGTGTGTCCAAAAGGTGAGGAGCCACAGAAGAAGTTTTGAAGGTGGAGTGTGATGTGGTTATCAGTAGGAGCTGAGGCACCAGTCATTGGAAGAGTGGAGAGGGCTGGTGGGAGTGTGGAGTGAGACATACTTGCCGACTTTCTGGCTGCCCCCTCCAGTCGGCACAGCAGGGGGACTGACAGGGTCATAGGTGGGTGGTGCAGGGATGTGGCGGCATGATTGTGTTATTGTGGCCCCATCCTTGCTATACAGTGCCGAGATAAAAGGCATTGTAAAGCGGGTGGCGAGGCTATGATGATGAGATTCAGCGCAAATTGCATCATTTGCCCCCTTAGACCAGCCACTTGTGCTCAGTAATTGAGGGTGGGCAACTGCAGGGCAGTGCAGCTGGCTCCAGGAGACAAGCCCACTTTTCTGGGCAGCCAGTAGCACCATTCAATTATCGGAATCCTCCTGGACGTTTCAGGAGAGTATAGGCAAGTATTGAAGTGAGATTAAGTTGAGGATGTAGGGGGCTTTCTAGGTCATTGTGAAGAGTTAGAATTGGAATGTATCTAGGGATGACTTTACATGGGTATGCAAGTGAGAAGGAGGCCAGGCAGCAGAAGATTACAGTAATTAAGGCAGGATATAATAAGACAGTGTGTAGGAGTGTTTTCAAAGCATCATGAGTGAGGGTCTAATCTTAGTTGGGGGGTGAGATAAAGTGGAGAGAGATAAAGTGCCATCCAATCAGATTAAAAAATGTCATTTAGTTGGTATTTTATAGCTTTCCAAGTAATCTCTCTCCACAGTTTGATACATCTTCCCTTGGATTTGGTAAATCATGTAGAGGAAGGATGAAATCCAGGCTTTGCATGTGATGAATAACATATAGCATAGTGCTGTGTACAGGGATGGAGATGTGCGGAGGTTGGGAGACTCTAGCTGGTGGGAAGATGATGAGTTGTTTTATACATGTTGAGCCTTTGATAGATATGTTTTTGCTTTCATAATTGGTCTCTTTGTATAGGATAAAGATCATTCATACCCCTTTTACACCAGAGCTAAAACCTGGGTTATTGCAGGGATAACCCGGGTAGCTCCTTGGTGTAAAAGGGGACAGGTTTGGATTCCTGGGTCGAGTGACCCGGGAATCCAACCCAGGTAACTTGCAGGGTTCACCACGGGAATGACCCATGAAACCCTGCAGTGTAAACGGAGCAATCCGGGTCACGATGATCTGGAGCGCGCCGCATGGCAGTCGATTGGCAGGCTTCAGTGGCACTTGGAGATTACATCATCTCCAAGCATCCACTTCCACGCCGGAAGAGCCGGGTCGGCTCCGGTGTGAACAGAGCCGACTCGGGAATATCCTGGGTCGGCGCCGGCTAAATTCCTAGTCTGATACGGTTTGGAACCCTGTTCCAACCTCCGGTTCAGACCCGGAATTTAGGTATAAAAGTGGTATCAGTGAGAACTAGGACGCGTGTTACCTTGTTAAAGCAGTTTATGTGAAACGTACGTCGGCATTACTAGCCGAGTGCTTGTCATGTCTGATTAATCAAGTGAATGTTGTTATATAATAAGTATAGGCGGGATCACTTCCCTCTCCTTATATGCCCCTGACACAATCCCACATAATTGATAATGGGAGAATTGTCCTCGCTTGCACTTAATATAGGAGTGGGGAAGCAGTATAAGTTATAGGAATCTATAGCGGCTCAATACGTTTGCTGTACAGCTGAATTGTCCTATATGATAGGAAAACTGATCCAATAAGTGTCTTTCTGATACTAAAGTAGTGATGTGCCTAACACATGAAATAACTCTAATCTACTGAGATGAGGATTTGCCATAATTACTTATATGAGATATCAGACACACAATGATATTTCAGATTATGTCTAATTATCAGGATAAAAATCATTGTTTTCTCCATCTATTTGAATCTGATGCTATGAAGTGAAATTTGAATCTGATGCTATGAAGTGAAAGTTGAATCTGATGCTATGAAGTGAAAGTTGAATCTGATGTTATGAATTGAAAGTTGAATCTGATGCTATGAAGTGAAAGTTGAATCTGATGCTATGAATTGAAAGTTGAATCTGATGCTATGAAGTGAAAGTTGAATCTGATGCTATGAATTGAAAGTTGAATCTGATGCTATGAAGTGACAGACACAGGTTCTATACTATACTGATTATATGGTGATGATCATTGACTAATATAGAACTATTCCTTCAAATCTAACTATGTCTTAATAAGCTCACTAGTACTGCAGCCCTGGATCGTCATGAGATTGAATATATTATAAGAGATACACACTGCTGCATATATGTATTAAATACCTGATATGGTGTTACTGAAAACCCACTGAGAAAAGATTCATAGGATACTTATATACTGGGGAATGTTTAATGCACTAGCTGAATTCTGTGGTATTTGTGTCAATCGTAATTGATCTTTTACAACTCGCTACAATCATTTGATACATACAATGAACAATTGCTACAATATGTCACACTGACACGAGATATATAGTTACTTTACTATCATCAACTCCAACTAGCTGGAGACAATTTGACATACTTTGAATTGAGAATAGAAATCCATTATCTGTAAGATCACACCAGTATATAGGATATTATGAAAATAAATCAGTAATAAGACTAGACATCAGCAATAGGGAATTGATTTAACCCTTTATTGATAGACAACTGAACAGACACTCGACTACATCAAACAGTTTACATTCTTTTATTTGAATCACTTTTTTCATACTATATACACCAGTGGCGTAACTAGGGTATTTGTAGCCCAGGGCAAATTTGAAAATGGAGCGCCCCCCTACTATGTGTGTGCGCCGCAGGTGCGCGCAATTAAAAATAGGCATGGTCACAAGGGGCGTGGCCACTGAAAAATGGGGCATGTCAACATGATACACCCCTTTCTTGTCACTGGGAACATTTCTTTCCATTTGCACCTTAATGCAGTGCCCCTTATACAATCCCCCCTATGCAGTGCCCCTAGTAGTGGCCCCCCTTATATAGAACCCCCAGTATACAATGCCCCCAGTAGTTGTCCCTCTTATGCAGGCCCCCAGTAGTACCCCTTATATAGTATCCCCACGATACAATGCCCCCAGTAGTGGTCCCTCTTATGCAGGCCCCCAGTAGTGCCCCTTATACAGTACCCCCAGTAGTGGTCCCCCTTATGCAGCCCCCAATTAGTTCACCTTATACAGGCCCCCAGTAGTGGTCCCCCATATGCAGTGCCCCTTACACAGTTCCCCCTGTAGTAGTCCCCCTTATGCAGCCCGCCATTAGTTCCTCTTATACAGTGCCACCAATAGTGATCCCCCATATGCAGTGCCCCCAAGTAGTGCCCCTTATACAGTGCCCCCAGTAGTTGTCACCCTTATGCAGGCCCCCAGTAGTTGTCCCTCCTATGCAGTGCCCCCTGTAGTGGTTCTCCCTTTTCAGTGTCCCCTGTAGTGGTCCCACCTGTGCAGTGCACCCAGTAGTAAGCCCCTCATATAGTGCCCCTGTAGGAGTCCCCCTTGATGCAGTGCCCCCAATAGTTGTGGTGCCCCCCAGTAGTAGTCCCCAAGTAGTGGTCCCCCCCCAATGCAGTGCACCCAGTAGTAGTGCCCCCTACAAAGTGCCCTTTATAGTGGCCCCAGTAGAAGTCCCCCTTAATGCAGTGCCCCCTGTAGTAGACCTCAGTAGTGATTCCCCCAATGCAGTGCCCCCAGTAGTATCCCTCCCAGTAGTAGCCCCCAGTAGTGGTCCCATGCCCCCCCTTGAAGCAGTACCCCCAGTAGTAGTCCCCTCTTTAGTAATAGTCCCCCCCTGTAGTAGACCCCAGTAGTGGCTCCCCCCGAAGCAGTGCCCCTAGTAGTAACCCCCCCAGTAGTAGTCCCCAGTAGTTGAACCCGCCCCCCCAAAGCAGTGCCCCCAGTAGTAGTCCCCTCCTTAGCCTTCCCCCCCGATAAATACACACTGAAATGAAACAATAAAGTAAAAATTCTTACCTGAATCCACGCTGCCGTCCGCACTTCAGTCCTCCCGGGCTGGCGCGCTCGGCATTATGGGAGAGACATCATGATGTCATGACGTCTCTCCCATTACCCACTGCAGGAGCCAGAAGGGAGCCGGCTCTTGCAGTGGGCGCTTCGGCTGCAGCAGTCAATGAGAGTCTATCTGACGCTCATTAACTGCTGTTTAACACACACATCGCCGCCAGTGCTGGCGGCGATGTGTGTGTCAGCACAGCCTGAGCCCGCCCGCCTGAATCTGAGCCTCACAACCTGAGCCTGCCCGCCTGAATCTGAATCAGGCCTCACTAACGATCTTTGGGCCTGATTCAGAGGTGCATGCAAATAGCGTGCGCCTCTGAATCAGGCCCAATGATTGTTAGTGAGGCCTAGGAAGTGTGTAGTCTAATTAAAGGTCCTTGGTTGGTGGCAATCGTGGTTATGCAGAAGCATTCGTGCATAAGGTTTAGTAGTCTTTATTGGGTATTAGAAAGAAACCCAAGTGATGCCACTGCACAGTATTTCCTAGTTACAAAGATACCGCTATTACCATTGTTGCTATGTCACTCCTGTAGGTTGGTCTAATCAAAGTAAATGTTTAAAATGGTGGCTTGAAGTTATTTTAGTAATATATTTATGTACCCCTGCAAATAGATTACACCGATATAATGTGCTTGCCAATATAAGATTTATGTCTCCGAGTGGTTGTCCTTCACATAAATATAATGACATATTCTGTCAGGATCTGTGCCCTCTGCAAATAGTCACCGCTGAGAGATACATTCCAGAGATTAAATCCCTCAGCATCATCAGTGTTATCCAGTATCTGACAGGGACAGTGCTGCAATGCCTTAGATAGGAGGTGTAAGGCCCCAGGGCAAGCACAGGGTTTCTGCACAGGGGTTTCCATAGCCTTGTTTTACCATCAAACCAAAGAAAACAAGAAGCATAAAACAGACCCGTTTATATAGTTACATTGTTTCAACTACATAAAAAGTGCAGCTGAGTCTTCAAGTGTTGCTTATTTATACAGCGTGGGATGTATCAAGCATCATATTTTGAATGTGATACATCCCGATACTTAGCACATGCATAGCGCCGTTATAAAATGCAAAGAACAGCGCTTCCAATTACAGGACTTCCAGGTGTATGACCCCAGAGTCCTTCTGTGCATGAAAAGTTGTCGGCCAGCACATGCGCAAACCACGGGGGACAATAAGAGGTGCGGCACGTATGCAGGTGTCAGAGGTGCGGCAAATATGCAGGTATCAGAGGTGCGGCACGTAGCAGGTGTCAGAGGTGCGGCACATATGCAGGTGTCAGAGGTGCGGCACTTATGCAGGTGTCAGAGGTGCGACACTTATGCAGGTATCAGAGGTGCGACACATATACAGGAATCAGGTGCAGGACGTATGCAGTTATCAGAGGTGCGGCACGTATACAGGTATCAGGTGCGGCACGTATGCAGGTATCAGAGGTGCGGCACGTATACAGGTATCAGGTGCGGCACTTATGCAGGTGTCAGAGGTGCGGCAAATATGCAGGTATCAGAGGTGCGGCACTTATGCAGGTATCAGAGGTGCGACACGTATGCAGGTGTCAGAGGTGCGGCACGTATGCAGGTGTCAGAGCTGCGGCACTTATGCAGGTATCAGAGGTGCGACACATATACAGGAATCAGGTGCAGGACGTATGCAGTTATCAGAGGTGCGGCACGTATACAGGTATCAGGTGCGGCACGTATGCAGGTATCAGAGGTGCGGCAAGTATGCAGGTATCAGAGGTGCGGCACGTATACAGGTATCAGGTGCGGCACTTATGCAGGTGTCAGAGGTGCGGCAAATATGCAGGTATCAGAGGTGCGGCACTTATGCAGGTATCAGAGGTGCGACACGTATGCAGGTGTCAGAGGTGCGGCACGTATGCAGGTGTCAGAGCTGCGGCACTTATGCAGGTATCAGAGGTGCGACACATATACAGGAATCAGGTGCAGGACGTATGCAGTTATCAGAGGTGCGGCACGTATACAGGTATCAGGTGCGGCACGTATGCAGGTATCAGAGGTGCGGCAAGTATGCAGGTATCAGAGGTGCGGCACGTTTGCAGGTATCAGAGGTGCGGCACTTATGCATGTATCAGAGGTGCGGCACGTATGCAGGTATCAGAGGTGCGGCACTTATGCAGGTATCAGAGGTGCGGCACATAAGCAGGTATCAGGTGCGGTACATATGCAGGTATCAGAGGTGCGGCACGTATACAGGAATCAGGTGCAGGACGAATGCAGTTATCAGAGGTGCGGCACGTATACAGGTATCAGGTGCGGCACATATGCAGGTATCAGAGGTGCGGCAAGTATGCAGGTATCAGAGGTGCGGCACGTTTGCAGGTATCAGATGTGCGGCACTTATGCATGTATCAGAGGTGCGGCACGTATGCAGGTATCAGAGGTGCGGCACTTATGCAGGTATTAGAGGTGCGGCACATATGCAGGTATCAGGTGCGGTACATATGCAGGTATCAGAGGTGCGGCACGTATACAGGAATCAGGTGCAGGACGTATGCAGTTATCAGAGGTGCGGCACGTATACAGGTATCAGGTGCAGCACATATGCAGGTATCAGAGGTGCGGCAAGTATGCAGGTATCAGAGGTGCGACACGTTTGCATGTATCAGAGGTGCGGCACGCATGCAGGTATCAGAGGTGCGGCACTTATGCAGGCACGTATGCAGGTATCAGAGGTGCGGCACGTATGCAGGTATCAGAGGTGCGGCACGTATATAGGTATCAGAGGTGCGGCACGTATGCAGGTATCAGAGGTGCGGCATGTATGCAGGTATCAGAGGTGTGGCACGTATGCAGGTATCAGAGGTGCGGCACTTATGCAGGTATCAGAGGTGCGGCACATATGCAGGTATCAGAGGTGCGGCACTTATGCAGGTATCAGAGGTGCGGCACATATGCAGGTATCAGAGGTGCGGCACGTAGCAGGTGTCAGAGGTGCGGCACGTAGCAGGTGTCAGAGGTGCAGCACATATGCAGGTGTCAGAGGTGCGGCACGTATGCAGGTGTCAGAGGTGCGGCACGTATGCAGGTCTCAGAGGTGCGGCACGTATGCAGGTATCAAAGGTGATGCACGTATGCAGGTATCAGAGGTGCGGCACGTAGCAGGTGTGAGAGGTGCGACATGTATGCAGGTGTCAGAGGTGCGGCACGTAGCAGGTGTCGGAGGTGCGGCACGTGGCAGGTGTCAGAGGTGCGGCACGTATGCAGGTGTCAGAGGTGCGGCACGTATGCAGGTGTCAGAGGTGCGGCACGTATGCAGGTGTCAGAGGTGCGGCACGTATGCAGGTGTTAGAGGTGCAGCACGAATGCAGGTATCAGAGGTGCGGCACGTATGCAGGTGTCACAGATGCGGCACTTATGCAGGTGTCAGAGGTGCGGCACGTATGCAGGTATCAGAGGTGTGGCACGAATGCAGGTATCAGGTGCAGGACGTATGCAGTTATCAGAGGTGCGGCACGTATACAGGTATCAGGTGCGGCACGTATCATGTATACAGGAATCAGGTGCTGGAGGTATGCAGTTATCAGAGGTGCGGCATGTATACAGGTATCAGGTGCGGCTTGTATGCAGGTATCAGAGGTGCGGCACGTATACAGGTATCAGAGGTGCGTCACGTTTGCAGGTATCAGAGGTGCGGCACTTATGCATGTATCAGAGGTGCGGCACGTATGCAGGTATCAGAGGTGCGGCACTTATGCAGGTATCAGAGGTGCGGCACATATGCAGGTATCAGGTGCGGTACATATGCAGGTATCAGAGGTGCAGCACATATACAGGAATCAGGTGCAGGACGTATGCAGTTATCAGAGGTGCGGCACGTATACAGGTATCAGGTGAGGCACATATGCAGGTATCAGAGGTGCGGCAAGTATGCAGGTATCAGAGGTGCGGCACGTTTGCAGGTATCAGAGGTGCGGC
Source organism: Taudactylus pleione (assembly GCA_031769625.1). Classification (NCBI taxonomy): domain Eukaryota; kingdom Metazoa; phylum Chordata; class Amphibia; order Anura; family Myobatrachidae; genus Taudactylus; species Taudactylus pleione. The sequence continues at coordinate 1,790,113 of JAUIMM010000066.1, forward strand.
ACTTATGCATGTATCAGAGGTGCGGCACGTATGCAGGTATAAGAGATGCGGCACTTATGCAGGCACGTAAGCAGGTATCAGAGGTGCGGCACGTATGCAGGTATCAGAGGTGCGGCACGTATATAGGTATCAGAGGTGCGGCACGTATGCAGGTATCAGAGGTGCGGCACGTATGCAGGTATCAGAGGTGCGGCACGAATGCAGGTATCAGAGGTGCGGCACTTATGCAGGTATCAGAGGTGCGGCACGTATGCAGGTATCAGAGGTGCGGCACTTATGCAGGTATCAGAGGTGCGGCACGTATGCAGGTATCAGAGGTGCGGCACGTAGCAGGTGTCAGAGGTGCGGCACGTAGCAGGTGTCAGAGGTGCGGCACGTATGCAGGTGTCAGAGGTGCGGCACGTATGCAGGTGTCAGAGGTGCGGCACATATGCAGGTCTCAGAGGTGCGGCACGTATGCAGGTCTCAGAGGTGCGGCACGTATGCAGGTATCAGAGGTGCGGCACGTATGCAGGTATCAGAGGTGCGGCACGTAGCAGGTGTCAGAGGTGCGACATGTATGCAGGTGTCAGAGGTGCGACACGTTGCAGGTGTCAGAGGTGCGACATGTATGCAGGTATCAGAGGTGCAGGTATCAGAGGTGCAGGTATCAGAGGTGAGGCACATATGCAGGTATCAGAGGTGAGGCACGTGTGAAGGTATCAGAGGTGCAGGTATCAGAGGTGCGGTACGTATGCAGGTATCAGAGGTGCAGGTATCAGAGGTGCAGGTATCAGAGGTGCAGGTATCAGAGGTGCGGCACGTATGCAGATATCAGAGGTGTGGCACGTATGCAGGTATCAGAGGTGTAGGTATCAGAGGTGCGGCACGTATGCAGGTATCAGAGGTGCGGCACGTATGCAGGTATCAGAGGTGCAGGTATCAGAGGTGCGGCACGTATGCAGGTATCAGAGGTGCGGCACGTATGCAGGTATCAGAGGTGCGGCACTTATGCAGGTATCAGAGGTGCGGCACCTATGCAGGTATCAGAGGTGCGGCACGTATGCAGGTATCAGAGGTGCGGCACTTATGCAGGTATCAGAGGTGCGGCACATATGCAGGTATAAGAGGTGCGGCACGTAGCAGGTGTCAGAGGTGCGGCACGTAGCAGGTGTCAGAGGTGCGGCACATATGCAGGTGTCAGAGGTGCGGCACGTATGCAGGTGTCAGAGGTGCGGCACGTATGCAGGTCTCAGAGGTGCGGCACGTATGCAGGTATCAAAGGTGCGGCACGTATGCAGGTATCAGAGGTGCGGCACGTAGCAGGTGTCAGAGGTGCGACATGTATGCAGGTGTCAGAGGTGCGGCACGTAGCAGGTGTCAGAGGTGCGGCACGTGGCAGGTGTCAGAGGTGCGGCACGTATGCAGGTGTCAGAGGTGCGGCACGTATGCAGGTGTCAGAGGTGCGGCACGTATGCAGGTGTCAGAGGTGCGGCACGAATGCAGGTGTCAGAGGTGCGGCACGTATGCAGGTGTCAGAGCTGCGGCACTTATGCAGGTGTCAGAGGTGCAGCACGTATGCAGGTATCAGAGGTGTGGCACGTATGCAGGAATCAGGTGCAGGACGTATTCAGTTATCAGAGGTGTGGCACGTATACAGGTATCTGGTGCGGCACGTATGCAGGTATCAGAGGTGCGGCATGTATACAGGAATCAGGTGCAGGAGGTATGCAGTTATCAGAGGTGCGGCACGTATACAGGTATCAGGTGCGGCACTTATGCAGGTATCAGAGGTGCGGCACGTATGCAGGTATCAGAGGTGCGGCACGTTTGCAGGTATCAGAGGTGCGGCACTTATGCATGTATCAGAGGTACGGCACGTATGCAGGTATCAGAGGTGCGGCACTTATGCAGGTATCAGAGGTGCGGCACATATGCAGGTATCAGGTGCGGTACATATGCAGGTATCAGAGGTGCGGCACGTATACAGGAATCAGGTGCAGGACTTATGCAGTTATCAGAGGTGCGGCACGTATACAGGTATCAGGTGCGGCACGGATGCAGGTATCAGAGGTGCGGCAAGTATGCAGGTATCAGAGGTGCGGCACGTTTGCAGGTATCAGAGGTGCGGCACTTATGCATGTATCAGAGGTACGGCACGTATGCAGGTATCAGAGGTGCGGCACTTATGCAGGTATCAGAGGTGCGGCACATATGCAGGAATCAGGTGCGGTACATATGCAGGTATCAGAGGTGCGACACATATACAGGAATCAGGTGCAGGACGTATGCAGTTATCAGAGGTGTGGCACATATACAGGTATCAGGTGCGGCACATATGCAGGTATCAGAGGTGCGGCAAGTATGCAGGTATCAGAGGTGCGGCACGTTTGCAGGTATCAGAGGTGCGGCACTTATGCATGTATCAGAGGTGCGGCACGTATGCAGGTATCAGAGGTGCGGCACTTATGCAGGCATGTATGCAGGTATCAGAGGTGCGGCACGTATGCAGGTATCAGAGGTGCGGCACGTATATAGGTATCAGAGGTGCGGCACGTATGCAGGTATCAGAGGTGCGGCACGTATGCAGGTATCAGAGGTGCGGAACGTATGCAGGTATCAGAGGTGCAGGTATCAGAGGTGCGGCACGTATGCAGGTATCAGAGGTGCGGCACGTATGCAGGTATCAGACGTGCAGGTATCAGAGGTGCGGCACGTATGCAGGTATCAGAGGTGCGGCACTTATGCAGGTGTCAGAGGTGCGGCACATATGCAGGTATAAGAGGTGCGGCACGTAGCAGGTGTCAGAGGTGCGGCACGTAGCAGGTGTCAGAGGTGCGGCACGTATGCAGGTGTCATAGGTGCGGCACGTATGCAGGTCTCAGAGGTGCGGCACGTATGCAGGTATCAAAGGTGCGGCACGTATGCAGGTATCAGAGGTGCGGCACGTAGCAGGTGTCAGAGGTGCGACATGTATGCAGGTGTCAGAGGTGCGGCACGTAGCAGGTGTCAGAGGTGCGGCACGTGGCAGGTGTCAGAGGTGCGGCACGTATGCAGGTGTCAGAGGTGCGGCACGTATGCAGGTGTCAGAGGTGCGGCACGTATGCAGGTGTCAGAGGTGCGGCACGTATGCAGGTGTCAGAGGTGCGGCACGAATGCAGGTATCAGAGGTGCGGCACGTATGCAGGTGTCAGAGCTGCGGCACTTATGCAGGTGTCAGAGGTGCGGCACGTATGCAGGTATCAGAGGTGTGGCACGTAAGCAGGTATCAGGTGCAGGACGTATGCAGTTATCAGAGGTGTGGCACGTATACAGGTATCAGGTGCGGCACGTATGCAGGTATCAGAGGTGCGGCATGTATACAGGAATCAGGTGCAGGAGGTATGCAGTTATCAGAGGTGCGGCACGTATACAGGTATCAGGTGCGGCACGTATGCAGGTATCAGAGGTGCGGCACGTATGCAGGTATCAGAGGTGCGGCACGTTTGCAGGTATCAGAGGTGCGGCACTTATGCATGTATCAGAGGTGCGGCACGTATGCAGGTATCAGAGGTGCGGCACTTATGCAGGTATCAGAGGTGCGGCACATATGCAGGTATCAGGTGCGGTACATATGCAGGTATCAGAGGTGCGGCACGTATACAGGAATCAAGTGCAGGACTTATGCAGTTATCAGCGGTGCGGCACGTATACAGGTATCAGGTGCGGCACGTATGCAGGTATCAGAGGTGCGGCAAGTATGCAGGTATCAGAGGTGTGGCACGTTTGCAGGTATCAGAGGTGCGGCACTTATGCATGTATCAGAGGTGCGGCACGTATGCATGTATCAGAGGTGCGGCACTTATGCAGGTATCAGAGGTGCGGCACATATGCAGGAATCAGGTGCGGTACATATGCAGGTATCAGAGGTGCGGCACATATACAGGAATCAGGTGCAGGACGTATGCAGTTATCAGAGGTGCGGCACATATACAGGTATCAGGTGCGGCACATATGCAGGTATCAGAGGTGCGGCAAGTATGCAGGTATCAGAGGTGCGGCACGTTTGCAGGTATCAGAGGTGCGGCACTTATGCATGTATCAGAGGTGCGGCACGTATGCAGGTATCAGAGGTGCGGCACTTATGCAGGTATCAGAGGTGCGGCACATATGCAGGAATCAGGTGCGGTACATATGCAGGTATCAGAGGTGCGGCACATATACAGGAATCAGGTGCAGGACGTATGCAGTTATCAGAGGTGCGGCACATATACAGGTATCAGGTGCGGCACATATGCAGGTATCAGAGGTGCGGCAAGTATGCAGGTATCAGAGGTGCGGCACGTTTGCAGGTATCAGAGGTGCGGCACTTATGCATGTATCAGAGGTGCGGCACGTATGCAGGTATCAGAGGTGCGGCACTTATGCAGGCATGTATGCAGGTATCAGAGGTGTGGCACATATGCAGGTATCAGAGGTGCGGCACGTATATAGGTATCAGAGGTGCGGCACGTATGCAGGTATCAGAGGTGCGGCACGTATGCAGGTATCAGAGGTGCGGCACGTATGCAGGTATCAGAGGTGCGGCACTTATGCAGGTATCAGAGATGCGGCACGTATGCAGGTATCAGAGGTGCAGCACTTATGCAGGTATCAGAGGTGCGGCACGTATGCAGGTGTCAGAGGTGCGGCACGTAGCAGGTGTCAGAGGTGCGGCACGTATGCAGGTGTCATAGGTGCGGCACGTATGCAGGTCTCAGAGGTGCGGCACGTATGCAGGTATCAAAGGTGCGGCACGTATGCAGGTATCAGAGGTGCGGCACGTAGCAGGTGTCAGAGGTGCGACATGTATGCAGGTGTCAGAGGTGCGGCACGTAGCAGGTGTCAGAGGTGCGGCACGTGGCAGGTGTCAGAGGTGCGGCACGTATGCAGGTGTCAGAGGTGCGGCACGTATGCAGGTGTCAGAGGTGCGGCACGTATGCAGGTGTCAGAGGTGCGGCACGTATGCAGGTGTCAGAGGTGCGGCACGAATGCAGGTATCAGAGGTGCGGCACGTATGCAGGTGTCAGAGCTGCGGCACTTATGCAGGTGTCAGAGGTGCGGCACGTATGCAGGTATCAGAGGTGTGGCACGTAAGCAGGTATCAGGTGCAGGACGTATGCAGTTATCAAAGGTGTGGCACGTATACAGGTATCAGGTGCGGCACGTATGCAGGTATCAGAGGTGCGGCATGTATACAGGAATCAGGTGCAGGAGGTATGCAGTTATCAGAGGTGCGGCACGTATACAGGTATCAGGTGCGGCACGTATGCAGGTATCAGAGGTGCGGCACGTATGCAGGTATCAGAGGTGCGGCACGTTTGCAGTTATCAGAGGTGCGGCACTTATGCATGTATCAGAGGTGCGGCACGTATGCAGGTATCAGAGGTGCGGCACTTATGCAGGTATCAGAGGTGCGGCACATATGCAGGTATCAGGTGCGGTACATATGCAGGTATCAGAGGTGCGGCACGTATACAGGAATCAAGTGCAGGACTTATGCAGTTATCAGCGGTGCGGCACGTATACAGGTATCAGGTGCGGCACGTATGCAGGTATCAGAGGTGCGGCAAGTATGCAGGTATCAGAGGTGTGGCACGTTTGCAGGTATCAGAGGTGCGGCACTTATGCATGTATCAGAGGTGCGGCACGTATGCAGGTATCAGAGGTGCGGCACTTATGCAGGTATCAGAGGTGCGGCACATATGCAGGAATCAGGTGCGGTACATATGCAGGTATCAGAGGTGCGGCACATATACAGGAATCAGGTGCAGGACGTATGCAGTTATCAGAGGTGCGGCACATATACAGGTATCAGGTGCGGCACATATGCAGGTATCAGAGGTGCGGCAAGTATGCAGGTATCAGAGGTGCGGCACGTTTGCAGGTATCAGAGGTGCGGCACTTATGCATGTATCAGAGGTGCGGCACGTATGCAGGTATCAGAGGTGCGGCACTTATGCAGGTATCAGAGGTGCGGCACATATGCAGGAATCAGGTGCGGTACATATGCAGGTATCAGAGGTGCGGCACATATACAGGAATCAGGTGCAGGACGTATGCAGTTATCAGAGGTGCGGCACATATACAGGTATCAGGTGCGGCACATATGCAGGTATCAGAGGTGCGGCAAGTATGCAGGTATCAGAGGTGCGGCACGTTTGCAGGTATCAGAGGTGCGGCACTTATGCATGTATCAGAGGTGCGGCACGTATGCAGGTATCAGAGGTGCGGCACTTATGCAGGCATGTATGCAGGTATCAGAGGTGTGGCACATATGCAGGTATCAGAGGTGCGGCACGTATATAGGTATCAGAGGTGCGGCACGTATGCAGGTATCAGAGGTGCGGCACGTATGCAGGTATCAGAGGTGCGGCACGTATGCAGGTATCAGAGGTGCGGCACTTATGCAGGTATCAGAGATGCGGCACGTATGCAGGTATCAGAGGTGCAGCACTTATGCAGGTATCAGAGGTGCGGCACGTATGCAGGTATCAGAGGTGCGGCACGTAGCCGGTGTCAGAGGTGCGGCACGTAGCAGGTGTCAGAGGTGCGGCACGTATGCAGGTGTCAGAGGTGCGGCACATATGCAGGTGTCAGAGGTGCGGCACGTATGCAGGTCTCAGAGGTGCGGCACGTATGCAGGTGTCAATGGTGCGGCACGTATGCAGGTATCAGAGGTGTGGCACGTATGCAGGTATCAGAGGTGCGACACGTATGCAGGTGTCAGAGGTGCGGCACGTAGCAGGTGTCAGAGGTGCGGCACGTGGCAGGTGTCAGAGGTGCGGCACGTATGCAGGTGTCAGAGGTGCGGCACGTATGCAGGTGTCAGAGGTGCGGCACATAGCAGGTGTCAGAGGTGCGGCACGTAGCAGGTGTCAGAGGTGCGGCACGTATGCAGGTATCAGGTGCGGCACGTATGCAGGTATCAGAGGTGCGGCACGTATGCAGGTATCAGAGGTGCGGCACGTATGCAGGTATCAGAGGTGCGACACGTATGCAGGTATCAGAGATGCGGCAAGTATGCAGGTATCAGAGTTGCGGCACGTATGCAGGCATCAGAGGTGTGGCACGTATGCAGGTGTCAGAGGTGCGGCACGTATGCAGATGTCAGAGGTGCGGCACGTAGCAGGTGTCAGAGGTGCGGCACGTATGCAGGTATCAGAAGTGCGGCACGTAGCAGGTGTCAGAGGTGCGGCATGTATGCAGGTATCAGAGGTGCAGGTATCAGAGGTGCAGGTATCAGAGGTGAGGCACATATGCTGGTATCAGAGGTGAGGCACGTGTGAAGGTATCAGAGGTGCGGTACGTATGCAGGTATCAGAGGTGCAGGTATCAGAGGTGCAGGTATCAGAGGTGCAGGTATCAGAGGTGCGGCACGTATGCAGATATCAGAGGTGTGGCACGTATGCAGGTATCAGAGGTGCAGGTATCAGAGGTGCGGCACGTATGCAGGTATCAGAGGTGCGGCACGTATGCAGGTATCAGAGGTGCAGGTATCAGAGGTGCGGCACGTATGCAGGTATCAGAGGTGCGGCACGTATGCAGGTATCAGAGGTGCAGGTATCAGAGGTGCAGCACGTAGCAGGTGTCAGAGGTGCAGGTATCAGAGGTGAGGCACGTGTGAAGGTATCAGAGGTGCTGGTATCAGGGGTGCAGGTATCAGAGGTGCTTAATGTCACCCTTCTCTTATTCCTTTAAATTAATTTCCATGCTATTTCCAAATGTATCTTGTTTTGCCCACTGCTTTGCGGATCTAGAGAAATACTAAGGATCAAAATGAATAATAAAGAGACTTTTAAAGGACATTTACTAATTGGATCCTGAATGTAAGATCTTACAGAAGAGAAAACCCTAATTATACCCTACCTTCACTGTTTCTTCTTTTGGTAATAAATAGTTTTATGGAAAAGTTAGTTTTTTCTAAATGGCCTACAGTTTCTAGGGGAGGGGGGGGGGAGCTATTCTTATATCGTAAATGCAGGACATTATGAAAAGTTAAAGAAAATTTCTTTGAAGCCTCCAGTCTGTAGAAGTGGCTCTATATGTGTGTCACAGCGATTGCTCTGTAAAAACATTTTTTGTAAATTGTTTAAATGATGAATATAAAACCATTGTAAAAAATATGATGCATTCTTGCGCTATATACCACAAATGATTGAATTGAATGAGTTTATTTCTCGGGAAGCCGGGCTGGATGGAATAAAATAGCCACAACAGTAAGTAACACGTTGCACAACATTGTATTAACACTACTCCATAATGACACTGTCACAGACGTGTGTTCGGGGCTTACATCATATTACACTCATTGCGTCAGGATGGACTCTGAATATGGTACTTCATGTCCAACTACAGTACTTGGATCAGCAGCATATTCATGTCTGAGATATGCCCAGCAGTATACACATATTATGGTGGTAAGTATACTATAGATAAAACAGGATTTGGCTGCCATTATTTTTGCAGGATTTAAAATTCTGCAATATATGTAGGATTTTAGGTATATTTCAGATTAATTTATCTGCTAAACCCAAAGTGATATTCAATCTGTATATGATTGCTTTAGTTCTATAACTGGCATTTGTTATTTTGCACAGAACATTTTAAGCTTCCCTGCAGGTGATGTACTAATATACATCAACAAGCAAGACAAAAGCACAACTGTTTGTATTACAGAGATGTGTGGGTCCGGTTCCCAGATGACCGACAACAACCAAATTTAGGGGTTCCGAGTAGTACTGAATCCCGGTTCGGTTTCGCGGTCATCTCTGAACTTGGGGCCTGATTCAGACCCGCTCGCAAGCGCATGAGCGCTCGCAAGCGGGTCGATGGTGGGCTCTGCGCACGCGCAGTGGCCGCACTGCGCGTGCACAAGCCCCGGAGCGAGAGAGAAATTCTCTCGCTCCGTGGCTCACTACAAAAGGGGCGGCTGTTGATGTTGATCGACAGCTCGCCCCATTTTGTAGGCGTGGCGGGGGGGTGGCTTCACAAACGGAGGCGTTCCCATGCGAACACCTGCCGTTTGTGGGCGGCCCCACTGACATCACCAGTGATGTCAGTGGGAGAGCTTGCGGCCACGAGACCCTACCACAAGGGTCTCGTCGCAAGCCCCGATGGTCGTGATGGTCTTGATTGCATGTAAACAGGTCCAAATTACATGATTTTAGCTGCTTATTTATTTATTTACAATACAGAATCCAAAACCAAAACACGTGAGGGAGGTTTTGCAAAACAAAAAGCCAAAACATGAAGATGAATCCAGATCCAAAACCTAAACCAAAACCCGGGGTCTACAAGCATCTCATCATTGAAATCACATTCATGTGTTCTAGAGCTGCCTCCTCTATACGCTGCAGAGGAAACCAGCGCGGTTACAGTGGGTAAGCTACAGGGAGGACGCTAATGGAAGTTCATTGACATCACAAATGAGATGCTCTCATTGTGAAAGCGTGTCTGCTGTAAATACATCTATTTACGTACCTCGCTGCATTGTGTCTTATACACGTTTGTTAATGAAATATAGTCCATGGAACTAAGAAGCCATTAAAATAATAAATAGCATGGTAAGGAGACAAAGTAAAATGACTGAAAGGACCAAGTAAGACTCATTTCACAGAAATAAATGTGCAACTTAGTTTATCACATCCTTATTTAGGTATTACACCAGCTTTTCAGTAATACCCCTTTCAGACATACTGAGATTCCCGGGATTTTGGCCTGCCTCGGCCAAAATTCCCGGGGTCTCATGTCTGTGTGAAAGGTACCTACCCGGGAACACGTTCCCGGGTAGCCGCCCCTGCAATCGACCAGGGTATTTCCCGGGACTTAAGTCCCGGGAAGACTACCCTGCTCTAGTGTGAATGGTGCAACCCGGGGATTTTACTCCCGGGCTGCACCAGGCAGTTTCTGATTGGCCCTGGCTCCGACTGAGCCACCGGGGAGGCGGCACCAGCGGCAGTAACAGCGCCCGCACCCCTTCCCATACTCAGTGCTGGCAGCACTGAGAGCAGCGGCCCCCCTGTCCCTGTAATTACCGGTGGTAGCAGCGCCACCAGTAACAGCGCCCGCACCTCCCCCCCTTCCCATACTCAGCGCCGGCAGCACTGAGAGCAGCGCCCCCCTGTCCTCAGCCCCAGCGGGGGAACTTTCCGGCTGTCACCAGGCAGAAGTAGAGGGAGAGATTACAGCCTCCCCGTATCCTGCACGGAGCTGCGCTGGAAAACTACAAGTACAGTGTCCCTCTGTCACTTTCCCCACCTGTCCCTGTCCCCACCTGTCCCTCTGTCACGTTCCCCACCTGTCCCTCTGTCACTTTCCCCACCTGTCCCTCTGTCACTTTCCCCATCTGTCCCTCTGTCACTTTCCCCACCTGTCCCTCTGTCCCTGTCCCCACCTGTCCCTCTGTCACTTTCCCCACCTGTCCCTCTGTCACTTTCCCCACCTGTCCCTCTGTCACTTTCCCCACCTGTCCCTCTGTCACTTTCCCCACCTGTCCCTCTGTCACTTTCCCCACCTGTCCCTGTCCCCACCTGTCCCTCTGTCATTTTCCCCACCTGTCCCTCTGTCACTTTCCCCATCTGTCCCTCTGTCACTTTCCCCACCTGTCCCTCTGTCACTTTCCCCACCTGTCCCTGTCCCCACCTGTCCCTCTGTCACTTTCCCCACCTGTCCCTCTGTCACTTTCCCCACCTATCCCTCTGTCACTTTTTCCACCTGTCCCTGTCCCCACCTGTCCCTCTGTCACTTTCCCCACCTGTCCCTCTGTCACTTTCCCCACCTGTCCCTCTGTCACTTTCCCCACCTGTCCCTCTGCGCCTTACCGTCCACTTTAATAAAACTGTCTAAAACTCTCAAAAACCCTGCTCTTGTCTGAAAGGGGTCTACCCGGGAATTTCCCGGGTAGACAGTGTAGTGTGAAAGGGGGGTCTAGACCAAATACCCGGGATTTTTCACAGGAGAAATTACCGGGTCTGAGCAGGAAATTTCCCGGGTTCTATGTCTGAAAGGGGTATTAGGAGTAGTGGGGAATTTTTTCTAAAGTTGTTTGAGGTATATGTATCATAATGCGCATTTTTAAAGGAGATGTGATAAAAAAGAATGCTGCCAAAATTTGCAATGTGAAAATTTATATTTTCACTCAAATTTACTAAAAACTAATTTCAGGTAGATGGGCTCAGGTAAACGCCCGTCCCAGCGAAGAGCTAGAGGAGAATGATAACTGACGCTATCGCTCGGCTCCCTGGTTCAGCTTAAGAGTGCACACTGTACATGTTTCTGTGGGGGGGGGGGGGCGACGGAGAGGGATCTGGGATCTAGAAGGGTAAACCTAACCCCACATATATGCAGTGCGTTGTGGTGTATGAGAGAAGAGGCTGCAGGATGGTTTGCAACTGCGCAATTTTGATATCAGAACTTATTAAGCAGGGGCATAGCCGGAACTTTGTGGGTCCCTTAGCTACATTTTGAAGTGGCCCCTACCCCCTTCTAGAGAGATAGCTCTTTCTATTCCACATGAGTTGTTCATGTTGTGCCCCATAGTAGTTCCCTAGTTTAATTTATCAAGGATAGTGGTGCCCTAGTTCATGTTGTGCCCCATAGTAGTGCCATAGTTTATTTTATGAAGGATAGTGGTGCCCTAGTTTATGTTGTGCCCCATAGTAGTGCCATAGTTTATTTTATGAAGGATAGTGGTGCCCTAGTTCATGTTGTGCCCCATAGTACTGCCATAGTTTATTTTATGAAGGCTAGTGGTGCCCTAGTTCATGTTGTGCCCCATAGTGCCCTAGTTTATTTTATGAAGGATAGTGGTGCCCTAGTTTATGTTGTGCCCCATAGTAGTGCCATAGTTTATTTTATGAAGGATAGTGGTGCCCTAATTCATATTGTACCCCATAGTAGTGCCATAGTTTATTTTATGAAGGCTAGTGGTGCCCTAGTTCATGTTGTGCCCCATAGTGCCCTAGTTTATTTTATGAAGGATAGTGGTGCCCTGGTTCATGTTGTGCCCCATAGTAGTGCCATAGTTTATTTTATGAAGGTTAGTGGTTCCCTAGTTTATGTTGTGCCCCATAGTGCCCTAGTTTATTTTATGAAGGATAGTGGTGCCCTAGTTCATGTTGTGCCACATAGTAGTGCCCTAATTTATTTTGTGAAGGACAGTGGTGCCCTAGTTCATGTTGTGCCCCATAGTAGTGCCCTACTTCACATTATACCATACAGTGCACCTTCATAGTGGCCCAAATTAACAATATACCACATTGTTCTGCCACCAGTACATGTGCCACACAGTGCTCAAGTTCACATTATGCCACATAGTGCTTAGTGGGCAATTACGGGAACCTAGAAGACAACTTCATGGTCTGGGTACAGTTGAGTCAGGCCCCTGAGGCGGTCAGCTAAGCCATGATATTAAGATTATTTACACTATTATTGCCTTTATTTGTTTTATATGTGCCAATCCTGTATTGATTCAAATTATCGATACATCCATGCTGTATAGTACAGTGCCTCTGAGGATCTGCTAGATAGCAATACACTCTATTTTGCATATATAACAAATAGTAGAAATATTCAGTAAAATAGAAGTGTGTAAAAGGTGCACGCTGCACACTACTGTATACCATACTCTGCTGTATTCTCCTTGTCTATATTTTTGTGGTATAAACTTGTGGAACCCAATTTACCAACTTCATATATTTATTTATTACCAGTTATTTATATAGTGCACACATATTCCGCAGCGCTTTACAGAGAATATTTGGCCATTCACATCAGTCCCTGCCCCAGTGGAGCTTACACTCTATGGAGCTCATTCAGACCCGCTTACTAGATGCGTTCGCTCGCTCCAAGCGTATGCAAATCCAGCGCACGCCCAGCAAGGCAGGCGATCGCACGGCAAGGCAATAGCACACCCACTATGTCTTGGAGTGCGATTACTTTGTGTATGCAAACGCCCACCAGCCATTCATAAGACGCCCACTAGCGCACGTCATCTCCTGGAAGTGCATGAAAACATTGGTACATCGAGCACCATCGGATGCGATTGCAGCGCTTGAGGTTGACTATAACCTGCCGCAAGCACTGCGATCACTTCAGTGTGAAATACAACCAGGTGACGTGTACTATGACACTGCCTGTTAATTATGCACGCCTCTGAAACGGCGTTGAAACACTCAGGCACGCCTGCGTCCGTACCTCCACTCCCCCGTTTCTAGTGGCCAGCTCCTGTTACCACCCACAAACGGCTTCTCCTGTCATTCATTCAAATGGGCTGTCTATGCTGGGCGAGCGAGTGCTTCCCGATCATTTACATTGGTTCATGCACGTGCATTGCAATACTTACGCATGCGCAAATTGCAAATATCGGCCAGCTACGAGCGATCGCATCTTAGCGAGCGGGTCTGAATCAGCTCCTATATTCCATACCACATGCTCACACACATACAAACTGGGGTTCATTTTATTGGGAGCCAATTAGCCTACCAGTATATCTTTGGAGTGTGGAAAGAAACCAGAGTACCCGGAGGAAAACCATGCAAGCCCAGGGAGACTATACAAACTCCACACAGGGCTGTGGTGGGAATCGAACCCACGACCTCAGTGCTGTGAGGCAGTAATGCTAACCATTACACCGTCTGTGCTCATAATTTCTGTCATTTTTTCTCATAAAATCTCACTTTAAACATTGCCAGATACTAGAATTAGTATAAATGTTCTTTTAAACTCTCTGCTTAAAGTTATAAATGACACATTTTTGAAGTTGGAATCTTTTGCCACTAAATTCCTATACATAACCTTCTACTTCCCAAGGTTTTCAGACAATTTCAGGGTCGTTCTCAGATTTATAACCTGGTAGAAAAAAATAAGTGCTTCACATTTGCTGCAGTTTAAAAGTTGCTTTAATGAAGCAATGTAGACTGTTATGTAGAATGTCATGGATTGCCTATGGATGCTAAATTATTAATGTTTTATGCCAGAATTCATTTTACTCTAAAGCAGATTTTAAATCACATTCGGAACAGCACCTGCAGCATTTCACAACCTTACTGGCTGGAAAAGAAAACCGCTCTACACTGTTTAATTGAATATATACAGACAAGTTTTGTTTCATTTTAGCCTAACCCTAGTTCTAACCCTAAACCCAACCCTAAAAATAACACAAAAATGTACTGACGACATTCGGGTGTCGATGTGTTAAATGTCGACATCTTGAACATGTTGACATTTTAACCACGTTGACATTTGTGCATGTCAGCATTATGAGGGGAATTCAATTGTTAGCGCCGGGCGTCTAACTAATGGCAGTCTATAGGAGCAATTCAATTGGTGCTTCGGTCAGACACCCATTAGTATTTTACATGCCCAAAAAGACAGGGTTTAGATGTGAAAAGTTGCTAAACCCATCTAAAATCCTGGTTTAGGTATCTAAGGTCCTGTAAAATAAATCCTGGATATAAATTGGGTGAAAAATGAGTATAGTGTGCCTAAATTGGCCAACAGTGCTGTATAAAAGTATTAGCGCTCTTTTGTCTGGCTGAGTGGGATTTTATACAGCACTGTTGGCCAATTTAGGCACACTATACTAATTTTCACCCAATTTATATCCAGGATTTTTTTTACTTTAAGTTCAAGGTGTGTATCACATTTAGGAGCAGCTCATAAATTCGTTTAAATATCATCTTTAAATTAGGGGTGAGCGGGTTTGGATTTCTGAAATCCGAACCCCCCGAGCCCCCACAATCCGAGGCCGATCCGAGTCAGGCTCAACTTTTCCTGCCTGACTCGGATCTGAAATCGAGGCAAAACGTCATCATCCCGCCTTCCGGGTCTCGCGGGTTTTGGATCCTATATAAGGTACCCGCGTCTGCACCATTTTCTCACTCGGCTGTGGACAGTGAAGAGGGAGGGTGGGAGTTAGGGCTGGATGGGCTGTGTAGTGTAGTGTAGTGCAGAGTAGTGTTGTGCTGTTCTGTGCTGCTGTTGTCCACTACTTCAAAGTCCATAGGGGCTGGCTGTGTTGTGCTGTGCTGCTGTTGTCCATAGGGGCTGTGTCCACTCCTCCAAAGTCCATAGGGGCTGGCTGGACTGTGTTGTGCAGTCAGTTGTCCATAGGGGCTGTGTCCACTCCAAAGTCCTGTGCAGTGTCCCAGTCCTAAAGGGGTGCTGTAGTGTTGTCCAGGGGTGCTCTGTCCATCAGGGGTGCTCCCCCCAAGTGCAAAAAAAATAAATATTTTTTCTGCGTTTGTGAATTGTGTGCACTGTGGCTGCACGGGCATCAACAAAGGAGCAGCACCAAGCGTGCGCCTGTGTCCCATTAGTAAAGGGCCGGCTGGCTTGTCCGTTAAAGGGTGCTGTAACCCCCAAAGTACACTCCAAACAAAAAAAATATATATTTTCTGTGTTTGTGAATTGTGTGCACTGCATACTTGCCAACTCTCCCTCATTGTCAGGGAGACTCCCTGAAATAGCAGCAATCTCCCTGTCTCCCTGAAGAGTCTACCAATCTCCCTCATTTCACCTTATGACACTGTTATATAAAAGAAAAAGCAGAGATATATACATTCAAATGGGATCATTAGTATAATTTCCCTGTCTTGGTTATAAGGCACAATGATCCCTATGCCTACATGTATTTTCTGAGAAGTATCAGTGTGTTTTCATCAACAAGTAGATGTTACTAGCTGCTTTGGGGCTCATTTACATGTGGATGTAAATCAATTTTATGACACGCCTCTCAGATATAGCTGTACACGCCCACATTACCGCCGGGCTCATAGGTGCTGCTATCACAATCTCCCTGAAATGCTTTTTCAAAAGTAGGCAAGTCTGGTGCACTGTGGCTGCACGTGCATCAACAAAGGAGCAGCGCCAAGCGTGCGCCTGTGTCCCATTAGTAAAGGGCCGGCTGGCTTTTCCGTTAAAGGGTGCTGTAACCCCCAAAGTACACTCCAAACAAAAAAAATATATATTTTCTGTGTTTGTGAATTGTGTGCACTGTGGCTGCACGTGCATCAACAAAGGAGCAGCGCCAAGCGTGCGCCTGTGCCCCATAAGTAAAAGGCCGGCTGGCTTGTCCGTTAAAGGGTGCTGTAACCCCCTAAAGTACACTCCAAACAAAATAAAAAAATATTTTCTGTGTTTGTGAATTGTGTGCACTGTGGCTGCACGTGCATCAACAAAGGAGCAGCGCCCAGCGTGCGCCTGTGTCCCATAAGTAAAGGGCCAGCTGGCTTGACCGTTAAAGGGTGCTGTAACCCCCTAAAGTACACTCCAAACCAAATAAAAAAATATTTTCTGTGTTTGTGAATTGTGTGCACTGTGGCTGCACGTGCATCAACAAAGGAGCAGCGCCAAGCGTGCGCCTGTGTCCCATAAGTAAAGGGCCAACTGGCTCATTTCTTAAAGGGTGGTGTAACCCCCAAAGTGCACTAGTCTCCAACAAAAATAAAAAAATATTTTCTGTGTTTGTGTGCGCCTTAGCCGCACGTATATATCAATATAACATAAATGGAGGACCAAACTTTCTTCGATAAAAATAAAATAGGGAAAGATCAAGAACCACTTCCTCCTAGTGCTGTTGCTGCTGCTGGGAGTTGTTCATCATCCCAGAGAGGAAGTAGGAACACCACTACTTTTACTAAACAATTGACCCTCCAACAGTCCTTAGCGAGGAGGATGAAGTACGACAGCAGTCATCCTGAAGCAAAACTTATAACTGAAGCCTTGACTGCTATGTTGGTGTTAGACGTGCGTCCAGTATCCGCCATTAGTGCAGTGGGATTTAGACAATTGATGGAGGTAGTGTGTCTCCGGTTCCAAATCCCGTCTAGATCCACTTCACTAGGCAGGCGATACCGAGACTGTACAGAAACGTCTGAAAAAGTGTCCTCAGTGTCCTGAAAAATGCGGTTGTACCCAATGTCCACTTAACCACAGACATGTGGACAAGTGGAACAGGGCAGACTAAGGACTATATGACTGTGACAGCCCACTGGGTAAATGTATCACCTTACGCAGCAACAACAGCAGCGTCACCAGTAGCAGCATCTCAGAAACGCCAGCTCGTTCCAAGGCAGGCTACGCTGTGTATCACCGGTTTCAGTAAGAGGCACACCGCTGACAACGTCTTAGAGAAACTGAGGGAAATCATCGCCCAGTGGCTTACCCCACTTAGACTCTCCTGGGGATTTGTGATATCTGACAACGCCACCAATATTGTGCGGGCATTACATCTGGGCAAATTCCAGCATGTCCCATGTTTTGCTCACACAATAAACTTGGTGGTGCAGAATTTTCTGAAAAGCGACAGGGGCGTGCAGGAGACGCTTTGGGTGGCCCAAAAATTTTCTGGCCACATTCTGTGATTTTAGCTGTTTTTATGCTTTTTTAAAAAAAAATACAGATCCAAAACACAAAACCCAGAACCCAAAACACGGAAGGGTGGTTTTGGCAAAACCAATCTAGATCCAAAACACGAAGAAAGATCCAGATCCAAAACCAAAACACAAAACACGAAAAGTGGCTGGTGCACACCCCTACTTTAAATACATTTTCACTATATGTGCGCCTGAATTGTATTTATGTGAATACATATATAAATTTTTTTGTGTCTAAAGTCCTGGTTTGGGTGTCTAAAGTCCTGGTTTGGGTGTCTAAAGTACTGGTTTGAGTGTCTAAACTACTGTTTAGGCATCTAAACTAAGGACTTTTCACATATTTTTTTCATACCTCCAGAGGCTGTGAGAAAAAATTTGACTGTCGCAGCTAATGGGCGCTGATCTATTGAATTGCTCCAACAGATGCCCATTACTTAAGACGCCGAAGAAAACAACTGAACTCCCCCCTATGACTGTCAACATCCAGAACCTGTCAACATTCTGAATGTCGGTATTCTGAGTGGATCCCTTTGCTACCATGATCCCATGACATGGTGGACATGACCGTACGGGTGCACCATTATCTCCAGATACTGCAGATGTTTTTTCCACATTTTTAAAATTTTCTGTAACTTTTTCTGTTGGGGTTTGAAGTGATAAAGGAGCAGGGTTTAAGGTAAGTATTTATTTTTTCTTTTTGTGTGTGTAAAAAACGGCACTACAGGGGCATTACTATAAGGATAATACAGGGGCATTACTATAAGCATAATACAGGGGCATTACTATAAGGGTATTACAAGGGCATGACTATAAGGGCACTACGGGGGCATCATGATAAGGGCACTACAGGGGCATAACTATAAGGGTATTACAGGGGCATTGCCATATGGGCACTGCAAGGGCATTACTATATGGGAACTACAGGGGCATTACTATGGGAGCATTACCATATGGGCACTACAGGGGCATTACTATGGGGGCACTATGACAGGGGCATTACTTATTGGGCACTACTACAGGAGCATTACCTCAGGGGACATTACTATAGGTGCACTGCTGAAGGGGACATTACTATGGGGGAATAACCAAGGGGGACGCCAAATTACTGTCTTGTCCCGGGTGACAAAAATCCTAGTTTCGGCCCTGCTTATGCGCTAAAGGGTCATATGGATGGGTCTGATGGCCTATAAAGAACATGTGGAGCTGGTATGTTGCTCTATAAGGGGCATGTGGAGTGGTATGATGGCGTATCGGGAGAATAGGTAGGGGTCTGATGGCATAATAGGCATATGCAGAGGGGTTTGATGGCATGTATGTGTCATGTGGAAGGGTTTGATGGCATGTATGTGTCATGTGGAAGGGTTTGATGGCATGTATGTGTCATGTGGAAGGGTTTGATGGCATGTATGTGTCATTTGGAAGGGTTTGATGGCATGTATGTGTCATGTGGAAGGTTTGATGGCACATAAGGAGCATCTGGCGAGGTCTGATGTACATGTCAGTCCGGGTTTAGGAAAACTGTCCAGCAATGTAACATTTAATAACTCTGGGTCTGTTTCAGAGGCCGATGTTTGTGGATCTGAGTGATTCTTTTATACAGCGCAGGTGTATGAGTCGCAGAGCGTTTCTCAAGCATCAAGTCAGGTTACTGACTATGGTCGGACCAAGGACTTCTACACAATGTGATTGACAGTTATGAAGCATTTGTGGGAGGTTATGGGGGGGAGGTGAGGCATTTGTGTCAAAACCGGTTTAGGAGCATGAATGAGTCTGTGAATGTGAATACGGCCCATAGTGGTAAACGTCCAGGCGGATTACTTGCAATGGACATTCTGACCATAGGGTAGGTCAGAAAATCGATGATGCGACCAATGTGTGAACAATAGTGCGTCTTTGCACGCAAGCGGCAGATTCGTGGCGGTACTAGTGGGCATCTCAGTACAAATTCCTGTGGCATTTGCATATTTTTTTCTCAATTGCAGCGAATGGAAATGCAGCTGTGACAGGATTTGCGTACGCCTCTAATTCAGGCCCTCTTTCCGGACACACACCTCACAGAATGTAGTTATGAGACTGGCGGCTGCATGGCCGCCGGTCTCAATCCCGACACTGTCATCCCGGCAAGGGATTTAACATAGGCATCAAAATACTGACGCCTATATTAATCCCGACGCCGGAACACATAGAGGACGCTGGACTGATAGTCCTCTGCTGGGGTTGAGTATACACTTAGCTGGGGATAGGGGTGGTTAGGTTTAGGGGCCCCGAGGGGACTTAGGGTTAGGCACCCCCCTGGGGAAGGTTAGGGTTAGGCTAAGGGAAGGGGGGGGGTTAGGTTTAGGCACTAGGGGGGAAGTCAGGGTTAGGCCCCCCCCAGGAGGGTTAGGTTTAGGGTGCGGGGAGGGGGTGGGTCAGGTTTAGGCACTAACGGGGGGAGGTTAGGGTTAGGCACCCCTAAGGGAGGGTTTGGGGGGGGAGAGGGGTAGGAATAGTATACTTACCTGCACTGTTGGGATTTTCACCCATCGGGCTGCCGGCGTCGGGATTTGAACCACCGGGCTGACGTCCGGCGGTCATTCATACTGATTCCCTGCTCGCCTCCCTGCCTAATACCAATAACATTATCCCACCCCAAACTTTACTATTTCTTTCCCTACCTTTGTTTTTCTCCTTCGTTTCTACAGCTTTTTTAATATTACTGAGTCATATAGACATTAATACAGAAAGTCATTCAGACACATGATGCATCCATAGTTAATTACAATATATACAATACAGAAATAAGTCCGAACAAAGCAACTGAAGATTATACATCACATTAGAGCAAATATCAGCTGTTCCTAATGAGAAAATTAAACTAGTTTAGTTTAGACAGAAAGAAACCTTAGCAGTGGTGCCATTTAACTATCTATTATAGGATTATTATAAAATAAATGTTAAGCAAAAACATATGCATATGTATAATGTCTGCATCACAATGTACACACCAAACAAAATAATTATGCACCATTTATTACATACTAAACAAAATTAGTTTTAAAATGCACTTATTTGCAAACTACGACAGATAAACAAACTATTACATCAGAAGCCTCTGGGCCTGATTCAGACCCACTCGCGAGCGGCTGTCCGCTCGCAAGTGGGTCGATGTTATGCACTGAGCATGCGCACGACGGAGGGAGCTCCGTCGTGCGCATGCGCCAGACGCGATGAGCGAAGGAAAGTCCTTCGCTCGTTGTGTCCGATCAAAGGGGGCGTGCTGTCAATGTTGATTGACAGCACGCCCCCTTTGGTGGGCGTGCCGGGGGCGTGCCTCCCTGACGGGGGCGTTCCCACGGGAACGCCTCCCGTCAGAAGCCGGCCCACTGACATCACTAGTGATGTCAGTGGGAGTGATTTTGGCTCTGATAGAGCCAAAATCACTCCGGAGCTTGCGGTTGAAAACCTCAACCGCAGGCTCCGGCTCGCAATTTCGATGGTCGCGATGGTCTCGACCATCGCGGCCATCAAAAAGCACGCTCGTATAGCCTGTGGGTGGTGACCCACAGCTATACGAGCGTCCAGGAGGACGCTCCATGAAAATGGAGCCCGGCCCTCATTCAGAGCATGCGCTCTGCTCAGAGCGTACGGCTCTGAATGAGGGCCTCTGTGCCTATAAATTTATCAAAGGTTCAGATCCATTACTGTTTAATCCCTGACAAAGTCTAGACCCTGGTAGACGAAATGTGTTGGCTACCGATAAAGAGCTGACACACTACATCTCAGCGTAGCTAGCTGATAGGGGCCTAGAGCACTACAATCTGAGCATGGATGAAATCCCAATCTTACATGCACCACCAGGCTATTTTTTAAAATCTATTATTATTATTTTTTTTTTTATTATTTTTTTTAAACCTAAATATTTTTATTTGATTATGTTGTTACATACTTATGTATTAATTTTAATTTATTTTATCTGTTATTGTATACATTTTATATTATTTTCTCCAAGTGGCTGCTTTCCTTCCATGGTGAGACTGTAAAGGATGACGCCTTCTGAGGATGTAAAACACATGAGGAAATCAAATTGCCAAATCATGCATGTTGGTTTTTTATGTGTTTAATTTTTGAGATTTTTTTTTTATTTAATTTAAATAAATCATCAGCAACCTAGTAGCCTCATTTCCCATTCTAGCGCCCCACGACAATGTACAAAGAGGGGCAAATCGGTACTTGAAATAGCCACCTGAGTTTTGTTATGTCATTTTCAGGACCATGTACTATAGATGCTTTTGGGTTAATAAATAAATCACACTGAGCTACTATTGATTACCTTATCCTTCCATTGTACTATATCAAGGCTTTGTTATTCTCCTAACTCCCCAACCCCACCGTGCCCCTGCTGTGCTGTTCCAATAGGCTGTTTCTGATGTACTTTTGTATCTTTGCCCCTGAATTATTTCATTCTTTGTAGTTTTTTGCATTGTAGTCCTTGTCTCGCTAGCGCAGAACCTGCGGCATGCTGTCCACTTATTTCGTAAATCAATAAGTCTCATAGCCAAGACTGCCAACTCATCCTTTTATTTACTGACACATAAAAAGTATTCATGTCCTGTAGCTAATTGGAACCATTCTCTATCTTACCATTCTCTATAAGCCACATAAATGGTATAATTTCCATGTGCTTGAAATGAAATGGGTGAGCTGGCAGGCCTGCTCAGCACATGTCATCTCACTAGATTGCAGGTTTAAAGAAAACAAATCATACTGCAGAAAAAAATTATTATTTTGTGTTTGGGGGCCGTGCACCATAATCTATAGTCGTGGGTTTTACTGCTACTTAGTAAGAGAACAATTAAGTCTACCCGCCATAGTATATACTTTATTATACTCATTATTTCAATAAAATATAACACTGCTAAAAAGGTTCCAGTAATTAATGTTATAGTACATTTTATAGTGCAGATTAAAGCCCATTACTTTCAGTTAGGGACAACCTGCTGGTACAGACCAAGCTAAGATTAAAGAGCTCTCATTTCAACCTGCTGCCATTTTAATATTTTTTGTTGGGTTCTCAGATATTCAAAGTTTTACCGTTATGTTAATTTAGTTAATTAACCCAATTTATTAATAAAACCAGATACAATTGTCAGATCAGATAGCAGGAGGCGGGATAGCCTCACAGAAGAAACACACACACACACACACACACAAACACACACACACACACACACACACACAGAAATAAGACAAGCCGTATTGCGCAAACTGGAAAACAATGTCAGTCTCGGTGGCTCTTAAACAGCCGAAACGACTGGAAATTATTGTATTGAAATAGGATCGCATTGAGGCATGTTGAGCAACAAGGTCAAAAGATGAAGGCACATTTTAACGACCAATTACTTCCCAATTCCTCATCTTCATGTTATAAAGAGACTACATCCTATTTTATTAGTAATATTAAATACAAATGTCGACTATGTTCTGCAGTACATAATTAAATTACAGTATTACTGGAATCTGATATTGTAAAGTTTACATCATTAGTAGAAATGTACGCTGGACCATTTTTGCTGGTTTTGGTTCTAATTCGTCATCTAGTTTTCGTTTGGCCAAAACGCCGTGGCTGGATTTGGTTTTGGATCACATCATTTGTGCCTTTTTTTTGTTCCTAGAGTATTACTAACCTCAATAACATTAATTTCCACTCATTTCCAGTAAATTTTGACCACATCACAATATTGTTTTTCTCCAGTTTAGACCAAAAGGTTGCACCGAGCCAGCAGTGGTCATCACAAACATATGGCAGTTCAGCTTCCAACATCGCACGTCTAGGAAAGAGAATGGCACTACAGTGGCAGACAGTATGGCAGTTTAATAAACTATATGACTCCATACAAAGAAACCAAGAATGTTTGAAGGCAGTGAAAGGAAGGAAGGAAGGATTGATTAGTTTGTAAATTTATCTACATTTTTTGATTGTGAAGAAAATGTATGAGGGAGGATCAATGTAGGATCAAGTTCGTCATATCCTGATAAACATCTTTGATCTGAAGGAGGTTCGCTATTCGAACGTGGAGAGTTTGTCAGAAGATATTATGCAGAGTCTGCATCATCGCTCAGAGATTCTTGGAGCATATATGGGAGCAGGCTCATTGAAGCCCACTTGTGACTATGTGAACCAACCACCTAAAACCTGATCACCTGAGTGACATCTACAGAGCACCTGTCACTAACACACAGCGAGGGCAGCCATTTTGTGCCACACCTGATTGAATATTGAATCAGCCCACATACATTGTATGTTTTTTATACATCTGATAAAAATGCGGTGGCCTTGCTTGTGGAGGTGCTAAATAGTACACACTGTAAACAGACATTTATTTTGTGCTCAGGGAGGTTGTTGTGGATAATGGGAGCTAGACATTGCTTATTTTCATCAGAGGAAAGCAGCCTGTGGCTTTCTGGCTGAAATACAACTCCCAGCAACAGTGTCCCAAGGAACGTAGAGTATGTATGTAGTGGAAGGCAGGGAAAGAAAGGGTTGATTAGTTGGTAAATCGAATTACATTTTTTGATTCCAAAGAAAATTTATGAGGGAGGAAGGGGATCTTACAGGATCCAAGCCCCGGCTGGGGTTTTCCAACCAGGCTTGAATTCAAAATCGAGGCAAAACATCATCATATCGGCGTTGGATTTCACAGGTTTTGGATTTTATATAAGTCCCTCACACAGTGATTCGGGCACCATTTCACACAGGACCACTGAAAGGAGAGCTCACACTAGACTTCTAGGACAGAAATTACTTAATAGTTATAACTGGGTGAACATGTCCCCTGTTTTGCACAACCAATAAACCTGGTAGTTCTTATTTTTTTTTTAAATGAAAGGGGCATGCAGGAGATGCTGTCTGTGGCCATAAAACTTTCTGTACATTTTTGGCATTCATCAACTGCATGTAGAAGATTTCAGTGGCTGTGGCATTTCAATTACCAACATGGCACATTTCGGAAAGAGAATGGCAGTTTAATAAACTACAACAATAATGTTTGTCATCTACAGAAAAAGACAGTCCGCTATTCCCCAAACAGCGCATAATGCAAAGAAAAGAGGTGCAAGATGGAAGTGTCCTTGGGCCTTCCCACCGACGGGAGTGATGCCGGTGTCGCACCTGCCCATTTTGATTCTTGAATGGGTGTAAGAACTATTAATGTGGCAGCAAACAAAACAGAAGCCCTGAACAGGATGGGGGCAGAGTGATATAAAGTCTGGTACTATACATCTCTTATCATTGGGCTTCTGGGATTATGAATGGGAAGGATGGGAGGAGAGGGGGAAAACTTATCCAGATACCATCACAAATAGCCTCTACATTTGCTGCTTGAGTTGCATCTGACCAAACATGACTGTTATGATAAAGGAAATGCAAGCCCATGAGAGAAAAAAGGCCACCAGGTTGGTATCTACAAATCAAGGTTGCTAAAGGCACAAGAGTATTTTGTAAGTATACCTATATGTGATTTTAGTTGAAATACAGTGTGAAACTAAAATAAAAAAGTAATCATAGAACAGCTGAACAAACGCACAGCAGTTTAAAAAAATAAAGGACATGTATGAAACATTTGCCACACAGTGACAGACAGGATGTCAGTTAAATAAACTATACGAAAATAAAATGTCAGTCAGCAATGCCCCCAAACAGTGCATAATGCAAAGAAAAGAGGGGCAAGATGGATTGTCCTTAGCCGTTCCACCCACCCTTATGTTGTATATATTAAACAGGACATGCACAGCTTAACAAACCAGTCACTTCAGCGACAGGGACTGCCATTTGTGGCTGAAGTGATTGGTTTGTTTGGTCCCCCACAAAACAAGCTACCAATGGGCATAAGGCAGCTAACAGTATTGCTAATCCTCTCTACAGTTGGTAATGGAAGAGGTCATTCTCCTCATCTGATTCCTCACCCTCATTAGTGTGTACAGCATCCTCACACAAAATTAATTCACCCCCGCTGGAATTCACCATTACAGGTACCTCTGTATTTTTTTTATGTAATTGGCTGTAAAGGTCTTCCTCATAGAATTTCCAGTTAATTTTGATGAACATCATCTTTTCCACATTTTGAGGAAGTAGCCACCTATGCCGATCGCTGATTAGGTTCACGGCTGTGCTCAAAACTCTTTCTGAGTACACACTGGAGGGTGGGCAGCTTAGGTAATGCAAAGCTAGTCTGTACAAGGGCCTCCAAATTGCCTTTTAGTCCTTCCATTAGTCAAAGGGACTCTGTGACATGTTTATGTGTACGATGTCATAAAAATAAAATAAAAATATTCCTCCCCCATTCTTTGGATTGTGACCCTATCAGTCGCTGTCATGGTCCTGCGGGCCGACCCTCCAGATACGACAATCTGAGAATCGCCGTCCGTGACTTTTACAGGTTACCACAGCATGTACGGTTAACTAAACCTGGTAACTGCCACTAGCATAGGAGAACTTTAGTGTTAAAACACCCAGTAAGCCTTTGCCCTTACCTGCCATACAATTCTGCACACTTAGTAAAAATAGGTAACATGAGCCATATGAGGCCTTGGGTCATAAAGACACAGACCCAGAAATAGAATTAATGTTTAATTCAAGAATATCTTCAAAGCTTATGTACAAAATGTTACAAAGAATGTTACCGTTACTTACAATTTCCAGAAAAGCAAATAAAATAACAAAAGTGAGAAACAAACCATCGGATCACGTTGGATTAAATGGTTTTGGGTGAGGCCTTCCCAGTGACAAATTAAGGATCATCTGTATCCTTCGATAGCCTCACATAGAATGAACAAAGGGCCAGGGTTGACTCACATATTTATTGCTGCTTTTCCTGGCACCCCCCTCACCCCCTCCCTGGGAGTGATTTTAACCCTTTTCAGCTCAGAGTGGATTGTC
Source organism: Taudactylus pleione (assembly GCA_031769625.1). Classification (NCBI taxonomy): domain Eukaryota; kingdom Metazoa; phylum Chordata; class Amphibia; order Anura; family Myobatrachidae; genus Taudactylus; species Taudactylus pleione. Next base: position 1,816,405 of record JAUIMM010000066.1, read on the forward strand.
CAGCTGGCTGATGCTCAGGTTTCGTGGCCACATGAGCAGGGGTTCTTTAATTACACATTCAGCTCTCCTTGAAGTTTGGGAAACAGGCTTGGGTCCATAAACGTGCCCAGCGACTAGCTGAAGAAATTCACACCTTCTGTGACCAAGTGTCTCCCTGTGTAAACAACAATTTTTTGATCACTGTTCCCAAACCAAACACAGGGCCCTTAATGATTGTTTTATCAAGGTTCTGGTCAGCTGTCCTATAATTTCCATAGACATATTTCTTTAGTGCCATCTACATTGCAACAGGTTTATGACTGACTCAGGAAGACAGACCTTCCTATAACCTCTCTTGCCCAGCTACAAAAGGCTTGTCATCTTTCCACACACAAAGGATGCTACATACAAATGTACAAGGGAAAATTACATGTTTTTACCAATACAATATCATGTGCAGTTATGCCCATGCTGATGTGAATTGAGCTTTTCCGCTATAGTCACGATAGTGGTGTCTAACTTTTGGCAATTCATTTAGACCCGACCAGATATCACAACTTGACTCCTCTGCATCACCACTGGGTCTTTTGGGAAAGCTGAGTTTTTTTCTGTCAACTACCAGAGAAACTGAAGGAGGAGATGTCGTTGTGGCGTGTACCACTTGAGCTGCCAACTTGCTCACCAGGAGCTCTTTGCATCTCTTAAGATCTGGGTCAGTTAGAAAGAAAGACACAATGTATGACTTAAACCTACAGTAGGATCCAGCACAGTCACCAAAATGTAGTGATCCAATTTGAAGATATTGGCAACCCTTGGATCCTGGTGAAGTGAACAAAGGACTTGATCTACAAGTCTAACATACTTAGCTTAATTGCTTTGTTTAATCTCCTCCTTCATTTACTCGAGATGATTTTCCAAAAGCCAAATTATGGGAATCACCTGACTCAAGGTAGTAGTGACTGAACTTAGGGCCTGATTCAGAGCCACTCGTAAGCGGCAGCTCGTTCGCTCCGAGCGATGTTTGCCCAACTGCGCATGCGTACGGATCGTTATACGCATGCGCGAACCAGTCAGTGCGGCCGAAATTCATGTGCTTGCAAAATAGCGAATGCCTGCTAATTTGAGTGACAGGATGAGGCGTATGTGGGTGGTAACAGGGGAAGGTGCTTGAAAACGGGGAGTGAAGATCCAATCGCAGGCGTGCTTAAAGGTCAAAATGGGCGTTTTATGGGTGTGCATATTTAAAACAGCAGCATCATTGACAACGTCACTGGGTTATTTTTTAGCCAGAACTGCTCGCAAAATTGTGGTAGCAAAAACCAACCACAAGAATAGCGAGCAGCTCATACCCTGTTCGATGTACTCGATTAATCTAATAAATAGCGGACATGACGTAGGATGCGAGCGGCCAGGGGGCGTAGTTTCCCAAAAAACGACCGCAAGTTTTGTTCGCTCGTTCAGACCTAGAGGTGTGAACAGACCGCAAACAGCGAATGGTTCATTTGAATAGCCACCCCTATTTTCTGGATGAGCGAGCGCAAATAGCGACCGGCTCTGAATCAGGCCCTTACTTCACAGGTTTCTACTTCGAAGGGTTTGAGCACCTTTCACAAAAAGGAAAGCATTCTTACTTTGCGCTGGACTGAGGAACACTCCCCCTCTTCTCCCAATGACATTGCTTGTTGTATAGCTGTGGATGGCTTTTTTCTGTTCATCCATCCGCCGAAGCATATAAAGGGTGGATTTCCACCTTGTTACCACCTCTTGCTTCAGTTGGTGGCAGGGCAAATTCAACTGCTCTTGCAGCTGCTGCAATCTTCTGCATGCTGTGGCTGAATGGCAAAAATATCCCAACATTTTTCGGGTCACAGGCAACATTTCCTGCAGGTCCCTGTCATTTTTTAAAAAACCCTCCACCACCATGTTGATTGTGTGAGTAACACATGGGTTGTATTGGAATTCACCCAGCTTTAATGCTCTCACAATATTGGCAGCATGGTCAGAAGTCATAAATCCTGAGGAGAGTCCAAGTGGAGTAAGCCATTTTGCTATGATATACCTTAGTTTTTCTAAGAGGTTGTCAGCGATATGCCTCTAAGTGAAGCTGGTGATACACAGAGTAACCTGCCTCTGAATGAGCTGGTGTTGTATGTTAAATACTGCTACTGCCAAAGATGAATCACCCACCCAGTGGGCTGTCATAGTCATGTAATCTTTAGTTTGCCCACTACCGCTTGTTCACATATCTGTGGTTAGGTGGACAGTGGGTAAACTGGCATTTTGTAGGCAAATAATTAAATTTTTTTAATGTCCTGCTACAGCCGAGGAATGGCTTTTCGGATAAAATGGAACCAAGATGGAATTTGGTATTGGGGAAACAGGACCTCAAGTAACTGTGTGAAACCCACTGCATTAATAGTGGATATTGAATGCAGATCTAATGCTAGCATAGCCATGATGGCATCAGTGATCCGCTGTGCGACTGGGTGAGAGCTGTCATACTTGCTTCCCCTTGCAATGGATTGTTTTTCTTGGTCCCCTTCTGGGATGAAGATCCATCCCCAGCAGCAGCAGGCCTAGCGCTGAAGGATTTTTCGGAGGAATCCTGGATAGGGGAGGAGTCACCTAGCCTTAACAAATTGGATGCAGGACTACCTCCGATTATTACTGTGGCTATTGAGGATGAAGATGTTGGTGGTAGAGATTGCAGGTGCTGGGATCTAGTTAAGAGAAGTGAGCTAGTTGATGCTGGACAACTTGTTGTTATTATTTTTAGCACTGAAACATCAGTTTCTGATGTTGTCAAAAAATGTTCATGAGTTCACTGCAAATGATGTAACAGGGAGGAGGTTCCTATATGGTTATCATGGTTTTAAAAATGCTACAGATGGCTTGACAATTGTTTGGATTTGGGTAAAAATAATTCCACACATAAGAGTTGCATTTGATGGTCCTATGCCCAGGTATGACAATGGTCTCCCTCTTATCATGGCCAAGAGCTGCTTCCACTCATGCCTGACTTATACAAACAATATCCTTATCCTCAACATCCTCATTAGCGCCGGCATCAGCTCCACAAATATCCTCCTCATCCTCTTGCACTTCCTCGGCAGCATCCTCAATTTCTACGTCATCAGCTATATTTGTACTGCTCATCCCCACATTTGCAGAGGGAGCAGAAATGGTGGAAGGTGGCTTATCTGCAACTACAACAGTATCAGAAAGGTCAGGCTCACACATCGCACTTGTGGATGCACTTAGACCAAGGGTGGCCAAACTCGGTCCTCGAGATCTACCAAAAGTTCACATTTTCCAGGTCACCCAGCAGGTGCACAGGTATAGTCATTGCTCACTGACACATTTTGAAAGATCCACAGGTGGAGATAATTATTTCACTTGTGATTCTGTGAGGAGACCTGGAAAACGTGAACTGTTGGTAGCTCTCGAGGACCGAGTTTGGCCACAGCAGAATACAGCACAGAATACAGCAGTGTGCACCCCCTATACACATTGACTAAGCAGCACAGCCACTTGTGACCTGTGAGTGTGGACACAGCCTATACAGCAGAGTACAGCACAGCAGCATGCACCCCCCTATATATATACACATTGGTATAGCACAGCTTATAAAGCAGAGTTATAGTATAAGTGCAGCATACAGCAGCTGCTTAACAAGGAAATGGCGCTGAGTCCCCTCTGCGGTGCCTTATATAGAATCCAAAACCCGGGAGAATATGACGCCGGGAGGATGACTTTTTGCCTTGAAGTGGAATCTAGTCAGACGGGAAGATCTGAGCCACCACTCGGATCTACTTGGATTTCCATTGTTTGAGTGTGTTAAGATTCCAAGGAATACAAACCGCTCATCTCAAATTATTAGTAGTCAACATAAATGAGTCTTACAATGAATTGTATTTGAAAACCAAATATATCTATTTTGAATTTGCTTGTAATATGTCTGTTTACCTTATATATTCACCTGCTTTCCTGTTTTACAATGTAATTACAGAATACTTACAGAAAATGCGATGTGTGTAAGAGCCAATATATTTACCTTGCCTTAACTGAAATGCTTAACAGGAAAAAGTTAAAAACTATGAATGGTTTAGGACACTTTTTAGTACAGAGTATAAAACACAGTTTTCTCCCTATCAAATGCTACCACTGTGCCAGAGGTTTTTTTTTTAACAAGAACTAACAGAACTATTGCTGTCATCATTTCAGGATGGGTGCAATTGCTAAAGTACTGCAGCTCGGCAAATTTGTCAAGAAGTATCATCCCAACCTGACCACGTCACTAGGGAGTGAGCAGGATGCAAGAGATCCACCCAGTCTTATGGGGATCTCAGGGATGCACCCGCAAAATTTGGAGTCTCCCACACCTTCTGGGAGCGTAGGTAAGTATGCCTAAATGTACATACTGTATTTCTTTAACATGTCACCTTGCCATATCTATGCCATAATATGTGAGGCCACTGTGCCACTCCACCATAAAATGTTTATAGTTGCACTGACAAGCTTTTAATGTTGCAGTTCAAGAACCGTCTATAACACCAGATCAAAGACAGATTAATAACTACATCTGTGTGCTAGAGAGTGGCAGCCATTTTCTTGTAGCATACCTCCTCATGTTAAATAATCTTTTTGCCAGTAAGAGGTGTGCTACAAGAAAATGGCTGCCACTCTCCAGCACACAGATGTAGTCATTACTTATTCTTCTACCCAGTATTTCTTTCCTATAACTTGATAGGGAGATAGCCCTATGCACAGAGGTTAGAACAGTAAACTTCAGCTTTAGATCTACTGTATTTTTTAAATATACCATATTGATAATATTTTTATGTTTGTGCACTATATACTATTACTATTTTTAAGATAAAGCTAAAAACAACAGTATGTCTGTAATGGTCTAATACAGTACATTCCCCAGCCTATGGAGGATAATGTATTTGGTTATCTTATTCATCTCCCTTCTCCAGAGCAATGTCTGTGTCTGAGTACATGTACTGTATGTGATAGATGGCTTTGGCTAACAGTTGCTTGCACTAAATGTACTGAATGCAGTATGCTGTAGTCTGATGGCAAATTGAGGGTCAGACTGTGGGTCCTATTCATCATACCATAAAAATCGATGGAGGTAATTAGGTTTAGAACTCACATGGAGTTCTACCTAATTACAGGAGGAATTCATCATTCCTCCTCTCCATCAGTATCTATTCCGAAAAGCTGTCATTTTTGCGATGACAGCTTTTCGGGAAATAGATACTTTTCCCTCACTACACTGCATTACCGCAGCTGTAATCTGTGCTGCACATGCGCTGTTACATTCGTAAACCCAGCGCATGCGCAGCACTACCTACAGTGGCGGTAAGTTTGTGTGCCCCCCAACCCCTCTCCGCTCACCTCCCCCCCGTCCCGCACTTACCTGCCCACGCAGAAGCATCCGGCTCCGTCCTGCTGGTCTGACACGGGGTCTCCCAGCACAGCACAGTACAGTTTAGCAAAAAAAAAAAAAAAACTTTTTTTTTTTTCTAAACTTTGTTGTGTTCTGCTGCGAGAACACAGTGTCAAAGCAACCACCGGAGCCAGAGGAGGGACCAGAGCACCGGAGAGAGCTGCGGGCTACCTGTCCAGCTGACCGCAGGTAAGTCTCACCTGCTATGTGCCACCTCACAGTGGCGGATAGTACCTCCATCAAATTCCGAAAATACATAATTTCATATATCCCCATACTAATGTATGGGGAGTGTGGAAATTAACGCAGGGGGACTTAGCAAAGAGATATCAGTGTTATCTCCTGTGCTAAGTGTCATCATGAATACTAAAATAATGTTATTTAAGGAAAATGTCCTTAAAAACGTTATTTTAGTGTTGATGAATAGGCCCCTGAGAGGTGGAAGAGATTAACCCCTTGCAGTTGGACACTATTAGTTACATGTCACAGAGAGCGTGTATTGGGTGTAACATTGGTTTTTCATAATTTTCCATAATATATGAAAATGGATCCATTTAATGTCTAGCAGCAGGATGCAGGATGATCTTGTTGACACAGTAGCTCATTTTGTATTCTACCCTTAAGTGCACCATTTGTTTGTTAATAAAAATGGGTAAATCATATTTCAGCCAATCACAAATGAATTTAGGATTCGGTGCAGATTTGCCAACACTTGTGTGGAGTATTATTCTTATTACTATTGTTATTACTAATCTTTATTTGGAAGTGCCATTATATTATTACAGCACTTTCTAGCACTTTTCTTGTCCCGGTTGAGCTCAGTCTAAATTCTGCACCACACAAACCCACACTAATTACATTGCAGTGAATGTAGTGAATGGGTGGGGAGGTATTATATGTATGTTTTCAGGGGAGGAGGAGAAGGAAGAAGGAAAAGGAGAAAAAAACAGAAGATTATTTTCTATCATATTTGATAATGTGATGAACGAGGGTTTGGGTGACTTTTTCGATCAATCAAACTTTCGGCCTGACTCAGAGATAAACGCTGATGCAATCGCAGCTGCGATTTTGCACGGCTCGCATTTGCGAAAACAAGCTAATGCTTCCAAAGCTTCCCCGAGCATAGGGACACCCTCTGCTGCCTCCTCATATTCATCCGACATCACGCACCAGCGTAAACATTTGAGACATCAAAGCAGATCGGGCAGCCACGCAGAATATGCGGCAAGTCTGACCAGCCGCAAACACAGCGTCTCTCTTGACACGCAGAGCGCTCTCATGCTGCGCAGGAGATTGCAATGGCTAATTTATGCAGCACACCGATGAACGGCATTTAAATGGTCAGACACGCCTGCGCTTCCTCTGTGGCATCCTCAATTTGTATGTCATCAGCTATATTTGTGCCACCCCCATGTTACCTCCCCCAAATGCTGACTACCTGTCACTCATTTTGCGAATGACTAGATCTGCGTAAATATTGACATTGCGTAAATCTCTGAATAAGGTCCTTTATCTGAACATTTGGTTCCACTTCACAGCAGTGTTTTAATAAAGTATTATTTTTAATTGTTTTTATTTTAGCTGTTTACATTGGAGGATTGTACAGTATATTTAGGAGCTGTAGAGTAGTTTATACATTGCTGCTATATTACTCTGTACTCTTCCTTGTTTATAGAGACTTTGCTATCACATGTCTTTTTCCTCTCCTAGTGTGTACAGTATATACCTTTTTATTGCTGTTTGAAATTTGTGTTTATGAGCATTTTTTACTCCTATAAGACAATGAGGAATGGTCCCTACAATTCTACGGACCCCTTACTTTATACTTGGAGAACGGGAGTAGCAACGTTTACACTGTAGTGGTCTCAATCCTGGTAAATACCCGACTTGCAGAACAGGGCCGGTAACCTCTCATACGGGTGGGGATGCTGGTTCTTGCTCCCAGTCCCCCTCAGTAGAGACCCTGCTCTTCCCATTTCCAGGGATGTTTTTACTATAGTAGATAGATAACATGCTCCTTCTATAGTGCAATCCAGCCAGGTCCCTATCACTAGAGCTGACTAAAGGCCCGTGTGTACGGGGCAATGTCATCAGCGGTGGGCCCCGTGGGTGTGCCGGAATCGGTTAGTGCATCCACACTTGCCGATGCCGGCCACGATGAATGACAGCGTGGGGGGGAGCGGGCCATGCTGCATTCTGCAGCATGGCATCGTTAACGATATCCCCAGATTGAGCTGCATGTACAGCCGACTGGTAATATTGTTAACGACCTGGAGGAGCGCACATCGTTCATCGTTCAGTTCATACACACTGGACATTTGCAATATATATAGTTGAACGATATATTGTAGTTATCGCTCATATTGTTCATGGATATCATCCAGTGTGTACAGGCCTTTAGGATTTATTCATTCTGTTATTTATTTTATACAAAGTGCGCCCAACATTACAGTATACAGTAAGCCTTTGGTTGAGAAGTGGATTTCTAGTCCATGTCATAACACAGAGACACATATGTCATAAAATACCCCTAATATCCATTTACTTACGTGGATATGGGACCATTTTAATTCTTCCATATCAGCTGAAAGGTCAGCTAGGGCATAAATAACTTCACCAAGGTTCCTAAGCTTACTAACTCCCACCAACAATTAAGGGACAGTATGTGTGGTAAGGATAACAGAAGGCTGATTTTAAGCCTGACAGCCTTTAAACCCCAAGGCTGGGGCAGGTTTGGGAATTACTGAAGGTTTTAGTTTAGATGTGGTGGCTGTTTGTTTAACTGGTTTGGCAGGGTGATTACCTTAGGAGGAGTTAAGGTGGGGTTTCGGGTTTATATCCTGACAACAGTAGTTCTCAAGCCTCTTTGTTTCCTGGATTTTCCACCCTTCCTCCCTTTTTGTTTTGTCATCTTTGGTAGGTTTTCTGGTGCTGGTGGAAAAGAAGGGAAATTCAGTGACCATTTTGTTGCATTTGTTGAGGTCTTCCCCTCTTCAATTCACGGTATAGGCTGGTTTCACCCCATTAGGGTAGGTGGCACTAATCTACTTGGTGTGTCTTGCAAGTATCATTGGAATAGGAGCTGGATACCTTGGTGCCTTTGTTTCAGGTAGGCTCCTCTTTAATATAAAGTTTCTCCATACTGAGATAAGTGAACACCACCCTTCTAGGTAGGTCTATCATGTGTCATTGGTAAGGGAATTGGATACCTCTTTTCCTTTGTTTGATGTCACTGAGACAGCGGCTCCCATCTAATGCTTGTTGGAAGTTTACTTTGCAGTGGGCAAGTCAATGCTGATACTTTCATGTGGTCGCCATACTAGTTAGTATTCAAATAAAGATGACAATTTTACAGCCAATCTTCTCTTGTGTCTTTATTTATTAGGGTTAAGGATATTAGTAGTATTCTTACCTTAAGGTCTCAATCTGTCGTAATCATTTAGGTTAAAGGTAAAACATCAGTAAGTGACAGGTAATACCTTCCTCTTTCTGCAAACTGTATAAACATCTTTTATATTTAAAAAAAATTCTGGTATAGGCCTGTATTCAATATTGGAGCGAAAAGTCCGTGCTGGACTTTTCGCTCCACATCGGAGCTTTTCTAGGGATAAAGTATCGGGCGCATGCCCGCTTTATCCCCGTATTCAATTTGGAGCCGGCGAAAACAGGAGCCCGCAGAAAGGTAAGTATGGGGAAAAATAGGGGAATTTTCGAGAATTCATCCTGGGACCCCCCTAATGATGTCCAGACATGGGGGATCACCGTGGGTACCCCTGTTTAGCCCTGCAGAATGTGTTCTGCATTTTTAAATAGCCGCGGCAGGTGTTTTTTCCCGACAAATTTGGGGTACATGAAAATGGGTACTAGCATATTTTTAAGTCCCTAAACTAATTTTTAAAATATTCTGCAAAAATGCACCTGCCGCTAATAGCCTATTCTAGAAAACACCTGCCGCATACTTACAGAATACCCCTGAACCTATTTAGCTATTTTTAAACATTGTTCCCCATTTATTTATTTTTTACCCCAAAACTAAAATAATTTTTTGGGGGTGTCCCTATTTTTTTTTTTTTTTACTTTTTTTGACACAGTTCGTTTTTAGGGGTTATTCCCAGGGATGCAGGCTATTTTTTAAAGCCTGCACCCCTAAATCCCAATTCTGCCCTTTTTTTCGCCATGTAAAACATGGTGAAAAGTCATCCCAGTTTTTTTTCAAAGACTTTTCGAACCTGCGAAAAGTCTTTGAAATTGAATACGGGTATAATTGAAATAGGCGAAAATGACGTCTGGCTGCGACTTTTCGCAGCCTAATTGAATACCCCCCATAGACTAGAGATGTGTGGGTCTGGATTTCTGAAATCCAAACAGACCCGAATTTAGGGGCTCACAGTAGGAATGGGTCAATTTTCGGATTTACTTTTGTGATCTGGTTTCCTTTTAACAGTTCAGAACTCGGATTTAAAAACCCTACAAGGGTTTTGGATTCAGACATTTTAGCTGTTTTTATTGATTTTTATCTGAATACAAAACCAAAACACGAAAATCAATCCGGATCCAAAACCAAAACACCGTGGTCGCTGCACATCTCCAGTATACAGTCAGGTTCATAAATATTGGGACATTGACAGAATTTTCATATTTTGGCCTCTATTCACCACCACAATGGCTTTGAAATGAAACAAACAAGATGTGCTTTAACTGCAGACTTTCAGATTTAATTTGAGGGTAATTACATCCAAATCAGGTGAACGGTGTAGGAATTACAACGGTTTCTATATGTGCCTCCCACTTTTTAAGGGGCCAAAAGTAACGGGACTATCAACTCCAAAGCTATTTCATGGACAGGTGAGGGCTATTCCCTCATTATTTTGTTATCAATTAAGCAGGTAAAAGATCTGGAGTTGATTCTAGGTGTGACATTTGCATTTGGAATCAGTTGCTGTCGACTCTCAATATGAGATCCAAAGAGCTGTCACTATCAGTGAAGCAAGCCATCATTAGGCTGAAAAATAAAAACCATCAGAGAGATAGCAAAAACATTAGGTGTGGTCAAATCAACTGTTTGGAACATTCTTAAAATTAAAGAATGCACCGGAGAGCTCAGCAACACCAAATTACCTGGAAGACCACGGAAAACAACTGTGGTGGATGACAGAAGAATTATTTCCCTGGTGAAGAAAAACCCTTCACAGCAGTTGGCCAAATCAAGAACACTCTCCAGGAGGTAGGTGTATATGTGTCAAAGTCAACAAACAAGAGAAGACTTCACAAGAGTGAATATAGAGGATTCACCACAAGATGTAAATCATTGGTGAGCCTCAAAAACAGGAAGACCAGATTAGAGTTTTGCCAAACAACATCTAAAAAAGCCATTACAGTTCTGGAACAACATCCTATGGACAGATGAGACAAAGATCAACTTGTACCAGAGTGATGGGAAGAGAAGAGTATGGAGAAGGAAAGGAACTGCTCATGATCCAAAACATACCACCTCATCAGTGAAGCTTGGTGGTGGTAGTGTCATGGCGTGGGCATGTATGGCTGCCAATGGAACTGCTTCCCTTGTATTTATTGATGATGTGACTGCTGACAAAAGCAGCAGAATTAATTCTGAAGTGTTTCGGGCAATATTATATGCTCATATTAAGTCAAATTCTTCAGAACTCATAGGACGGCGCTTCACAGTGCAGATGGACAATGACCCGAAGAATACTGCAAAAGCAACCAAAGAATTTTTTAAGGCTAAAAACTGGAATGTTATGCAATGGCCAAGTCAATCCCCTGACCTGAATCCGATTGAGCATGCATTTCAGTTGATGAAGACAAAACTGAAGGGAAAATTCCCCAAAAACAAGCAGGAACTGAAGACATTTGCAGTAGAGGCCTGGCAGAGCATCACCAGGGATGAAACCCAGCGTCTGGTGATGTCTATGCGTTCCAGACTTCAGGCTGTAATTGCCTGCAAAGGATTTGCAACAAAGCATTACAAAGTGAAAGTTAGATTTAGGATTGTTTAGTTTGTCCCATTACTTTTGGCCCCTTAAAAAGTGTGAGGCACATATAGAAACCGTTGTAATTCCTACACCGTTCTCCTGATTTGGATGTAATTACCCTCAAATTAAATCTGTAAGTCTGCAGTTAAAGCACATCTTGTTTGTTTCATTTCAAAGCCATTGTGGTTGTGAATAGAGGCCAAAATATGAAAATTCTGTCAATGTCCCAATATTTATGCACCTGACTATAGCTCAAACCAACTCATAGATATACCTGTAAGGGGAAAATTTACCAAACATTCTAATAGGACAGGAGAAGTTACCCATAGCAACCAAACAATCTCCTAGCTATCATTTGTTAGAATGTACTTGATAAATTATATCTAGGAGCTGATTGGTTACTATGGGCAACTTCTCCACTTGTTTTCTTTAGAGGGTTTGATTCATCCCCCCATTTGAGTTTGAGTGCTCACTGACACCACATCACCAAAATAAATTATTGTAGATCATTACTTTAGCTCCTGACAGAACTTTATCAATTAGAAAAAAAAGAATATTGTCATTTTTAAATGTTTAATGGATATATTTCTTTATCTGTTTCATATCTAGGGATATAAAGTGCTTGGTATATTGGAGATTTGATATAACATCGCAGTGACAAGAATTATCTTTGTATGGTCAATTAAAAAACGGTTAGTAAAACTCTTTTGGTTACCAAGTGACACTACAAAACTAATTAAGAAGATGAAACTGCATTGTTACATAATTTGCAGCACACAATGGAAAGCCCTGAAAGCTCCCTAATATGGTTGTATTCCTGGAGGAACAAGGCAGAACAATTAGCATTTAATTGAATCATTAACCATAGTTTAAAGAGCTATCATATTTTGAAGACATAGTATATACTATATATGAAGTTATTATGAAGATTTAAATTTCACTGTCATAAAGATATATTTGTTACGTTATTATATCCTTCTCAAAGTATGCCTTAGTCACTAGAACAGACCATATGAGCAATCAAAATATATTGGTCCTGAATTAATGCAATTTATCACAAATTTTTAGTTATTTATGTCATTCACTTACAAATTATGGTGTATCACAATGCATGTACTGTATCAGAAAATGAAAAGGTGAAACTTCTGTTCCTCTGTCTGTCCTAAATGTGCTGCAATACTGATCTTCCCTGTACATTTCTAAACTATCTCTCTATGGGCTCTATTTACTACAATCCGCATATTAAATGCGGATTGTAGTGTGATATTACCGAGTGAATTCGCATTGCGAATTCAGGCAATATCACAGGGATTTACTATAAATCCCATGCAGGGACAGAGCTTGCGATAAAGCTCTGTCCCTGCGGATCCCATCTGCATGCGCCGACCGACCACCGCTACTACCCCCCCCACCGACGCTAAGCCCTGGCGCTAAGCCCCGCCCCCGCAATCGCGGACCCCCCCTCCCCCCCGTGACCCCCCCCCCCTTCATTACACTTACCTGCATCCTCCTGGCCTCCGGTGATCTTCTCCGGGCTTCCCGATCAGGTGATCTCCCATACTGCACTGGGACCCGATCACCTGATGACCGGGCCCCAGTGCACTGTGGGAGACCAGCTGACCGGAGGGAGCCATCACTGGAGGCCCGATCACCGGTCCCTGGATTCAGGTAAGTAAAAAAAAAAATGTTTAATTTTTTTTTTCTTTTTTTTACAGTAATCAACTTGCGGTCTGCTTAGACCACATAGCTGATTACTGGTATCGGCTCCCGCCTCTGCTCTCCCCGTTAGAGCAGAGTGGGAGCCCGGTAACCGGGGGAGACCCTGGATAACGCCACCTCCAGGTGGCGTTATTATCACAGGGCTTCCCCCGGTATTTTTTTACAATTTATTTTTAGTAACTTAGGTTGGATCACATTTCCCATTACAATTATGGGAAATGCGATCTGCTTTACTAAAAATAAGTGATACTGGGGGTTGGAGTAGAATTTTACTAATTCTACTCCAATTGCCCTATAGTAACTACAGGTGAAACTAAAATAATGTGAAAAGGGTGTGAAAACACCCTTTTTCATTTTATTTTAGTAAAAATAATGTTAATAAATAGAGCCCTAAATCCTCTAGATTATATTTCAAACTAGCTGAAGTAACCAGCATTGCCTGGTATTAAATCTTCAAATTATTAATTTAGGTATCCCAGACCAATTACTACCCCTCTGTGAAGTTTTCATCCAAACCCATCCAGTGGAAAGCTCAGAACAGGCTCCCTGGGTCAAAGCTCTTCCCAGTGTAAACCAACAGGAGGTCCAACCGGGACCATAACCCCCCTAAAACCAGGCCAGGATCCAACTGGACCACTCATCTTGCTTTCATCTCAATCTGTGCAGGGGTATCCAAATGCATAGCCAGACAGACAAACAAACAGACCAATGAATTTTATATATAAGATTAGCTCTTTAAGCACTTTTGTCACCTGAGATTGCAACTAAGATGCACATTTGAGAGAAAAAAGACATCACTACGATGCTACCTTGCGCGGGCACTTGTGCCAGCCATCTCGCACTGCATGACTTAAGTGTATGAGGACTCATCTGTGTCTTACAGAATGCAGTTCACAATACTTACAGTTACCTACAAAGCACCAACAACTACTGTACACCCCTTCATACTTCTCAAACCTCATTTTGATGTACCCTCATGCCCTCTTACATCTGTCTCTGACCTGCACCTTACCAATCTGTGCAAAATGCCACTTCATGACTGGTCTCTCTCACAGAACAATCCCTACACTGGTTCCCTATATCCTCTGGGATCCAATTCAAACTGCACACTCAGCTACTAAGACACCAACAACACTGTCTTCACATACTCTCATGGAATTCCCAGGAGACTGATTCATTTGTGGATTTCTCCTGGCTCCTGGGAGAGTGGGCAAATCTCCTGCATGTCACCCACTTCTCCAGTGCAGTGAGTGGGGTGGGGGGCAGGATGAAGTGACCATGCAAGGTCTGGTGTCACAATGATGCAATCTGCTGAACCACACTCACACCAGGATCTCTCCAGATCCTCCCTTCGCTCAGGAAGAAAGAGTAGGTAAGTGAGCCCCTAAATACATCTCAAACATCAGACATTCTGACATCCAACTCAGACCAGTGTATTGCCTTTCCCCTGATAACCGGGTGTGCTAGAAAAGATCGACAGTAAAAAGGTTGGCATGCAATAGGTCGACAGGGTCAAAATGTCAACCGGTTCATATGGTCAACACAGAAATGATCAACACAAAATTGGTTGCACATTTATTTTGTAATTTAATCCTAATCCTACCCAAACCCCCACCCTGAGTACCTAGCCCTAACCTTAAACATGTTGAAAAAAAACATAAAAAACATATCAACCATTTTTTTGTGTTCACCATTTTTGTGTCAACCATTTGAACCTGTCGATCTTTTAAACCTGTCAAAGTTTTGCACTGATGAACCTTTTGTCCCTGTCGGCCTATTCCATGTCGACCATTTAGTGTCAACGTATTGTATTGACTGTCAACCTTTTTATTGTCAATCTACTATTCGGACACCCTGATAAGCACCTCTTGCTCCTGTTTACATTGTTTTTCCTGTGCTTGTTCCCAACTCTGGAGTTTCTCTGCTCACCTGGGCAGACCCACTTCTTTAGTAGGGTGAACCTTACTCTCACTTATAATACAGACAGTAGTACTCCCTCGCTGCTGTCCAAATAGCCACTCACCCACTTCTCTTGCCTCAGCACTGCCATCACATGCAAGACCCACCCTATAACATACTTGCTGACAATCTGGCTGCCTCTTCCGGGAGGGGGGTAGAGAAGAGCATGACATGATTATGGGGATCGAGCAGATGGCAGGACTGTGCAATCACGTCATTGAGTCCCAGCCCCGTTACACAATGCTGAGACTACCCGCATTATGCAGCAGGGGGCGGGGCCATGATGACGGCCGTTCCAGGAGTGTAGGCAAGTATGTCCTAACAATTGTTTTCACAGTCGCACCAATTTTGTCTGCTTTATATGTCACTTTTTATGTATGTTCTGTTGAGAAGCAATAATAATAATATTATTATTATTATTATTATTATTATTATTATTATTTTATTATTTTACTGTTGTTATTATTATATTGTTGTTGTTGTTGTTATTATTATCATCATTATTATTATTATCAACAACAACAATAATAATTATAATAATAATAATAATAATAATAATAATAATAATAATGATGATGATGATAATAATAATAATAATAATAATAATAATAATAATAATAATAATAATAATAATGACAATAATAATAATAACAACAATAATAATAATAATACTACTACTACTACTACTACTACTAATAATAATAATAATAATAATAATAATAATAATAACAATAATGATTATAATAATAATAATAATAATAATAATAATAATAATAATAATAATGTCATTATTTAGTTGTATAATACTGATGGATTAAGAAAACAAGCTGATGCTGTATAACTGAGGTGGGAGAAATATGATATAAATGAAAGGGAATTCAATTGTATTAATAAATTGTACTCTGTGATCAGAACAGCCATATATAAAAGGTGTCAGGCTACGGACAGCGTGAGGCTAAGGACTCTATGCTTTGTGAGCTTACAGGCTCATTTGTGATAAATCTAACTGACGTGTGGTATAACAAGCAAGTAATATGTTTATTTTACTGTATTATTACATATAAGTTTAGTACAAAGTTATGTGTCCAATAAACACAGCACAAAGGGGTAAATTTACTAAGCTCCGTGTTTGCCCCGTGTCTGTCCGTTTTTAAACACATTTAGGAACAATCAGAATTGGGAGTTATCTATTAAAATATATTCGGGAGTTTACCAAGCTCCGGTGTTTACCAGGATCGTGGCTGTTGATTGACAGCCACGAGGGTCACAGCCAGCGGTGGCTCCAGAGGTGGTGCTGCAGCACAGCCCAAAATTCAAATATAGGAAACACACCAATTGCCCTTTCAAACGCTGCCAAAAATCTCCAGCCGGGACTCACTGGCAGTTGGTGTGGCTCCCCTATTTGAATTTTAGACTGTAGTGCAGCCCCACCTCTGGAGCCGCAACTGGTCACAGCAAATCAGCGGCAACTAACTGGAGAGCGGCCTCTGATTGGCTGGTAGGCCCGGCTAATGACAGAAACCACGTGGTATGTATCATTAACCGGGGTAGATATGCATGTGTTAACACATGCATCTCTACATGTCCGATGGCTCGGGAAAAAGTGTTTTTACAAGACCAAAGGAGACTACTGGAGAGGGGGACAGAGCAACGCCAGGAGGTAGGTGAGCATTGGATTTTTTATTCATAGGAAAACCGTGGGAATTCTACTTGGAGAAGGGGACCGAACATCTGGCAGAAGGTAAGTATGCGTGAGTGTGTTAGGTATGTAATAAAGTTATAATTTCTACGGTGTGTGTGTACTGTCTTTTTTTTTTTTTTTACAGTGCGGGTATGGGTGCCGGCCACAAGTGCCAAAGAGCAGGCATGCTGGCATCTGTAGTTCCACTGTAAAAAACAATAGCACCAATCTATATTTCACACTATTACCCCTGCACCCACCGGCCAGGGGTGCAGTGAAGATCCCCAAGCTTCAGCGTAAGCCTGGGGTTCTCAGGAGAGGGTGGACCCCTTTATTGGGGGGGGGTCTCCACATCCCCTGAGATCCCCAGCTTGGGTTGTGTAGCTTGGGATGTTAATGCTTTGGCCGGAGAGACCTGGTGAAAGGGTCCCCTGGCTGTGGCATTACACCCCGGCTAGATTTGAGTCCGGTGCTGGTTCTAAAAATAGGGGGAACGCCACAACATTTGCCCCCCTATTTTTAAAACCACGACTTGCTCTGGGAGCCCAGTGCTGGTTCCTAAAATACGGGGAAACCCTACACATTTTTTCCCCTGTATTTTTGGAATCAGGATTGGCTTAGGAGCCCGGGGCTTTTTAAAAAAAACAAAAACATTTAATTAACAATTTTTACACTGATCTGTGTATGTTTCTGCTAGACACACTGCTCAGGAGGGGGTCTATTTGTAAGTTCTATTTTTACACCAGGTTTGCCTTTATTACACCCGTGATTATAATCACGATTTTTGGTAAATTACCGTGTTGTATTCCTGTCTATGGAAAGTACTGCCCTGTTCAGACAATGGTGTAGTCATTTCTAGTTGTATTTTCGGGTGAATTTTAACTTGGCCATGGTCACCTCTAAAGATACAGAAAATACCCCCTCTTTTTTATAGTAAATTCTCGTGTTTGGAAAAATGGCAATTTATCCCCGTGATTGCAATCTCGGACCAACACAATTCTTAGTAATTTTACACCAAGGTCTTTGATCAAAAAAGAGAGACCTATTCATCATCATTCAAGGATCATACTACAACTTTGTTTTTTTATTGCACATTGTGACAAATATTCAACTTCGCAAAATATTCTTCTGCATTGTGTGTCGCAATTGTAGAGAAAACCCTACAGTATGTAGATAATGTACATTAGGAAGAAATTATGATATTGAGAACTAAAGTGCTGAGCACACAAACACCAGTTCTACTGAGATTCATTTTTTGCAACCTAAAATGGGTACAAGGGAGCCCAGAGGAGCCGCTGCAAGTGTGTAAATCATGATAACAGATTGATCAGTTTTATGACCAATTCTGACAGCAGGGGATATATGAGCTAAAGGAGTACATGTGAAAATGTGGGATTGCTACCATCCTGCAGCAAAGATTCGAATAAACTGAGCAATATGAAAGACAGGCTATAGTATTCTGAAAACAAGGAATATATTAAGAGGCATATACTTTGGGATGCAGTTTATAGACCAACGAACTAAATGCCGCCGGTCTATATCCTGACACGAGAAGCATAGACGTCAAAATACTGACGCCTATCTGAATCCTGACGCCGGAACGCCGAACGAGGTAAGTCCGGGGCGTCCTTAGTGTTGGTCGCGCGAGGGGAAGAGGGTTAGGTTTAGGGAGTGTAGTGGGGTTAGGGTTAGATTTGGGGGAGGGAGGTTAGGGTTAGACACCTCTAGGTGGGTTAGATTTAGGCACACACCCCCCCGGGAGGGTTAGGTTTATGATGCGAGAAGGGGGGGTTAGGTGTAGGCACCCCTGGGGGGATTTAGGGTTAGGCACCACCCCAGGAGTTTTAGGGTTAGGCACCCCTAAGGGAGGGTTAGGGATAAGGGGGGAGCAGGGAGGGTTAGGGTACTTACCAGCTGGCATGGGGATCTCCTGCTGTCAGGCTTCTCGTGTTGGTATTACATATTGATTCCATATACAGTCAGGTGCATAAATATTGGGACATTTATAGAATTTTCATATTTTGGCCTCTATTCACCACCACAATGGCTTTGAAATGAAACAAACAAGATGTGATTTAACTGCAGAAATTACAACGGTTTCTATATGTGCCTCCCACTTTTTAAGGGGCCAAAAGTAATGGGACTATCAACTCAAAAGCTATTTCATGGACAGGTGTGGGCTATTCCCTCGTTATTTCATTATCAATTAAGCAGGTAAAAGGTCTGTAGTTGATTCTAGGTGTGACATTTGCATTTGGAATCAGTTGCTGTCGACTCTCAATATGAGATCCAAAGAGCTGTCACTATCAGTGAAGCAAGCGATCATTAGGCTGAAAAATCAAAATAAACCCATCAGAGAGATAGCAAAAACATTAGGTGTGGCAAAATCAACTGTTTGGAACATTCTTAAAAAGAAAGAACGCACCGGAGAGCTCAGCAACACCTAAAGACCTGGAAGACCACGGAAAATAACTGTGGTGGATGATAGAAGAATTATTTCCCTGGTAAAGAATAACCCCTTCACAACAGTTGGCCAAATCAAGAACACTCTCCAGGAGGTAGGTGTATATGTGTCAAAGTCAACAATCAAGAGAAGACTTCACAAGAGTGAATATAGAAGGTTCACCACAAGATGTAAACCATTGGTGAGCCACAAAAACAGGAAGACCAGATTAGAGTTTGCCAAACAACATCTAAAAAAGCCATTACATTTCTGGAACAACATCCTATGGACAGATGAGACAAAGATCAACTTGTACTAGAGTGATGGGAAGAGAAGAGTATGGAGAAGGAAAGGAACTGCTCATGATCCAAAACATACCACCTCATCAGTGAAGCATGGTGGTGGTAGTGTCATGGCGTGGGCATGTATGGCTGCCAATGGAACTGGTTCCCTTGTATTTATTGATGATGTGACTGCTGACAAAAGCAGCAGAATGAATTATGAAGTGTTTCGGGTAATATTATATGCTCATATTCAGTCAAATGCTTCAGAACTCATTGGACGGCGCTTCACAGTGCAGATGGACAATGACCCGAAGCATACTGCAAAAGCAACCAAAGAGTTTTAAAAGGCTAAAAAGCGGAATGTTATGAAATGGCCAAGTCAATCCCCTGACCTGAATCCGATTGAGCATGCATTTCACTTGATGAACACAAAACTGAAGGGAAAATGCCCCAAGAACAAGCAGGAACTGAAGACATTTGCAGTAGAGGCCTGGCAAAGCATCACCAGGGATGAAACCCAGCGTCTGGTGATGTCTATGCGTTCCAGACTTCAGGCTGTAATTGCCTGCAAAGGAGTGGCAACAAAGTATTAAAAAGTGAAAGTTAGATTTAGGATTGTTTAGTTTGTCCCATTACTTTTGGCCCCTTATAAAGTGGGAGGCACATATAGAAACCGTTGTAATTCCTACACCGTTCACCTGATTTGGATGTAATTACCCTCAAATTAAATCTGAAAGTCTGCAGGTAAAGCACATCTTGTTTGTTTCATTTCAAAGCCATTGTGGTGGTGAATAGAGGCCAAAATATGAGAATTCTGTCAATGTCCCAATATTTATGCACCTGACTGTACTTTATAGTGTTTCTTCTTTACATCAATTCTCTGTAACATCATCTTGGGTAACACTGACTTCATTTGGGCAAAAGTGCTTCCATTCTATGTCACTGTGTTTCTAATCCCATCTTTCCTATTATGCTATTGGCCATGTCTGTAACTGGCATTACAGAGACAGAACACTGCATTAGCAAAATAATATATATTTTTTGTTCACTCTTTTTGTCATTATCTGGTGATCACCAAAAAAATACTAGAGGGGACGTGTGTTTTGGCCACTATCGGGTAGATAGGGCACAATATGCCCCCCCTCTCTCCCCCAGCAGCCCTTCCCCATCTGTAGAATGCCAATTATTATCTTTTTATTGTCTGTTGATCATAAGTACTGTCCCAAGGACTCCCCTTTTTCAAATCTGGGTGCCCCAATGGCAACAAGTGCAATTATGGTGCTTATAGGAACAGAGGGGTCTATTTACTAAGCCGTGTTAGGAGACAGAGTGAAAAGTGATAAGAAAGTGATAAGGTGCCAGCCAATCAGCTCCCAACTGTCATTTTTCAAACACAGCCTGTGAGATGACAGTTGGGAGCTGATTGACTGGCACCTAATCGCTATCTTATCACTTTCACTCTGTCTCCTAACACTACTTAGTAAATAGACCCCATAGAGACATCCCGGCCATATATGGAATACATGTTTTTCCATAGTAATGTAATATTGTCTGGTGTCCAGACAATTGCTAAAAGAGGGCACATCATTTCCAAGAAGGGACTCTCCTTTTTCAAATGTCGGTACCCATGAATTTATGAAAGCCAGGTTGGAATAGATGTTTTTTTTTTTTTTACTTTCTTTTCTTTCTAGCTTTCTGGCTATGGACATATTTTCCTACTTTTTCGCCGGTCCATGGGGAGGGGCTAAAGTGATGCGATTATGTCATTTTAGTCCCGTCCCCTCCTTCATGACCGCTATTCCCGGTGGTATCATCTCCCAATCATAGGAAGTGGGCGGTATGCGGGAGATCTGGCCACTCTTCAGGGGGTATGGAGGACTGCCTGAAAAAATTGTGAGCCTCCCGCACCTCCCGGGACAATAGGCAAGTGTGCACATTAATCCCATGTTCTTGACCTGGATGCCCTAGAGGCTTGTCGGAACCAGATGTCAATCTATGATAATCCTGGAGAAAGGTACTACTGTCATGGGCACGGCTATAAACTGTGCGACTGCAAAGACTAAAATCTGCACTTGGGAGGGTTCACATAAGTTCTTCTTTGTGCTGGATATATTATTAGTGTGAATCCTGGTACTTCCATAACCCTTGATGGGATAACCTTTACCATTCACTTCTTACATTCCTTCTTAACAAACAGCAGCATGACAGATCTGCCTGACAGACCGTGCAGAAGACTGGCGGCATAGTGTTTCAAATTATACTGTAGCGAAATGCTCAGTTCTTTACTTTGGCAGGAAGTCCAGAGACCTACTTATTTAGTCCCTGGGCTAGGCAGCAGCTACATAGAAACATAGGGGTCTATTTACTAAGCAGTGTTAGGAGACAGAGTGAAAAGTGTTAAGAAAGTGATAAGGTGCCAGCCAATCAGCTTCCAACTGTCATCTCACAGGCTGTGTTGGGAGCTGATTGGCTGGCACCTTATCACTTTTCACTCTGTCTCCTAACACTGCTTAGTAAACAGACCCCACAGAAACATAGACATCCTTCTAAGTAAGTAGAAATCTCAGGTACATATGCAATAACAATTAGCTTTTGCTTGGCAGAAACCCAGACAGCATCCGTTTTGCTCTATGACAATAGCCAATAAGATTAACTGCTTCACATTCCAAATATTTTCTTTGTACAGTATACAGTAGGATGTTCTCTTCAAATTCTATTTCTGACCAGAATACATGGGTTAAAACTAATATGGTATAAATACAGCACAACATTGCTTATCTATCCTGCATTAAACTTTAAAACATACTTTCAGAAGTCAAGGACGGGATAACCCATGAAATGGTTTTTATGTTGTTGGGTCCTGGGAATTTGGTTGTCAGTCATTGTAGTTAGAGCTAGAACCAAAGGTTAGGTAATTATAACTGATATACAAACCATGATTGTAGGATTGTGCAGTACAATTTCCAGGTAGATCAACCATTTAAGATCTTTAGTCATTTAAAACATGTATACATCAGACATGTCCAACAATGTGTCATAATGTGAAGGGGGGCTGTTGCATAATGTGAGCTGGGGGCATTACTGTGGAACAATTTGAACTGGGGACACAGTGGCATAATGTGAGCTGTGACACAATGTGAACTGGGAGCACTGTAGAATAATGTGAGCTGGCGCAGTGCATAGAATAAAGTGAACTGGGAGCACTGTAGCATAATGTGAGCTGGGGCAGTGCGTAGCATAAAGTGAACTGGGAGCACTGTGGTATAATGTGAAGGGGGGCTATTGCATAATGTGAGCTGGGGGCATTACTGTGGAACAATTTGAACTGGGGACACAGTGGCATAATGTGAGCTGTGACACAATGTGAACTGGGAGCACTGTAGCATAATGTGAGCTGGGGCAGTGCGTAGCATAAAGTGAACTGGGAGCACTGTGGTATAATGTGAAGGGGGGCTATTGCATAATGTGAGCTGGGGGCATTACTGTGGAACAATTTGAACTGGGGACACAGTGGCATAATGTGAGCTGTGACACAATGTGAACTGGGAGCACTGTAGCATAATGTGAGCTGGGAGCACTGTAGCATAATGTGAGCTGGGGCAGTGTATAGCATAAAGTGAACTGGAAGCACTGTGGTATAATGTGAACTGTGTGGCATAATGTGAACTGGGCCACTGTTTAGCATAATGTTAACTGAGGCACTAATGTGAACTAGGGGCATTACCATTTGGAATAATGTGAACAAGAGACATTGTGGTATAATATGAATTGCTCCACTGTGGCATAATATAAAATGGAGGCACTGTTGCATATTGTGAACTGGTGCAGAGTATAGCATAAAGTGAACTAAGAGAACTGTGGCAAAGGTGTCTCATTATGATCATTTGGTATTCAACTTGCTGCAAGCAGAAGATCAGCAGTCTGGGGCCATTACTGTGTGTAATACTGTGTACTGGTAACACTGTATGGCATAATGTGACCTGTGGCACAATGTGAACTGGGAGCACTATGGTATAATGTGAACTGTGGGCAATTTGTGGCATAATGTGAACTGGGGCATTGTGTGACATAATGTGAAGTAGGGTACTATGTGGCATAATGTGAACTGTGGGCAATGTGTGGAGTAATGTGAACTGGTGACACTGTTGCACAATGTGAACTTGGGCATTAACATGTGAAATATTGTGAACTAGAGACACTGTGGCATAACATGAACTGGTGCACCATGTACATTTATGTGAATTGGGGCTCTGTGTGTTATAAAGTGATCTTGGAGCACAGTGTGGTATAATGTGAACTGGGGCACTGTTGCATAATGTGAGCTGTGGTAGTGTGTATTATAAAGCAAACTGAACTGGGGCATAATGTGAACTGTGGCATAAAACTATATGAACTGGGAGCATTACAATGTGGCAGAGCAGAGACGCCATCTGGTGGAGACTGCCTGGTCTGGTGTCCCGGGCCCGGCCAGAGAGGGGGGCCTGCACAGAGACAATCTTACCGGCGATGCAACATGGACCCCGGTGCATACCGGATCCTGACTGAAGATCCGCAGCGCTGGGCAGCCGTAACTGACAGCTGTCAGATTTGCAGAAAGTTCCCTTCAGTAGCTGTAACCTGAGAGCTATACTTCCCGGTATCCCCTCCCCTGGACCAGCCACCTTACCATGAGCTCAGAGCAGCCAGATCGGCATATGCCTGAGCTGTGATCACTGCACGCTTTCCTCCCCAGCACACTCTGCTACACGGATGCCACAGGGAACTCTCCCTTGCAACAGGCAGCAGCTGCAGTGAGGACTCCACAGCCACTGAGATAGAGGTAAATGGAGGATGGCAGCACAGAACAACAAAAGGAAATGTGTGTGTGAGGGGTGTCACTGGCAGGCAGAGGGGAGTGTTTGTGTGTATGGGGGATTTCACTGGTAGTCAGAGGAAAGTGTGTGTGTTTGTGGGGGTTCACTGGCAGGCAGAGGGGGGCGGGGGCACTGACAGACAGAATGGAGTGTGTGTGTATAGGGGATGTCACTGGCAGACAGAGGGGAATGTTTGTGTGTGGGGGTCACTGACAGGCAGAGGGGAATGTGTGTGTGTGGGGGTATCGCTGTGAGAGAAGGAAATGCTGAGAGAGAGAGAGGGGAATGTGGGGGGATCGCTGAGAGAAAGAGAGGGGAATGTGGGGGGATCGCTGAGAGAGAGAGAGAGGGCAATGTGGAGGGGATCGCTGAGAGAGAGAGAGGGCAAAGTGGAGGGGATCGCTGAGAGAGAGGGGGGAATGTGGGGGGATCACTGAGAGAGAGAGAGAGAGGGGAATGTGGAGGGGATCGCTGAGGGAATGTGGGGGGATCGCTGAGAGAGAGAGGAGAATCTGGAGGGGATCATTGAGACAGAGAGGAGAAAGTATGGGGTCATTGAGACAGGGGGGAATGTGCGTGGATCGCTTAGAGAGAGGGGAATGTAGGGGGGGTCACTGAGAGAGAAATGTGGGAGGGGTTATTGTGACTGTCTGGCACAATAAAGTTTTTTTTTTTTGTTATAGAGACAAGGCGCACGTGACGTCATGACATCACACGCGCTGCACCACCAACAGAGGAACTGCCCACAACGTGAAGAGGAGCATCCAGAAGATACAGGAGAAGGTAAGTGTCTGTGGGCTGTATGGGGCTGGATGCAGGGGCTGGCTGGAGAGACAGGAGGGGTGCTGGCAAGAGAGACAGAAGGGGTGCTGTCTAGAGAGAGAGAGAGAAGGGGTGCTGTCTAGAGAGAGAGAGAGAAGGGGTGCTGTCTAGAGAGAGAGAGAAGGGGTGCGGTCTAGAGAGAGAGATAGAAGGGGTGCTGTCTAGAGAGAGAGAGAGAAGGGGTGCTGAGTGGGACACTGTGGGGTTGGAGTTGCAGAAACACTGAGAGGGGGGCTTTGCCTATTTTGTAAGTTCCGGGCCCCACAACTTCTGATGGCAGCCCTGTGGCAGAGGGTCGCTATTGCAGTAAATTTATGCATTTAACCTTTTGGTTTCCTGTTGTATATTAAATAAAAGGTATTTTATATATACCATGGATCATGTCATCAAATGCATAGTTAAATACCCCTCACCTGCACACCACAAGCCTCCAGAGGGCAGATGACAAGGACGAAGTGGACTAGCAGACAACTTCTGATAAGTACATTCCATCTTACTTAATATATGCACAAATTATTCCACCCCACCCTGATACTGCATCAATTATTAGTGCTGATGTGTGAGACAGAGATCGACATCCTATCCAGATCCTACTGGGAACAATGCAAGTAAGGGGATTACAACATTCCATGCACTTAAGGACAATGTAGGAGCACCATATACCAACATTCTGCCTACAGTGTTTGACCACCTGACTATAAGGACTAAAAAGAACTAGGACTGCTCACATACGGAACACCTCCAAAAGTGAACTTGCAGAACACCCACCCTACAGCTTAACCCTAGACTTTGGTATCTGCGATCGCCAGATTGAGTATTGATAGTATCATTACAAAAATCATAACTACCATGCACACCACAGAACCTATCCAGGCATAATATACATAATATTAGAAGACACCATTCATATACTATAGTACAACTAATATTTATCTAAACAACATCTAGTTTACTTTGTTTTCTATGCCAAGGAGGTGAGGACACCCCCGGGGGTGGAATTGGTATGAAATACCGGCGGCCGATTCCCGTCAGCGGCAGCCCGACAGGAGCAGAGTGCGACGTAGCAGAAGCCCGACAGCGCTGGAAATCCCGATCGTGGATAGGTAAGTATCCACTAACCTAACCTAACCCCCCTAACCCTAACCCTCCTTAGGGGTGCCTAACCCTAATCCCCCTCTAAGTACCTAACCCTAACCATCCCCTTCCCCGCTGCCTAAACCTAAGTCCCCCGGGGGGGTGCCTAACCCTAATTCCCCCCCGGGGGTGCCTAACCCTAACCCTCCCTCCCCCTAGGCTAACCCTAACCCTCCCGGGGGGGTGCCTAACCCTAAGTCCCCCCCGGGAGCCCTAAACCTAACCCTCCCCCCCCCCGCGGCTGTCCACTATGATCGTGATGCCGGGCGCCGGTCTCCCGGCGTCCGGGAAATGCCGGGCGTCTACATCTAGACGCCCGGCATTTCACCCTTGCCGGGATAAGACAGTCGGGAAGCCGGCTGCCGGTAAATAGGCATGTTGGCTTCCCGATTGCCTCCCCCGGGGGTAGCAGCTAGTGGTATTAAGGTGAGAGCTGACCATACAATATTACTATACCCTGTATACATGAATTAAGTGAAATTTGTTAGAAATGTAGCCATTTAATTGTTACAAAAATGACACTATCTGCAGTGTCATGTACTAAAATTAATGACTGTAGAGAAATTCAAGCACTCGCTGACCTAGACAACAAACATGGTAAAATGTATTTTATATTGATTAGGTCAGGAAAGAAATCTTTAAATTACCAGCAATGTATTACGCAAACCAAATATAAAGCTGTCGTGTTAGATGACCTGCACCGTGCACTAGAACGTGACGATGTAGATAGCAAATGCAAAGCCGTAATGTAACATGTAGCTTTCCAAAAACAATTCATTCTCAAATTCAGCCGTTAATTGGAAATAGCAGAATGAGATGAAATAGCTATTAGTGTTGCTCTATACACAGTGATGCAGAGATGTACACTGATCCAATATCACAGCTGCTGTCCCGCCTGGAACTAAACTGAGACGCCCATCGGTGGCTTCGCAGATCCAAGGAAGTGTGTACTAATGACCCGGCCCAAAAATACGGACACCCCAAAAAATTTACTTGATTTTTGGGGTAAAAAAAAAAAATAGGGGAACAAAGTTTTAAAGTAGCGCAATTGATTCAGGGGGGGTCCCCATGTATGCGGCAGGTGTTTTGCAGAATACGGGTAGTAGCGGCAGGAACATTTTTGAGGAATTTTAAAAATGCACTTTAGGGACTTAAAAATATGCTTGCACCCATTTTCATGTACCCCAAATTTGATGGGCATATTTTTTTTTTGCAAAAAAAAAAACCTAAGTGCTATACTTCATCACTTCTTCAGAGCCGCAAAAAAGCACCTGCCGCGGCTATTTAAAAACCCTAATTACCTTCAGCGGGCAAAAACGGGGGTACCCACAATGATCCCCCATGTCTGGACATCATTAGGGGGGTCCCAGGATGAATTCCCGAAAATTCCCCAATGTTTTTCAATACTTACCTTTCCGCTGGGTCCCGTTTTCGCTGGTCCCTAACTGAATGCGGGGATAAAGCCCGATACTTTATCCCTGCAAAACCTCCGATGTGGAGCGAAAAGTCCAGCACAGACTTTTCGCTCCCTAATTGAATACTGCCCATATGGGTCTGATTTAGAGATGGACACTAATTTAATTACAACTGCGATCTCTCACAGATTACAGTTGTGAACATTTGCTAATTGTTATTATCCTTTATTTATGTGGAGCCACAAGTGTTCCGCAGCGCCTTACACAGTACATAAACTACAGTAATAAGTGAACAAGAAACAAGAAACTTACAGTACATTACAGTGCAGGACAAGGACATTGTTTATATACATTGCGGCATTAGCGATTAAATCACTCACAATAAGCAGCAGGGAGTCAGCAGTCACGTGTTAGGTGCCCTTGTGGGAAGTAAGGAGTAGAAGAAAGTCAGAAGAAAGCCCAGTGCTTAGAGACGCCCACTGAAAGCATTGTATATCCGCTGCACATGTACAAAACCAGAAACATCGGAAACATTGAACGCAGATCAGGCGGCCATCAGCCTTCTGAGTGAGTCTAAGCTGCCTCAGACACTGCGGTCTCCAGACACACAGAGGGCTCTCCTGCTGCCAGCAAGGACACAGTGGTCTCCAGACACACAGAGGGCTCTCCTGCTACCAGCAAGGACACAGTGGTCTCCAGACACACAGAGGGCTCTCCTGCTGCCAGCAAGGACACAGCGGTCTCCAGACACACAGAGGGCTCTCCTGCTGCCAGCAAGGACACAGCGGTCTCCAGACACACAGAGGGCTCTCCTGCAGTGAGTAAGGACACAGTGGCTAATTTATGCACTCCCTGAAAACAACATTTAAATGGCCCGACACGCCTGTGTTTTTCTAACCACCCCCCGTTACCTCTAGAGATGAGCGGTTCGGATTATGTGGAATCCGAACCGCTCCGAACATTGGGGATCCGAGTCCACCCTGTTCGGGTGTTCACCGTCTGACTCGGATCCCCGTTCGGGGCCGAACGGCGGCCGCCTGATGTCGGATTCTCACTAGAGAATCCGACATCAGGGCTCCTATTGTGTAGGGCAGAGCGCTGTGATAGCGCTCTGCCCTACACAGACACCAACAAACAGCCGCCAGCGGCAGCTGTGTGTTTGTTACAGCAGCCAATGAGAGTCACACAGACTCTCATTGGCTGCTGTACGGAGGGAACCGGCTGGAGCTCACACATGAGCTCCGTCTTCCGGCTCCCTCCTCAGCGTGTGACAGCAGAGCGGACAGCGCGGGAGCGGGGATTCAGGTAAGTTTTTTTTTTTTTTACTTATGCAAGGGCCGGGGGCGCTACTGGGGTGGGGGGTCTGCTACTGGGGGGGTCTGTTACTGGGGGGGCCTGCTACTGGGGGGGGCTATACTACTGGGGGGTCTGCTACTGGGGGGGCTATACTACTGGGGGGTCTGCTACTGGGGGGGGGCTATACTACTGGGAGGGTCTGCTACTGGGGGGCCATACTACGGAGGGGCCTGCTACTGGGGGGGCCATACTACTGGGGGGGCATACTACTGGGGGGGCTTACTACTACTGAGGGGGGCATACTACTGGGGGGGCCATACTACAGGGGGGGGCATACTACAGGGGGGCTATTACTGGGGCAGCCTACTACTGGGGGGGGGGCTGCTACTGGGGCAGCCTACTACTGAGGGGGCCATACTACTGAGGGGCCTGCTACTGGGGGGGCCATACTACTGGGGGGGCATACTACTGGGGGGGCTTACTACTACTGAGGGGGGCATACTACTGGGGGGGCCATACTACAGGGGGGGCATACTACAGGGGGGCTATTACTGGGGCAGCCTACTACTGGGGGGGGCTGCTACTGGGGCAGCCTACTACTGAGGGGGGCATACTACTGGGGGGGGCATACTACTGGGGGGCCATACTACTGGGGGGCCTGCTAATGGGGGGCATACTACTGGGTGGCATGCTAATGGGGGGCATACTACTGGGGGGGCCTGCTAATGGGGGGCATACTACTGGGGGGCATTCTACTGGGGGCACTGCATAGAGGACCCTACTACTGGGGGCATTGTGTAAGGGACACCGCTACTGTGGGCATTGTGTAAAAGGGGCACTACTGTGGGCATTGTGTAAAAGGGGCACTACTGTGGGCATTGTGTAAAAGGGGCACTACTGTGTGTCGTAACATAAATAAGAGACACTACTTTATGGTGTAATGTGAATCAGGCCCTATGTGCGGTGTAATGTGAATAAGATTGTGCACTGTGACTCCTTGGGCCGTAGCCCACTATGTAAACAAGTACTTTGATTCTGCTGGCCGTACCCCACTGGGTGGGTGCACTACTTTTCATTTCTGCCACTGCTGTGTGGCAATGTGTCATAGATGTGCTTTATACTGTGGTGTCTGTGTCGTTGTGCCGCTGCTTTGTCGCTTAGTAACTAGTCAGCTCACTGCAACCTTTGGCCAATAATGTTGAAAACAATATTATAAGCTGTGATATGGTATAAATTGACAGGAAATTAATGTTATTGAGGTTAATAATACTCTAGGAAGAAAAAAAAGAACAATTTATGTGATTTTAGCTTTTTTTGTAAATTTTTGTAAAAAAATCCAAATCCAAATCCAAAGCCGGACGACGAATTAGAACCAAATCCAAATCCGGCAAAAATGGTCCGGCGCACATCCCTAGTTACCTCCCCCTAATGTTTACTACAGTACTGTACTTGCTACTCACTTTTCGAGTGAATAATCTGTGCAAGCGTTGCATACCCGCTAGGCTGTTTAAGCGGGGTGCCGCGCCCTGTCCGATTTTAAAAGGGCAGAATGCACCCTACCCTTTTGGTGGTGCCCCGCTAAAACAAGACGCAGTGTTCTGCGGGTGGGAAATATAGTAGTACAGCGATCACTGCCGATGAATAGATGCTGTGTACATGGGAGGAGAGCTTGGAGTCAGCCTAGCATGTCTGTAAGTGCCGGGCACGCCCCCAAGAGTGATGATAATGGGATGCGTTTGAAAGACACACCCCTTTCCTCGTGGCCATGCTCCTTTTCGGGCGAGCTTCAGTATTCTTTTTAGGTCCGGCACCCTGCCTGGCACCGGATCTAGAGTGAACACTATGAGCGGAATAGCAATTAACTCTTTGCGCGTGTGTAGTGCAACTTTACATGCATCACAATGACAATCGCTCAATCTACGTAGATATCGCCATTGCGCCATCTCTGAATCAGACCCATAAATCAATGTTCTGATATCGTAATGACATCAACTGTGTTTCACGAACAAGTAACTGTTCCTGAAATAAGTACATTCCACCAACAGAACCTTTTTACTTTAGAGAATTTAATGACTTCTCGTATTGTGATTACATCAAAATCTATGAGATACCCAAAACTTTTTAAAAAAGTGAACAGGAACCTCTGGTCATCGGAAACAAAACTGTCTTTTTTGAGAAAACAAGGTACAGTATCTAGTATCAAAGTAAAGGAGGCCAGTAATGAGACTTTTGAGAGCTGTGAAAAAAATATCAATGAAGCATCTCTGGATTTAAGTTTTGAGGAAAGGCGTTTTTCTGACTATTTCATGCCTAAAGAACAGTTAATGAAGAAATGAAAGAAGTATTCATCACTCTTGTCATTAAAAAGGAGAGAGATGCAAAGGTCCAGTTTTTACAAAAGTTATCAAATGAGGAAAAAGTAATACTATACTTTCTATGCATGTATGACATATACTGGAAAATGTTTGCAAATAAATTAGATATTGCAAAAGGAGGAACTAAGGTTAAAATAGCTTAATATCCTGAAAACAGGACCTCCAGAGATCAGTTGCTGTCTGAAAGGGATCCTCTGGAGGGTTCCAGCCATTGGACCCCTCACATGATCTCCTTTAGTCCTCCCATCCCTTAGATATCTACCTAGAGGTGATATTCACTTACAGTACCCAGCAAGCAGCGCTCTAGCACTGCTCGGTGAGACAATTTCAAATGGTAATATCTCCAGGGGGTGGGGTCCTAAATTCGCCAAAACTGGGGTGAAAACAGCTGAGATCCCCATTTTCCAATGTTTTAGCCCTCCTAGAAGGCACCAAATGTGGTGACATCGGTAGAGTCAGGGTTCTTCCATGGAGAAGTGCTCCAGAGGGCACAGGAAGGGCTTTGCATGTATTCAGAAGACTGGCCTACCTTCTCCCCATGGAGCCCCCGGGGAGAAGGTAGGCCCAAAGGCTTGGCCCAGAATCGATCCAGGCCTAGTGGATCCTTTGTAGGGCAGGGTCTCAGTTTTCCAATATCACTCCCAAAAGCTTTTGCACCCTCACCCTGCAGCGCTAGAGAGAGCCAACCATGACCACCCTCGACCAATGACCATTGGTCATTAAAATTTTACTTTCCTGGCTTGTCACCATTGCAGTTTTGCCTAGTGAGCACATCAATTCACCAAAATTGGAGCTGAGGCAGCTGAGGGTCCCCTCTTTCCAACAAGTCAAGCACAACATATTAGGATCTCTGGAAGGCACCGAGCAGTGGATCTCCAGTGGAGTGTTGATTGCATAAGGCCAAGGAAGGCCAAGGAAAGGTTCCACAGGTACAGATGAGTCCACACATCTGCATGCAAAATACTATGTCACTTGCATATACACCCACAGCCGCATACAGAATATAGGCATGCTGCATACCACTTTAATCTGCAGAAGCTGCTTGTGCATCCTATTCGCAATGCTGCACAAATAAGATGCATCTGAAGGTAAAAATTTGCACAAAAAGACCCTCCGCATTACAGAGTCGCATGGTGCACATGTATTATATTTAACGTTACTTGTAGCACACAGAGGTAAGATGTATGTGGACAGGTCTGTACTAACTCCCCCTAGCTCTGAACTAAAGCGGTCCCTTGAAAATGACTTTGAGAAAATCAAAGTCAAGTGAGTCCAGGCCCAAAAGGGACTTTGCAGGGCAAATACTTGGCTTTCCATTGCTACCCCCTATGAGCCACTAGGCTGCTTCCCCACAGAGCTAGATTAAGCTGACTGCAACCTCATCAGACGTTTAGTGGTTGGTTAGAGGGGTCCACTTCAACTGGCTGCAATTTCTCATGGTGAGCACCTAAATTCACCAGATTTGGGGTGAAACTAGATGAAGGTCTTCTATTTCCAATGAGCTATGTGACAATATTTTAGGACTCTAGGAAAGCAGCAAACGGGGGTCACCGCTAAAGTGAAGTTTGCTTCGCAGGTAAGGGATCCACAGGGCCCGGGTTGGCCCCCATTTGTACCATGAGCCCAGCAGATTGGGGCCCCCCAGACTCTGAAATGAAGGGGTGCCCCAGAAATTACTATGAAATCTTCAGAGTTAGCAAGTCCAGCGCTTGGCTCTGGATCAATTTTGGCACAATAGGGCAGGGTCTTAGCTGTCCAATGCCCCCTCCCACAAGCTTCTTAACCCTTTTGGCCAACCTTGATCCCCCTAATCCCTTGACAATGGCCTAAGGCTGGGTCAGGGTGGTCCACTTCAATCGGTCGTGGTTCCTCTGGTAATCACATAAAATCACCAAATTTGAAAGGGGGACAGCTGAGGGTCCCCCCTTTCTAGTGAGACCTCGAAAGATACTAAGCTGGGGGCACTGGTGGAGTGAAGGTTGCTTCATGGGGAAGGGCTCCTCAGGTAGTCTGGGGCACCTTGCAAACTAACTTTCAGGGGAGACTTGAAAATAATTTTGAATTTTTCAAAATCTTGCATTTGGGCCAGAATCAAGTCAGGCCCAATGAAACTTGGGGAACTCCACCTTCCCCGAGCTTCTACCCATTCCCCCCACAGAGCTAGAGTCACTCTACTGTGGGTACCTCCATGTGCTGCCATCTGATGTCTGCTTAGGATGGGGGGACTGGCTTCAACTGGTTGTGATTTCTCAGAGTGAGTGCCTAATTCACCAAATCTGGAGGGGGGGGATAGTTGAGGGCCCCCTCTTTGTAGTGCAGGGTCTCAGCTGTCCAACACCACCCTCCACAAGCTTTTACACCCTAGAGTTGGCCGACCACCTGCCAGCGGCCGATGAAAATCGGCCTACCCCACTTCTTACGATCACAATTCAGCCTGGTGAGAACCTGAGTTCAACAAATTTGGAAGGGGGAAAGCTGAGGGTTCCCTCTTTTCAATGTGCTTTGGCACAAAATTTAGGACCACTGGAAGGGATTGAACGGGGAGCTCCAATAGGGTGCTGATTGCGCCGCAGGGAAGAACTCCACAGTGCCTCGGGTGGCCCCCAATGGTAGCCAGGAGCCCAGTCTACCTTGCCCCAATGGGACCTCCTGGGCTCTGAACTGAAGGGGAGCCCCAAAAATCACTCTGTAAACTTCTGAAGACTTGGAAAACACCCAGGACTTGGTATTATAGTGTGCACTCACCGTGGAAAGGATATAGGTACGGGACATTACTACAGGTATAATTTTAGAATCATTTCTAATTCCCCACCAGACATAAACTGAAAGGATTAATTCCTACATATGTTCAGAGGATTTCCTTTATAAATAGCAATTTATTACTTCAAGGCACACCAAATTTTGCCTAATAAACTACTGTTAGTGACTGAGTTCTACATTTATTGTCTTTTAATCTATGTTTTATTAAGAAATACAGGATACTTTAGTAAACTACAGTGAACTATTGTTACTTGTATTCATCCCACAATTCTTGAGCTGCTATATAATTTATACATTGTTTCTATTTACTTGGAATTGACTAGCCCATACAGCTCTATTGAATTAGGGTTTGAGGTTTGACTCACAAGTGCCTGGGTTCATTTTCTTTAACCATGTCAAAACTCTGAGCTGGCCAGCTGGTCCAGCACCCTCCCCCAGATAGCCCGAAAATTAAACTCACTCCTGGATTCACGGCAAGCATTGGAATCTTCACCCTATCCCTGTCTGGAGCAAACATCGAGGTGATGAAAGCTTGCTGATAACATGGGTGCCAGCCCCAGTTTTTGAGGCAGCAGTTTTTGGGGACTGAACCGTTGCTCGTGTAATTTTTTGCCAGGAGAGACCCCTGACAATCTCTACCCTAGCAGAAGTTTCAGGAGAGGCACTCCAGAAACACCACTGCCTCAACAACTTGGGCTGCATCTTTCACACCCAAAGCCATCCATCGTTCTGACTTTCGCTCTATGTAGAGGGGGCTCTTTCGATACTGGGCACCCTAGGAGACACAGAGGGTACTTAAGGGTCAGTGTGGAAGGCTTAAGGGTCAGTCCTTTTTCCAGAGTGAGGTATCTCAGATTGTTTTGAAGCAGCTGTGTCAGTTAATATCTCAGGTTGTTCTACTAGAACAAATAAAATGTCCATCTTCAAAACAAAAGCCAGTTGGTTTCTTAGGGAAAGATAGTGGAGAAGATGAGAGCAGTCAGCACATACCTCAAAGTACTAACCAAAAAAAATGAAAAAATTCTTGCAAGGACAAAAAATAGTTTAAAATAAAATTTTAGCTCACAAAAACCATGCTGTGGATAGGTGCTGTAACTGCAGAGCAGAAACTTTAAAGAGTGACCAAAGCTCTGATACACAAGATAGTGGCAATAGAAAATCTTCTGACATTGATAAAGTATGGTACTTAAAATCTGAGGCATATCCTATCAGTAAAAATGGATTTAATGATCTGAAGAGCCAGAGAGCACCAAGTAATGCTGAAAAGGACTCTATACAGCAGGAACAAATACATGAAGCAGTGATAGGAAAGTGGCCAGGATTGCAGATCTTTCATTGATGGTAATTGGCAAAGACAAAGAGAACTGAATATTGAGGAAATCAGCTGAATAGGAAAATACAAAAGCCGAGTTTACAGGACACAAAGGGAATACAAGCAAAGGCTCCTTATGCAGTGTAAAATGGGGAAAATAACCCTCTGTTTAACTTTACCATCCCTAAAATAAAAAGAGATACAGAAACGGCTTGTTTTCTTCATTGTACCCCAACGCGAAGAGAATTCAATGACATCATGGATACTTTCAATTAGGAAAGACTAAATATAGGCTGCGGGTTGAAGTCATCATGGAATTTTTTAGAAATTAAGCTTGTTGTCAATAATTATTTATAGCAAAACGTTTTTGAAAAGAGAATGGAAATAACAGAACTTTGTAGGCATGGAAGCCAGCTAGAGGGAAAGTTCTGCTTCCTGGTGGTACCAAACCAAGTTGCAACAGATATATCTAACCATGGTTTAACTATTTGAAATATGGCTACAAAAGTGCTGGGAAATCCAGAAATGGGGAGTGTATTTCTTCCAACATACTGATGAATATTACTCATCAGAGAAATTTATCTTAAAACCTATTGGTAGTTTTTAAAGTGCTGTAACACTTTAAAAGGAGTATATTTGGTAGTGCAGTTTTTTTTAGAAGTGGAGATGGTGCCCATAGCAACCAATCAGATTCTACTTAACATTTATCTAGCACCTTCTTAGATATGATCTAATTGGTTGCTATGGGCAACATTTCCACTTCTAAAAACCTGCACTTTAGTAAATACACCCCTAATTCTGCAAAGAAGGTAGCCTTGGATCCAACACCAAATTCTGACAGTCATGTATCAAAAAAGCACCATTATGGAATGATCCATTTGATTAGCAGTTTACAAATTGCCTGATATGCCTTAGTTACAGTAGATATTTTGAAGTAAAAAACCCTGTTACAAATTTAGGATAAGTACGCCTCCAACACAAATCCATTTATTCAGGAAATTATTAATTTACAAGCTGTACGGTGGCTCAAAGAATTTGTCTATTACTTTTAAAAGTGTATTTTCTTCTTGCTTTAGCTGATGATATGGCAGGTCATGTTGTTTTTTGCAGATGGCAGAATTTTCTACAGGCTGTTGCAGAATGATGACAACATTTTAAGGACCATGGAGAGCATCTCCTGCACACACCTCACTTGTTTTAGAACAGGCCTGGTCAACCTGTGGCTCTCCAGCTGTTGTGAAACTACAAGTCCCAGCATGCCTTGCCACCGTTTTGCTGTTAGGGAATGCTAAAACTTTGGCAAGGCATGCTGGGACTTGTAGTTTCACAACAGCTGGAGAGCCACAGGTTGGCCAGGCCTGTTTTAGAATAGTCTGGACCACGAATTGGGCAAAGCATGGAATGTGTTTAAAATTTGCCCATTGGAATTGCAGGCACAATGTTGGCTCCATTACCAGATATGAAAAATCCAGAGGGGAGTTTTAGTGGGCTGAGCCATTTGAATATATTACAAAGCTTATGCCATATGTATACACCAGTGTATGCCTTTGTGAAGCCAGCGATACATAACGCAGCTTGCCTGTGAATGAGTAGGTATTGTGTGGTAGCATTTCTGTGGTGACAGAATGAGCATGATAAAGGTGCTACTGCTATTGCTGCTTCTACTGCTGATGAGGGCGATGCCCCCATCCAGTGGGCTGTCAGGGCGATATAGCTTTTCGTTGACCAGCGATGCTTGTCCACAAATCTGTAGTGACTGTAGGTGGATAGGTAAGTGATGACCTTGGCTTTGACCTCCCTGTGTAGCAGTAGGATTGCTGTTCAAGAGAAATGGAATAAAGAGGGAATTTGGTAACGTGGGCAAATGACCTCTACTAATCTCAGAAAGAGGTGGATTTATCTGATCCTTTGGCCAGGTATAACAACAATGCCCTTATCATAGCCATGAGGTGGGAACACTGGTGGCCGCTTTACTTGTAGACTTTCATCACCATCATCTTCTTCTTCAAGTACAACACAGTCATCACCACCATCGGCCTCACTGTCAGACACTCAATTATCACCATCATACTGTTACAGATTAACAACATCTAAATTTCCATCCTCATTTTCAGATGATTTAGAAATTGTGGGAGGAGGCTACTCGGGAGTTATCACAGTTTCAAATGTGACCTAACACACACATGCCGGTCATGGACGCCCTTGGGCTCTCCTCTTTTTTCTGTGAACACTCATTTTGATCATCAGCCTCAGAGGTATTTTAAGTAATGGATAGGTCTTTTTTGGACATCTGGGGGTAAATTTACTAAAGTGAGAGTTTTTAGAAGTGAGTTTTAGAAGAGATGTTGCCCATAGCAACCGCTTATCCCCGTATTCAATTAGAAACCGGCGACAAAGTCACCTGGCGGAATGCAAACAGGCAAAAAGTGCTGTCAGATTTGGGGAAATCAATCTGACTCCCATGGTAGATACCCCGAATAGCCCTGCTGAAACTATTTGGGGTACTTAAATGCTCTCATTAGCTGCTAAATAGCGTCTTTGCACAAGTGGTGAAGAATAACATTTTGCAGTTTTTTTTGGTGAAAATAACTAGTCCCAGCAAATTTGGGGTACATGAAAATGGGTGGAAGCATGGTTAAGAATCGCAAAAGTGAGGTTTTAAATAACGTGAAAAATACACCTTCAGCAAGCATCTACAATAAAAAAAAGACCTCCCCCATACTTGCAAACCCCCACCCAAGTCTATTTTGCTAGTTTTTAAGTTTGTCCCCCAACTTTGTACTTTTTTGCCCCCTTTTTGAAAGTAAATTTTTGGGGTGTTCTTTTAATTTTTTTAGGAATTTTTTGACACAGTTTACCTTTGGGGACCTGTCCTAAGGGTGCAGGGTGGTTTCCCCACCTTTGCACCCCAAAACCGCAATTCTGCACTTTTTTACACCAGCTAATCATAGGCGAAACTTTTCCGCTAGGTACACTGCATTGCGTTTTCGCAACAGCAAAAAGTCGCCACCCACAATTGAATGCGGGGATAAGTTTTCCGCTGGTGAAATGACGTCACCAGCGAAACTTTTTTGTAGATAACAGCTTTTCGCCGCTAATTGAATACGGCCCTTAGAGTGAGAAGCTAGTGCTTGGGAAGTTGGAGGAGACTTGTGACCTGTGCTTGTTTCTACAAATACAGATGTGTCCTCATACACCTAGCCTTAGTACGTCACAAGTCTTTCTCACATCTTTTTCACTTGAATGTGCATCTTAGTCTTGGACAAAACCCCTTCACAAGACTGCACTAATTCATTAATACGGGACACTTTTATATCTGTGTGCGACTAAGTCCCAATCTGTACAATGGAACTTGGTGTGAATAAAAGCAGCGGCACCTGTAACGTATCACTTCCTATCCATGCTTGCCGACTTTCTGTCTGCCTCTACCAGGGGGCAGTCAGGTTGGTACTGCAGAGGGCGTACCGGCAGTAATAGTGGTCAGTGAGGGGGCGTGGCAGCGCAATCACATCATCACGGCCCCGTCCCCTGATTTACAATGGTGAGATTTCCGGCATTGTAAAGCAGGGGATGGGGCTATGATGATGCGATTCAGTGCGAATTGCGTCATCGGACCTCTCCAGACTGCTCACTTTGGCAGGTAAGTACTGGGGTGCGTGGAGAAGCAGGTGGTGGTGGCCAAACAGGGAGACTTGACCTCTCCAGATGGGGCCGGGAGTACCACCCGATATGCGGGAGACTCATGGCCATTACGGAAGAGTTTGCAAATATAACATATATAGGGGTCTAGTTACTAAGCAGTATTAGGAGACAGAGTGAAAAGTGATAAGGTGCCAGCCAATCAGCTCCCAACTGTCATTTTTCAAACACAGCCTGTGACATGGCAGTTGGGAGCTGATAGGCTGGCACCTTATCACTTTTCAAGCGCCTGTGTCCCATAAGTAAAGGGCTGGCTGGCTCATTTCTTAAAGGGTGGTGTAACCCACAAAGTGCACTAGTCTCCAACAAAAATAAAAAATTATTTTCTGTGTTTGTGTGCGCCTTAGCCGCACGTATATATCAATATAAAATAAATGGAGGACCAAACTTTCTCCGATAAAAATAAAATAGGGAAAGATCAAGAACCACTTCCTCTTAGTGCTGAAGCTGCTGTCACTAGTCATGACATAGACGATAACATGCCATCAACGTCGTCTGCCAAGGCCAATGCCCAATGTCATAGTAGAGGGCACATACAA
Organism: Taudactylus pleione; assembly: GCA_031769625.1. Lineage (NCBI taxonomy): Eukaryota > Metazoa > Chordata > Amphibia > Anura > Myobatrachidae > Taudactylus > Taudactylus pleione. The sequence continues at coordinate 1,856,123 of JAUIMM010000066.1, forward strand.
TCCCAAATGACAAAGTTCAGGAAAATGACCTTGAAAAAAACATTTAAATCATCTGAAGAGAAACGTAAACTTGCCAATATGCCATTTACGACACGGAGTGGCAAGGAACGTCTAAGGTCTTTCCCTATGTTCATGACTAGTGGTTCAGCTTCACATGACGATGGAAGCCCTCCTCACTCTAAAAAAATCAAAAGAGTTAAGCTGGCAAAAGCACAGCGAAGAACTGTGTGTTCTAAGAAGATATCACAAATCCCCAAGGAGAGTCCAAGTGTGGTGGTGGTTGCGATGCCTGACCTTCCCAGTACTGGACGGGAAGAGGTGGCTCTTTCCACCATTTGCACGCCCCCTGCAAGTGCTGAAAGGAGCACCCACAGTCCACTTGCTGATATGCAAATTGAAGATGTCACTGTTGAAGTACAACAGGATGAGGATACTGGTGTAGCTGGCGCTGAGGAGGAAGTTGGCGAGGAGGATTCTGATGGTGATGTGGTTTGTTTAAATCAGGCTCCGGGGGAGACAGTTGTTGTCCGTGGGATGAAAAAGCCCATCACGGTCATGCCTGGGCAGAAGACCAAACATTCCACCTCTTTGGTCTGGCAATATTTCTATCCAAATCCGGACAACAACTGTCTTGCCATATGTACCATATGTAAAGGTGAAATAAGTAGGGGTAGGGACGTTAACCACCTAGGAACATCCTCCCTTATACGGCACCTGCAGCGCGTCATAAAAAGTTACTGTCAAGTTCAGAAACTTTGGCTAAGACCGTAAGCAGTCCAGGGACACCTAAATCCCTTTTTCCTGTTTTATCCAAGGAATCGGAGGATGAGGAGGATGAGGACGACATCTTGCCTCCGTAGAGCCAGTTTGTGCATGGACAGATTAATTGCCAGCTTGTTTTGTGGGGGCCCAAACGAACCAATCATTTCAGCCACAGTCATGTGGCAGACCCTGGCGCTGAAATGATTGGTTTGTTAAGTGTGCATGTCCTATTTATACAACATAAGGGTGGGTGGGAGGGCCCAAGGACAATTCCATCTTGCACCTCTTTTTTTTATTTGCATTATGTACAGTTTGGGGCCTAGTTTTTCAAACTGCCATCCTGTCTGCCACTGCAGTATCACGCCTAGATGGGTCACGTGTTTGTGCCGCCCACTCGTGTCGCTTAGCATAGTCATCCAGCTACCTCGGTGCAACCTTTTGGCCATAAAAACAATATTGTGAGGTGTGAGGTGTTCAGAATAGACTGGAAATGAGTGGAAATGAAGGTTATTGAGGTTAATAATAGCATAGGAGCAGAAAAACCCACACATTCTGTGATTTTAGCTGTTTTTATGCTTTTTTTTCAAAGAAATACAGATCCAAAACACAAAACCCAAAACCCAAAACACAGAAGGGTGGTTTTGGCAAAACCAATCCAGATCCAAAACACGAAGAAAGATCCAGATCCAAAACTAAAACACAAAACACGAAAAGTGGCCGGTGCACACCCCTAATATTAAGCAATATATTGCAAGTTATTTAAAAAGATTCACACTATCAATGTGGTGTAACTAACAAAACTAATAACCTGGCCTGTTCTAAAGACGCACCAGTGATGCTGCTGTAAAATGGGGCAATCTAGCGGATTTACTCATTAAAAACTAACAGGACTAATTTCTCTGTCAGGGTTAAACCTAAACTTAGTTGATTCAGGTGCATTTCTGTTATTACCTTTAATTATCTTTTGACAGGAGATTTAAGCACCCATACATCCTTTATATCATCATTATATGTCACCATAGTCTTTTCTCTGCAGCAAAGATAGAAGGAACATTTGGAGAAAGCAGGGTGGCATTAGGACAGTGCTGAACTCTGACAAGAAGGAACAAAAGAGACTGACTTTTTCCTAGGGAACTAAAGCTACACTTTAGCTATTACCGTGAGGAGGTGACAGGGGTCGTAAATTAAAGCAACTTGCAAAATTTTCTGAAATCCTTTTTTCTCATTATGTCTGTAATAAAGCAAGCACAGCGTCTCTCAGTAACTGTCTAACATGGCGAGTGTGGGGGTGCTGAGGTGTAGTTAGAGCAGGATAGTGTGGGGGTGCTGTGCTGAGGTGTAGTTAGAGCAGGATAGTGTGGGGGTGCTGTGCTGAGGTGTAGTTAGAGCATGATAGTGTGGGGGTGCTGTGCTGAGGTGTAGTTAGAGCAGGATAGTGTGGGGGTGCTGTGCTGAGGTGTAGTTAGAGCAGGATAGTGTGGGGGTGCTGTGCTGAGGTGTAGTTAGAGCAGGATAGTGTGGGGGTGCTGTGCTGAGGTGTAGTTAGAGCAGGATAGTGTGGGGGTGCTGTGCTGAGGTGTAGTTAGAGCAGGATAGTGTGGGGGTGCTGTGCTGAGGTGTAGTTAGAGCAGGATAGTGTGGGGGTGCTGTGCTGAGGTGTAGTTAGAGCAGGATAGTGTGGGGGTGCTGTGCTGAGGTGTAGTTAGAGCAGGATAGTGTGGGGGTGCGGTGCTGAGGTGTAGTTAGAGCAGGATAGTGTGGGGGTGCTGTGCTGAGGTGTAGTTAGAGCAGGATAGTGTGGGGGTGCTGTGCTGAGGTGTAGTTAGAGCATGATAGTGTGGGGGTGCTGTGCTGAGGTGTAGTTAGAGCAGGATAGTGTGGGGGTGCTGTGCTGAGGTGTAGTTAGAGCAGGATAGTGTGGGGGTGCTGTGCTGAGGTGTAGTTAGAGCAGGATAGTGTGGGGGTGCTGTGCTGAGGTGTAGTTAGAGCAGGATAGTGTGGGGGTGCTGTGCTGAGGTGTAGTTAGAGCAGGATAGTGTGGGGGTGCTGTGCTGAGGTGTAGTTAGAGCAGGATAGTGTGGGGGTGCTGTGCTGAGGTGTAGTTAGAGCAGGATAGTGTGGGGGTGCGGTGCTGAGGTGTAGTTAGAGCATGATAGTGTGGGGGTGCTGTGCTGAGGTGTAGTTAGAGCATGATAGTGTGGGGGTGCTGTGCTGAGGTGTAGTTAGAGCAGGATAGTGTGGGGGGTGCTGTGCTGAGGTGTAGTTATAGCACGATAGTGGGGGTGCTGTGCTGAGGTGTAGTTAGTGCATGATAGTGTGGGGGTGCGGTGCTGAGGTGTAGTTAGAGCAGGATAGTGTGGGGGTGCTGTGCTGAGGTGTAGTTAGAGCATGATAGTGTGGGGGTGCTGTGCTGAGGTGTAGTTAGAGCAGGATAGTGTGGGGGTGCTGTGCTGAGGTGTAGTTAGAGCAGGATAGTGTGGGGGTGCTGTGCTGAGGTGTAGTTAGAGCATGATAGTGTGGGGGTGCTGTGCTGAGGTGTAGTTAGAGCAGGATAGTGTGGGGGTGCTGTGCTGAGGTGTAGTTAGAGCAGGATAGTGTGGGGGTGCGGTGCTGAGGTGTAGTTAGAGCAGGATAGTGTGGGGGTGCTGTGCTGAGGTGTAGTTAGAGCATGATAGTGTGGGGGTGCTGTGCTGAGGTGTAGTTAGAGCAGGATAGTGTGGGGGTGCGGTGCTGAGGTGTAGTTAGAGCAGGATAGTGTGGGGGTGCGGTGCTGAGGTGTAGTTAGAGCATGATAGTGTGGGGGTGCTGTGCTGAGGTGTAGTTAGAGCAGGATAGTGTGGGGGTGCTGTGCTGAGGTGTAGTTAGAGCAGGATAGTGTGGGGGTGCTGTGCTGAGGTGTAGTTAGAGCAGGATAGTGTGGGGGTGCGGTGCTGAGGTGTAGTTAGAGCATGATAGTGTGGGGGTGCGGTGCTGAGGTGTAGTTAGAGCATGATAGTGTGGGGGTGCTGTGCTGAGGTGTAGTTAGAGCAGGATAGTGTGGGGGTGCTGTGCTGAGGTGTAGTTAGAGCAGGATAGTGTGGGGGAGCTGTGCTGAGGTGTAGTTAGAGCAGGATAGTGTGGGGGTGCTGTGCTGAGGTGTAGTTAGAGCATGATAGTGTGGGGGTGCTGTGCTGAGGTGTAGTTAGAGCAGGATAGTGTGGGGGGTGCTGTGCTGAGGTGTAGTTATAGCACGATAGTGGGGGTGCTGTGCTGAGGTGTAGTTAGAGCAGGATAGTGTGGGGGTGCGGTGCTGAGGTGTAGTTAGAGCATGATAGTGTGGGGGTGCTGTGCTGAGGTGTAGTTAGAGCATGATAGTGTGGGGGTGCTGTGCTGAGGTGTAGTTAGAGCAGGATAGTGTGGGGGGTGCTGTGCTGAGGTGTAGTTATAGCACGATAGTGGGGGTGCTGTGCTGAGGTGTAGTTAGTGCATGATAGTGTGGGGGTGCGGTGCTGAGGTGTAGTTAGAGCAGGATAGTGTGGGGGTGCTGTGCTGAGGTGTAGTTAGAGCATGATAGTGTGGGGGTGCGGTGCTGAGGTGTAGTTAGAGCATGATAGTGTGGGGGTGCTGTGCTGAGGTGTAGTTAGAGCAGGATAGTGTGGGGGTGCTGTGCTGAGGTGTAGTTAGAGCATGATAGTGTGGGGGTGCTGTGCTGAGGTGTAGTTAGAGCAGGATAGTGTGGGGGTGCTGTGCTGAGGTGTAGTTAGAGCAGGATAGTGTGGGGGTGCTGTGCTGAGGTGTAGTTAGAGCAGGATAGTGTGGGGGGTGCTGTGCTGAGGTGTAGTTATAGCACGATAGTGGGGGTGCTGTGCTGAGGTGTAGTTAGAGCATGATAGTGTGGGGGTGCGGTGCTGAGGTGTAGTTAGAGCATGATAGTGTGGGGGTGCTGTGCTGAGGTGTAGTGAGAGCAGGATAGTGTGGGGGTGCTGTGCTGAGGTGTAGTTAGAGCATGATAGTGTGGGGGTGCTGTGCTGAGGTGTAGTTAGAGCAGGATAGTGTGGGGGTGCTGTGCTGAGGTGTAGTTAGAGCACGATAGTGTGGGGGTGCTGTGCTGAGGTGTAGTTAGAGCATGATAGTGTGGGGGTGCTGTGCTGAGGTGTAGTTAGAGCAGGATAGTGTGGGGGTGCTGTGCCGAGGTGTAGTTAGAGCAGGATAGTGTGGGGGTGCTGTGCCTAGGTGTAGTTAGAGCAGGATAGTGTGGGGGAGCTGTGCTGAGGTGTAGTTAGAGCAGGATACTGTGGGGGTGCTGTGCTGAGGTGTAGTTAGAGCAGGATATTGTGGGGGTGCCGTTCTGAGGTGTAGCTAGATCAGGATTGTGTGGGGGTGCTGTGCCGAGGTGTAGTTAGAGCAGGATAGTGTGGGGGTGCTGTGCCTAGGTGTAGTTAGAGCAGGATAGTGTGGGGGAGCTGTGCTGAGGTGTAGTTAGAGCAGGATACTGTGGGGGTGCTGTGCTGAGGTGTAGTTAGAGCAGGATATTGTGGGGGTGCCGTTCTGAGGTGTAGCTAGATCAGGATTGTGTGGGGGTGCTGTGCTGAGGTGTAGTTAGAGCATGATAGTGTGGGGGTGCTGTGCTGAGGTGTAGTTAGAGCAGGATAGTTTGTGGGTGCTGTGCTGAGGTGTAGTTAGAGCAGGATAGTGTGGGGGTGCTGTGCTGAGGTGTAGTTAGAGCAGGATAGTGTGGGGGTGCTGTGCTGAGGTGTAGTTAGAGCAGGATAGTGTGGGGGTGCTGTGCTGAGGTGTAATTAGAGCAGGATAGTGTGGGGGTGCTGTGCTGAGGTGTAGTTAGAGCAGGATAGTGTGGGGGTGCTGTGCTGAGGTGTAGTTAGAGCAGGATAGTGTGGGGGTGCTGTGCCTAGGTGTAGTTAGAGCAGGATAGTGTGGGGGTGCTGTGCTGAGGTTTAGTTAGAGCAGGATAGTGTGGGGGTGCTGTGCCGAGGTGTAGTTAGAGCAGGATAGTGTGGGGGAGCTGTGCTTAGGTGTAGTTAGAGCAGGATAGTGTGGGGGTGCTGTACTGAGGTGTAGTTAGAGCAGGATAGTGTGGGGGTGCTGTGCTGAGGTTTAGCTAGTTCAGGATAGTGTGGGGGAGCTGTATTGAGGTATAGTTTGAGCAGGATAGTGTGGGGGTGCTGTGCTGAGGTATAGTTAGAGCATGATAGTGTGGAGATGCTGTGCTGATGTGTAGTTAGAGCAGGATAGTGTGGGGGTGCTGTGCTGATGTGTAGTTAGAGCAGGATAGTGTGGGGGTGCTGTGCTGAGGTGTAGTTAGAGCAGGATAGTGTGGGGGTGCTGTGCTGAGGTGTAGTTAGAGCAGGATAGTGTGGGGGTGCTCTGCTGAGGTGTAGTTAGAGCAGGATAGTGTGGGGGTGCTGTGCTGAGTTTTATAAATTTCATATAGGCTTGCAGATGTGTAACCATTATAGAGTAGTTATACAGTTAAATAAGGTTATTGTATCTGCCATAGCCAATTAACGTTGATGTTCCTAAAATGTGCGTGAGATTATAAATGAAAACGTTCCTATTAACGACTTGCAACTTTGTCACTAAAAGTGTATACAAACTCCACTGAACACAGCTATAGATATTTAGATGTGAGAAAGGCTATCTTCTATTTATGAACACTATATAAGTATACTATTGATTGCAAATAAGGGGTTTGTATCATCTTGACAACAGATACAATTACCTTATGTTTGTTGTCATATGCAATTTAGAACTATAATGTTTAAGAAACAATGGTGCTCAATCATTATACCCACTGTAGAACAACTTAAAATTGAGATTCTGGGAGAAATACCTACAACCTGTATTAATAAAGGGTGTACCCTTGTACACATGTATTAGAATAATAACTATACAATATCACTTGAGTCCTTTTTGTGTATAGACTGATACATAATAAAGGAAATACTCCCACAACATTTACAAATTGCCCTCAAAACTAGGGGCTAAGTGTTGGCCAATAATTGACTGACACAGGTACAGGGTGATTATTGATCTATGATCTCAGATGATTAGTGCTAAGGGTTAACTTTTGGCAAAGAATATTAATGAATCTACCATAATATTAGGTCTGTCTGGCAATATACTGTAATATGTCAATATATATGATGGCTATATGAAGACATATTAACCTTGGTAGTATGAATGCATCCTATGAGTATAAGAACATTAATGAGTATGACATACAGTGCCTTGCAAAAGTATTCACCCCCTTGACGTTTTCCCTTTTTTGTTACATTACAACCTGTAATTTTTTTTTTTTTCATCTGAATTTTATGTGATGGATCAGCACAAAATACTCTAATTTAGTGAAGTGAAATGAGAAAAATATATTTAAAAAATAATCTTTATAAATAAAAATCTGAAAATTGGCATGTGCATATGTAATCACCTCCTTTGCCATGAAGCCCATCAAAATTACCTTCAGAAGTCACATAATTAGTGAAATGAAGTCCCCCTGTGTGACATCTAAGTGTCACATGATCTGTCAGTATAAACACACCTTTTCTGAAAGACCCCAGAGGCTGCAACACCACTAAGCAAGAGGCATCACACCATGAAGACCAAGGAGTTCTCCAAACAAGTCAGGGACAAAGTTGTTGAGAAGTACAATTCTGGGTTGGGTTATAAAAAAAATATCCAAATCTTTGATGATCCCCTGGAGCACCAACAAATCCATCATCATCAAATTGAAAGAACATGGTACCACAACAAACCTGCCAAGAGAGGGCCACCTACCAAAACTCACAGTCCGGGCAAGGAGGGCATTAATCAGAGAGGCAGCACAGAGACCAAAAGGTAACCCTGAAGGAGCTGCAGAGTTCCACAGCAGAGACTGGTGTGTGACCACAATAAGCCGTACACTCCATAGAGCTGGGCTTTATGGAAGAGTGGCCAGAAAAAAGCCATTACTTAGTGATAAAAATAAGAAGACACGATTTGAGTTTGCCAAAAAGGCATGTGGGCGACTCCCCAAATGTATGGAGGAAGAAGGTGCTCTGGTCAGATGAGACTAAAATTTTACTTTTCCGCCACCAAGGAAAATGCTATGTCTAGTGCAAACTCAACACATCCCATCACCCCAAGAACACCATCCCCACAGTGAAACATGGTGGTGGCAGCATCATGCTATGGGGATGTTTTTCAGCAGCAGGGACTGGGAAACTGATTTGAGTCGAGGGAAAGATGGATGGTGCTAAATACAGGGATATTCTTGAGCAAAACCTGGTTCAGTCTGCCTGTGATTTGAGACTGGGACGGAGGTTCACCTCCCAGCAGGACAATGACCCGAAGCATACTGTTAAAGCAACACTCGAGTGGTTTAAGGGGAAATATTTAATTGTGTTGAAATGGCCTAGTCAAAGCCCAGATCTCAATCCAGTTGAGAGTCTGTGGTCAGACTTGAATATTGCTGTTCACAAGCTGAAACCATCCAACATGAAGGAGCTGGAACAGTTTTGCCTTGAGGGATGGGCAAAAATTCCAGGGGCAAGATGTGGCAAGCTCATAGAGACTTATCCAAAGCGACTTGCAGCTGTAATTGCCGCAAAAGGTGGTTTGACAAAGTACTGGCTTTACGAGGGTAAATAGTTATGCACGCTGAGGTTTTCTGTAATGTTGTAATAAATGTTGTTTGATTCACAATATAAAAAAAACCCCACAACTTCACAGTTGTAGGCATATTCTGTGAATGAAATGATGCACACCATCACACAATCCATTTTAATTCCAGGTTGTGAGGCAACAAAACATGAAAAATGCAAAGGGGGTGAATACTTTTGCAAGGCACTGTAACTTACTAAAGCTAAGGAGTGGTCAGTCCAGTAATAAAATATGCCTGTACACATGTAGGCTAATTGAGGATATTGTGACCATTATATGATATACAGAAGAACACTTGATATCTACTACAGTATGTGGAAATATAATGCTCATTATTTGATAACACAACCATTAGAATATGTGTGCAACATAAGAGATCAATCTTCTTCTATTTTGTATTCTGGAAATCTTCATTTTTGTCAGTTGGCAACACCCCCAAATTTGATACAATTCTTAAAATTAATAATTCATCATTAAATACACACACACACACACACACACAGGTAAAGTAGTTCCCTTTACAAGGAATATTTCATGTGTATAAGTTATGGAGCTGCTAAGTCAAAGGAGTTTATTTACGAAGCGTCGGGTTGTAAAATCTGGCGCTGCCGTGTCTTGCTACTGAAGGAAAAGCATCACCTTTTTGAATATTGGGCATGAAGACGATCGGTGCCGCCGGGTTTTTCGACACTTTGTAAATAAATAGCAAAGTCTACAAAAAAAATAATATACAAATCTCCAGCTCAATGTAATTGCTTTTTTGATTGGATTAAAGAATTAAATTAAATTATTAAATTAATTAGTTTGTTGTTTGACATTCAAAAGCCTCTCATGAGAAACAATAAAGACTGGCTTTGAGCTGAAACCAGCATCATCTTGTGTAAATCTGTGGCAAGGACTGAGACAGAGGTATCACCGGGTCTGGTGTCACCTGGTGAGCACTTCATAGCCCCCTCCTGCGTGGCGTGACCTAAAATAAAGGGAAAATCCCAATGACATCACTCTGGGGTGTACCCAGCATTCCCGGAGATGATGATCTATCCCCGGATACTAGTGCCTGCACTGTCAGCTCTTCCTATGTGACAGGAGCAGAGTGCTGCAGGATAATGTCACCACGGGACTTGCGTCCATCTCTGAATCTGACCAATTATCCCTTAAATCAATCAGAGGAAACCCCTAATTCCGAAAATGTTGACATTTGGCCTGATTCAGCAAGGAACGCAGTTGCTAATACGCACGCAATCGGCCAAATTGTTGCGTACTGCGCATGTGTATATATCGCAGTGTGCGTGCGTGAACCGGCTGCTGCGAAAGGGACTGTGATCGAAGTGACCACGCAGACCCATCGCAGAGTGATTCACAGGAAGTGCCGTTTGCGAGTGGTGACGGGGGGTGGTCAGGGAAACGCAGGTGTGCCAGTGCGTATGAACGACATTGCAGGGGCATGCATAAATTAACCACTGCGATGCCAGACGCAGCCTGAGACCTCATTGCGTTCAGAGATTGTGCAAGTGTGCATGAGGCTGCTGGTTAGTAGATCCCGGCTCCCTGACTGTGCCTCGCTGTGTTTGGCAGATCCCGGCACCCTGACTGTGCCTCGCTGTGTTTGGCACATCCCGGCACCCTGACTGTGCCTCGCTGTGTTTGGCAGATCCCGACACCATAACTGTGCCTCACTGTGTTTGGCAGATCCCGGCTCCCTGAATGTGCCTCGTTGTGTTCGGCAGATCCCGGCTCCCTGACTGTGCCTCGCTGTATTTGGCAGATCCCAGCTCCCTGACTGTGCCTCACTGTGTTTGGCAGATCCCGGCTCCCTGTCTGTGCCTCGCTGTATTTGGCAGATCCCGGCTCCCTGACTGTGCCTCGCTGTGTTTGGCAGATCCCGGCTCCCTGAATGTGCCTCATTGTGTTCGGCAGATCCCGGCTCCCTGACTGTGCCTCGCTGTATTTGGCAGATCCCAGCTCCCTGACTGTGCCTCACTGTGTTTGGCAGATCCCGGCTCCCTGTCTGTGCCTCGCTGTATTTGGCAGATCCCGGCTCCCTGACTGTGCCTCGCTGTGTTTGGCTGGCGCTTTAGATTATTAACAGCTATTGGAATGTCTTCAACACATTTTATTTTCCAACTATTGTCTTTTTCTTCTGCAATATGTCGCTCCTCTGACATTTTCCTTCCTTCCCCATCGCAGACTTCTGTTTGCAGATCAACTCATTCATTATCATTTCAGTTACTATGGTAATTCCCTAGTTTTGGGATATTGGAATTTCTAAATAGTATTTGCATTTAAAGGGCTAAGAAACCCCCTGTCTGCAAAACACTATTTATTGTGGTGCAGCCGGGGGACTGAACAGCATCAGTACAGATCTCATCATGAAAGCTGCCTCGGGAATTGGATGTGAGCAGCGGTTTCCTACAATATATATATATATGGAAATAGTAGTTCTTGGATCGCGCACAGTGTATTAACCTGATTGTGACATTAAAGTGCAGGTGTCATACATATGAAAAGTTAATCGACCACTTGAATCCTTCAAATAAGAGGAGGCAGCAGTCCCTTCCGTAGGTCTGTATGGCAATCAGATGAAATAGTGATCTGGAAAATGGGGTGGAAAGGACAAGCGCCAAATAGTGTAATAAATGAAAAAATAATTGTGCCCGTGCTCAAATAATAATGTGCGTACCAAAAGATAAATCTTTAAGGCTTATCTGTAAATCTTGTCAGTCGATTGAGTATACAAAGCTGGACCCGGGTTACTGGTGCCAGATAGGACCTTAGTAGGGAAAGGCTCTTGACAGAGCCAGGTGAAGAAGAAAAATAATATAGTGTAGTAATTTCAGAATACTGAGTCTCGTAATAAATGGTTATGCGTACCCGATAGATTCTTGTGTAGATGCATATAGTGTTAACCTTTGGTAACTTTATCCAGGTTTCTTCCTTATTTTTCAGCCCCAAAAGTACCCACATAAAGTGGTGATGGTCTTTAAATGAAATGAATAACCATCATCAGCACTGGTGTACTTAAACAGGGGGACTTTATTACATAAATGGGGTAATAGACAAAGTATAGGACAAGTTAACACAAAAAGTAAAAAAATTAGCTTATCTGTAAGGTGGTGTCAAGGTCTGTCTGAGAGAGGCTGGCAGTGCCCAACGCGTTTCGTCCTTTGGACTTCCTCAGGGTTCCTCAGGGGTACGAGACTCAGTATTCTGAAATTACTACACTATATTATTTTTCTTCTTCACCTGGCTCTGTCAAGAGCCTTTCCCTACTAAGGTCCTATCTGGCACCAGTAACCCGGGTCCAGCTTTGTATACTCAATCGACTGACAAGATTTACAGATAAGCCTTAAAGATTTATCTTTTGGTACGCACATTATTATTTAAGCACGGGCACAATTATTTTTTAATTTATTACACTATTTGGCGCTTGTCCTTTCCACCCCATTTTCCAGATATATATATATATATATATATATATATATATATATATTACTATAACACATATTATTATGACTATATTTCCCAAACTGTTTTGAAGCCAAAATAAATAAATTTTCTTAATTATAGTATGAAAATCTCTGTACATGTGCATAAAGCAGCTCAGATACATAATCTATGGGGACTGTTGTGTTGCGGGTTTGCAGCGGATATTTCCGATATTTGCTGAGGATCACTTTAATCAATAAGGGGAAGCATATTTATTGCAGCAAACCTCAGAAAACTGCATTGAAATATACCACCAAGCAGAGGCGTCACTTACCTGGGTGACACCCGGTGCGGCTGGCTGGAGTTCTCCTGCGCGCCTCATGGGCATGTGTATGAAAGGGGCGTGGCTTTGCTCCATAAAGCCACGCCCCTTATATGTGCCGATCTTGGGAGTGTTCCCGCCCCCTGTTCTCAGTACACAGTGGGCTTACCCAGTGCTCCAGCAGCTGGTGGAGCAGCCTACCCCTGCCTCTCTCCGGGTTCTGGCTTCTCGGTGACGCCATCTGACAGGGTGACACCAAAAACACAGAGCAGCTCTGCTATTTTGGTGTCAACCCCTTGGATTGTGTCACCCTGTGCCACCCGCACCCTCCTTGTGACACCAGTGCCACCAAGGGAGATAAAACACCTCCCCATGGGACTGCCTGTCCAATGTGCACTTATTAGCAGAGAGTGTTTCCAATGAGAAACCAGTGCCCCCAAGGTCATCTTAGCAGCGTGGGCCCTGGGCAAAGCAATGCACTGGGGCCCCTACCCACCCATTCACGGGAAAAAATGGAAATGGTCAATAAAATGAAACCCTCCAGCATGCCCATCAGACCTCCCACACATGCAGAGAGACTGGTCTGAAGCCGGCAGATGAACAGAAACTGGGACTGTGGTGAGTACTGGTCACCGAGGGGGGGAATGGAGTGGGGGAGGTTAGATCAGAATACAGTGCACCGGCGTCCAACTTATAAAATTATCACCAATTTACCAACTGGCTGCAGCTGCAGGGGGGCGGGTTGGCGGGCCCCTACAAGCTTCGGGCCCTTGGGCAACTGCCAAACAAGCCCAATGGAAGAGATGGCCCTGAGTGTCCCTGATAGGCAGGTACTGGGACATGGTGCATTTTGCTGAGGAGGGCTGAGCCCCTAGATAAAATACACCACTGTTCCTTATGCCCACTAGAACTTCCTCTTACATAAACCCGGAGGTCCGTACCCTGCAAAGGACAACTTTTATGGGAAACACTGTCCTTTGTGGTTATAGTCGCAGTTGTACATGCATATGGCGGTAATAAATGCCGCTATGCAAGCGATAAGTGGCGGATGTATCACATGGAATATGCAATCTTGATATATCCTACCACATGGAGATGCATCATGCATTCTAAAGAGTGGATCAACTGTGATGTAGCATTTATCAAGTACATTCTATAAAATGATAGGTAGAAGCTGATTGGTTGCTATGGGCAACTTCTCCACTCTTTAAAACTGTTGATACATCTCCCCCATAGAGACACCAATGCAGTGTAGATGAACACTTAACATAAATCGCACTTGCCGACTCCCTGAAATAGCAACAATCTCACTGACTCCTTGAAGAGTGTAGTAATCTCCCTGATGCACCTTACTCCCACTATAAAGTTGCTTTATATATATACAGTCAGGTGCATAAATATTGGGACATTGACACAATTTTCATATTTTGGCCTCTATTCACCACCACAATGGCTTTGAAGTGAAACAAACAAGATGTGCTTTAACTGCAGACTTTCAGATTTAATTTGAGGGTAATTACATCCAAATCAGGTGAACGGTGTAGAAATTACAACAGTGTCTATATGTGCCTCCCACTTTTTAAGGGGCCAAAAGTAATGGGACAAACTATAAAATCCTAAATCAAACTTTCACTTTTTAATACTTTGTTGCAAATCCTTTGCAGGCAATTACAGCCTGAAGTCTGGAACGCATAGACATCACCAGACGCTGGGTTTCATCCCTGGTGATGCTCTGCCAGGCCTCTACTGCAAATGTCTTCAGTTCCTGCTTGTTCTTGGGGCATTTTCCCTTCAGTTTTGTCTTCATCAAGTGAAATGCATGCTCAATCGGATTCAGGTCAGGGGATTGACTTGGCCATTGCATAACATTCCACTTTTTAGCCTTAAAAAACTTTTTGGTTGCTTTTGCAGTATGCTTCGGTCATTGTCCATCTGCACTGTGAAGCGCCGTCCAATGAGTTCTGAAGCATTTGACTGAATATGAGCATATAATATTGCCTGAAACACTTCAGAATTCATTCTGCTGCTTTTGTCAGCAGTCACATCATCAATAAATACATGTATGGCTGCCAATGGAACCAGTTCCATTGGCAGCCATACATGCCCATGCCATGACACTACCACCACCATGCTTCACTGATGAGGTGGTATGTTTTGGATCATGAGCAGTTCCTTTCATTCTCCATACACTTCTCTTCCCATCACTCTGGTACAAGTTGATCTTTGTCTCATCTGTCCATAGGATGTTGTTCCAGAACTGTAATGGCTTTTTTAGATGTTGTTTGGCAAACTCTAATCTGGTCTTCCTGTTTTTGACGCTCACCAATGGTTTACATCTTGTGGTGAACCCTCTATATTCACTCTTGTGAAGTCTTCTCTTGATTGTTACTTTGACACATATACACCTACCTCCTGGAGAGTGTTCTTGATTTGGCCAACTGTTGTGAAGGGGTTTTTCTTCACCAGGGAAATAATTCTTCTGTCATCCACCACAGTTGTTTTCCATGGTCTTCCGGGTCTTTTGGTGTTGCTGAGCTCTCCGGTGTGTTCTTTCTTTTTAAGAATGTTCCAAACAGTTGATTTGGCCACACCTAATGTTTTTGCTATCTCTCTGATGGGTTTGTTTTGAGTTTTCAGCCTAATGATGGCTTGCTTCACTGATAGTGACAGCTCTTTGGATCTCATATTGAAAGTCGACAGCAACTGATTCCAAATGCAAATGTCACACCTAGAATCAACTCCAGACCTTTTACCTGCTTAATTGATAATGAAATAACGAGAGAATAGCCCACACCTGTCCATGAAATATCTTTTGAGTTGATAGTCCCATTACTTTTGGCCCCTTAAAAAGTGGGAGGCACATATAGAAACCGTTGTAATTCCTACACCGTTCACCTGATTTGGATGTAATTACCCTCAAATTAAATCTGAAAGTCTGCAGTTAAAGCACATCTTGTTTGTTTCATTTCAAAGCCATTGTGGTGGTGAATAGAGGCCAAAATATGAAAATTCTGTCAATATCCCAATATTTATGCACCTGACTGTATGTATGTATATATATATATATATATATATATATATATATAAATGTATATATATATATATATATATATATATATATGTGTGTGTGTGTATTCCAAGGTCTGCAATGGTTTGTATTGTGTAAGTACTGCAAGTCTTTTTACTTTAAGTTTTTCTCTTGTTTTGTGTGCACTGTTTATGTATAGGAAAGTGCTGCGGAACCCTTGTAAATAACGGATAATAATAAAACTTCCTTCCAAATTTACCTCATGTATCCTGGTAGAATCTCTTTAATCACACCTTAGTGCCTGATACCCCTTTTCCACCAAAATCCCAGGTCTGACCCAGGAACTTTTACCCCGCATTTTCCCGGGTCGTACTAGGCTTAGACCCCGTTTCCACTGCACCCTCATCCTGGGTTTTTTCCGGGTCACCTCCATTTCCACTGAACCCAGGTAAGCACTGCAAGACCTGTGGATGTCATTACAGATGACCTTTATTCAAGTCTTTTTTAATAACATCCTCATTTAATGACATATTTAATGACATCCATTATTATTTATTCTTATTATTTATTTTATTTATTATGTATTTAATTATTATTATTTATTTATTTAATTTAATGACATTTTTAATTACCTCCTTTATTCAGGCGCCTCTCCTCTGATCTCTGGGTGATTACATCAGCAGCCAGCACCCTGGAAGGACCAATCAGTGGCTTTTGCAATTACCTGGGTCAAAAAACCCGGGTAAGAGCTGTTTTCACTGCAGTGTTACTGGGTTTCACCCGCTAAAAACCCAGCTTGATACCCGGGAAGAAATCCTCGATCAGTAGACCTGGGACTTTTTCCTTGGAGATATTTCCACTGAGCCGATTCCCAGGTAGACACGGCAATTACCCGTGTAATGAAAAAGGGATATTAGACACCTTAGACCACAGGTAGGGTCACTTCATACTTGGCGACTATCTGGCTGATCCTTCCGGGAGGGAGCAGCCAGATCGGCAGGGCAGGGAGCGTGGCCGGCAAGAAGGGGCCGTGGCCAAGCGGGCTGATGACATTTGCGGATGGGGCTACGCGATCGTGTCATATTGGCCCCGCCCCCGCTACACAATGCCGATAATAAAGGCATTGTGAAGCAGGGGGCGGGGCTAAAATGACGTGATTCAGCTTGAACCGTGTCACCGCCCCCCTCCCACAGGTAATTGCGGAGGGTGCCAGGGGGGGATCGGCAGCAGCCGGGAGGCTTGCATGCCTTTCCGGGGGGCCGTGAGCTGCACCCGTTTATCGGGAGGGTAGGCAAGCCTGGTTCACTTCCTGCTGTGACATAGCCAAGAACTGTTTTCAAGATTTTAGCCTCTAACATACTGATACTGTGCAAACCTTAACTCTCTGCAACACCCAATGCCTACACGGCTTAATTTGTGAGAGTGATGGAAGATATAATTTATTAGCAGTGTTGCTAAGGTGGCCAATTTATGTTTGGGAATCTTTCCTTAGCACTGTGGTGGCAGCAGTGAGGGGTGACACATTGTTCTGCTGAAGAATTTCAGTATAGTCGTTTCATAGGCACATTCTTTCTTACTAGACATGACTGGCCTCATAGCAATTGTTAGTCAGACTCAATCACTCACATTTGATTTCTCCCTATGGGTTCTATTCATTATCACTTAATTCTACAAAAGCAGGTGAAAATTAATATTTCACCT
Source organism: Taudactylus pleione (assembly GCA_031769625.1). Lineage (NCBI taxonomy): Eukaryota > Metazoa > Chordata > Amphibia > Anura > Myobatrachidae > Taudactylus > Taudactylus pleione. Next base: position 1,873,000 of record JAUIMM010000066.1, read on the forward strand.
ACTTTTGTAGAAATTAAGTTTTGGGGCCATTTATCATAAAGGTAATGCAGGAGATATTACAGATGTCTCTTGCTTACCTTCCTCTTCTGAAATGGCCCGCTGTCCCCATACACTAGTTTCACAGATATCTCCTACTTACCTTCCTCTCCCGAAATGGCCCACTGTCCACATAGACTAGTGTCACAGATATCTCCTGCTTACCTTCCTCTCCCGGAATGGCCCGCTGTCCCCATACACTAGTTTCACAGATATCTCCTACTTACCTTCCTCTCCCGAAATGGCCCACTGTCCACATACACTAGTGTCACAGATATCTCCTGCTTACCTTCCTCTCCCGGAATGGCCTGCTGTCCCCATACACTAGTATCACAGATATCTCCTGCTTACCTTCCTCTCCCGGAATGGCCCGCTGTCCCCATATACTAGTATCACAGATGTCTCCTGCTTACCTTTCTCTCCCAGAATGGCCCGCTGTCCCCATACACTAGTATCACAGATATCTCCTACTTACCTTCCTCTCCCGGAATGGCCCGCTGTCCCCAGACACTAGTATCACAGATATCTCCTACTTACTTTTCTCTCCTGGAATGACCTGCTGTCCCCATACACTAGTATCACAGATATCTCCTGCTTACCTTCCTCTCCCGGAATGGCCCGCTGTCCCCATATACTAGTATCACAGATGTCTCCTGCTTACCTTTCTCTCCCAGAATGGCCCGCTGTCCCCATACACTAGTATCACAGATATCTCCTACTTACCTTCCTCTCCCGGAATGGCCCGCTGTCCCCATACACTAGTATCACAGATATCTCCTACTTCCTTTTCTCTCCTGGAATGACCTGCTTTCCCCATACATTAGTATCACAGATATCTCCTACTTACCTTCCTCTACCGGAATGTACCGCTGTCCCCATACACTAGTATCACAGATAACACCTGCTTACCTTCCTCTCACGGAATGGCCCGCTGTCCCCATACACTAGTATCACAGATATCTCCTACTTATATTCCTCTCCCGGAATGGCCGCTGTCCCCATACACTAGTATCACAGATATCTCCTGCTTACCTTTCTCTCCCGGAATGGCCGCTGTCCCCATACACTAGTATCACAGATAACACCTGCTTACCTTCCTCTCCCGGAATTGCCTGCTGTCCCCATACACTAGTATCACAGATATTTCCTGCTTACCTTTCTCTCCCGGCATGGCCCGCTGTCCCCATACACTAGTATCACAGATATCTCCTACTTACCTTCCTCTCCTGGAATGGCCCGCTGTCCCCATACACTAGTATCACCGATAATACCTGCTTACCTTCCTCTCCCGGAATGGCCCGCTGTCCCCATACACTAGTATCACAGATATCTCCTACTTACCTTCCTCTCCTGGAATGGCCCTCTGTCCCCATATACTAGTATCACAGATATTTCCTACTTACCTTTCTGTCCCGGAATGGCTGCTGTCCCCATACATTAGTATCACAGATATCTCCTACTTACCTTCCTCTACCGGAATGTCCCGCTGTCCCCATACACTAGTATCACAGATAACACCTGCTTACCTTTCTCTCCCGGAATGGCCTGCTGTCCCCATACACTAGTATCACAGATAACACCTGCTTACCTTTCTCTCCCGGAATGGCCTGCTGTCCCCATACACTAGTATCACAGATAACTCCTGCTTACCTCCCTCTCCCGGAATGTTCTGAACAGTTCGGAACTGTTCCAAAAGGAGCACTGAAAAGATTCAGGGATGGCGGATTTCCAGATAAGCTGTTTCCGCGCCGGAGCAAGGATGAATTGCTCCGGCGATCACATCGAGTTGGAATGTTAATTATCGGGCCCCAATAATTAACATGACGAATAGACCCCTAAAGAAAAGCTATGTTGCACTATGTTAATCATATTCGGCAACTTTATGTTTCTTCTCTCTGGATAACTTCCCGGAGACTCTCACACCTTCCAGGACAGTAGTTAGGTATGAAATTAATTACATATTACCCAATCAGAAATAAATTACTAATCGCCTGACTCAGAAATGCACCAAAGCGCAGAATGAATGTGGTTGGAATGAGAAGCAATCCTAGGTGGTGGGGGGTCGCGGGTGTATATGGATCAACAACTGCGGCTTTTGTTGCTGATTTTGGTAGCCATGTTCAGATGGATTTTGTGCCTCCATAAAGCTGTTGCACTGTTGGATGGTGTGACCAACGTTCTGCCGATGGTGCACTGCAGCCGGTTGGCGTCTCTGTACAAGTCACATCTGCTGGAGCTTTAGCATAAAGATACAGTTGCAACGTGAAAAATAATTAGTTGCAACTGCATTAGCGCCATATTTACCGACTTTGAATATCTCCTCCCCAAGAGATGCCCAAATCGCGGGACCGTGAAAAGGGGGTGGGGCTAAATTACAAGTTTCTGTGTCATTCAGCCCCGCCCACTCCATATGGAGCCGCGAATCCCGGCAATTATCTTCCCATCCTGCCCACCTCACTAGGTTGTGGTTGGGACACAGGAGATCCAGATACTATTCCGGAGGTGCGGGAGGACTACCGGAAAATTCGGGAGCCTCCTGCAACAACTGGGAGAGTAGGTAAGTATGACTAATGCCCACCTCAGGCTCTGTATGTATTCAAGCAGAGTTTTTCCAATTTTTTTTTTCTTATGTCTTAAATAAAATCTGCAAATAATAAATTATGAGTTTAAAACTTACTTAAAGACCCTGCTGGATTGCAATAGTAATAATGTCAGGAACAATGTGTCATTTATAACAGGCAAATCTATTGTCTTTTAAGGGGATTGAAAACTTTTGAAAGCGCTGTCATTAGTTTAAACTTCCCCAATGCTGTAACTGTGGGTGTTGGGGCATACCAGCGATAGTTCAAACTCACTCAGAAAATAGACACCGAAGTAAATGGACACTTAGAAAACATACTGGCCTACCATCCTAGGATGGCCGGGAGGCTCTCAAAAATCGTTTGGCGCTCCTGGCCATCCGGATATGTGGACCAGTCTCCCGGCACATCACGCCCACCCCCAGGCCAGCATCCCCTTTTTCCCTGCAGCTTCCAATTTATAAAAGTGTTCGGTCCAGGGGAGGCCGATAACGTGGTTTGCGCTGAATCGTGTCCTCGTGACCCTGCCCACTGCTGCGCAATTCCGGTAATCTCAGCATTGTGTAACAGGGGGGTGAGGCCAAGATGACGTGACACCGCATTCATGCCCCCTGCTCCGCCCCCAAATGTGCATCATGCCCCCCCGCTGTGCCGACCCGGCTGCCTCCTCCTGGTAATCTCGCCTACGTGTAGAGGGCAGGGCCACGATGATGTATTCATGCCGTCACCCCCCCCCCGCTTTTCCCCCAATGCCGCCTCATGTCCCCGCTATACCCCCTGATGATGTGCCACTCCCTGCAATGTGCTGACCTGGCTGACCCCTCCCAGATAGGTTAATAAAAATGTCGTAAAAATATTTATAATACACTGTGCTGGAAATAAGACATTCAAACTTATTTTTATTAATTATTTCAGTGTTATTAATTTACATGAGTTTAATTCATCTAGCTGAAGGCTCCGATACATTTCATTTATAGATGCAGGAAATATTTTATGTGCTTTAAACATTATACACATAAAAAAAAAAAATCACAAGTTTTCAAAGAACCAGAATACCAGGGTCTGTGCCACCGTACGTTATACCACTGCCGAACACTGGTTATCTCTCATGGTCTTTGGCCTATAATAGTTCCCTTTCCATGTAAAATAGGCCTGTACGTCCTCCCCTGATCGTAGGGGCAATATTAGGGTAGGTTATCATATGCAATATTAACAGAATGACTTAAGACATTTGACCTAAAAGGACATAAAAAGCTAAATCAATAAATTAGATTAATGTTGGGGTCCATAGCAGAGGTGTGGACAGAGGGTCTGATTCAGACCCGCTTGCGAGCACATAGGACCTCATTCAGAGGCGGACGGAGGATGCAAGTGGTCGCTCAGAAACTGGGCGGCCACTTGCATCCTGACTGCCCGCCTCTGTTGCGGTCGTTAGGCTGTGGGTTATGTGCATGCTCTGTGGGGGGCCATCGACCCGGTCCGAGCGCATCGGCGCTAACGACCAGGTCTGAATGACCCCCATAGTGCTCACAAGCGGGTCAATGGTGGGTGAGTGCGCAAGTGAGAAATCACTCACTCCGGGGCTCACAACAAAACGGGGCGGCTGTCGATGTTGATCGACAGCTCGCCCCGTTTTGTAGGCAGGGGGGGGGATGGCTGACCAAACGGAGGCATTCCCGAAGGAACACCTGCCGTTTGTGGGCGGCCCTACTGACATCACTCGTGATGTCAGTAGTGGACTTCCAGCTCTATTAGAGCAGGAAGTCCACTTGGCATTGCGAGTGCTGAGACCCTACCACAAGGGTCTCCTCGCAATGCCGATGGTCGCGATAATAGCGACCATCGCCAGGCTGCTCGCACAAGCTGTGAGTGGTCACCCACAGCTGTGCGAGCAGCCTGGAGGCCGTAATTTTAAAAAAAGGGACGCCCTGATTCAGAAAGAGCGCACGCAAATAGCGTGCGCCTCTGAATCAGGCCCAGAGCCAGTTAAATGCTTTGGCAGCTGGACTGATAGCGTTGATGATACATTCACTACACCATGCCCCCTCTCAGCCAATGTCTTCACTTATACGATGATGATTTGTCCTCTGTTCAGGCTGCTTAACCTGAGCCCAAATATAACTTTGCCGTTCAACCTAATTGCCACGGTTACCCTTCAAAAGTTTGGAAGATATGAAAATATTCACGATGAGCATTAACAATAATTTATTAATAAATAAAGAGAATTTCTTGTGAAACGCGTGACAAAATAAGTGAATACTTACTGCTCCAATATCAATGTAGAAGTTAACTTGAGCCAGGTGTTAATCAAGAGCGGTCATCATTTGACTTCAAGAACTAATACAATGTATATATAACAAGAGAAACTTTGGCAACTGGTCTGGAGTTATTAAAACTGTGATAAAACAATGAAAAGTAGAAAATGCACCTGCAATAATCTCAGCTAAGCAATTGTCGCTGCTTATCTAAAAAAAAAAGGGTTCTACCTGATATTCCCAAACAATTTAAAGTCCATCATTCTACAGTGAGAAGTAATAATTATAGATGGAGAATGCTGAGGACAATCTTCCATGGAGTCCAGCAAAGTCATCCAAAGTTCAGTCAATAGGGTTCTCCAAGAAATGGCATGTAACCCAAAAGATATATCTGATGACCTACAGGCCTATTATAAATGTTGAAGATAATGATTAGACATAGACTGAACGGAGTACGGATTTCTCAGAAGGGTAGCCAGAAGAAAACCCTCTTCTCATACTTACCGACATTTGAAGTCTTCTATCCAGTAGAAGATTCCATCCCTAGATGCAGGTGGGCAGTGATGGGGTCTGAACCAAACAATCGTGTCATTAAGCCCTGCCCCCTCACGTTAAAATACCGGGAATCGAAGACATTTAAATAGGGAGAAGAGCCAAATAACGCGATTATCATAGAATCACATCATTAAGCCGCACCTGATGGATCGTGGAATCTCGGTAAGATTCTCCTCACTTCACTAGGAAGTGAGCAGAATGCAGGAATAGTAGCTACTCTTCCGGATATGCAGGGACCTACCCGAAAAATCGGGAGGCTCCCGTAGGTAAGTATGCCTCTTCTCCAAAATCAAACACTGCAGAGCAACTTAGAGTATGGTCTATGCTGGAATTCCAAAAATGACAGTCATAATCAGTAATTTAGTAGTTTCTTATTAATCATAATAATCCTCACACCTTGCTAGTTATGTCACAGAACACAGCGACACAATGTGACAGAAAGGCATGATGCACAGTAGTGAAGGCAGAGGAAAAAAGTAACTTTTTGTGAATAAACCTTTTCTCAAAAAGTCTCTTTTAGTGACATCATGACAAATGTTAAATTAAATATAGTATGTTTGATAGCAAAGTGTGCATCATACAGGTGGCTGGGAGGTGACTGACTTCAGTGTTACCACAGTGATATGGCAAAAATGCAATGTCAATGCTGAAATATCAACGTTCAAGATGCTATGAACCCTGGACCCCATACTAAACATATGATAATGATCATCTTTAATCAAACTGCAGAGAAACAAGTTAACTTCACTTCCAAGTTCAAAATCTCCTCAAGTGAATCATATAAAAGATACCATATCTCGCCGCACACTGCCTGGTTACCTCGGGCAGCACAGTGGAGCAATGGTTAGCTTTGGTGCCTCACTGGGGACATAAGCATACATGCCTCCTCTCCCGGAAGTCGTGGGAGGCTCACAATTTTTCGGGTAATCCCCTGCACCCCTGGTAGAATAGGCACTTCTCCCGAATTCCTGCCTACTTCCTAGTGAAGTGGGCAGTGTGGGTAGAATTTCACGGAGATTGGGGGTCCCTGAGTAGGGGGCAGGGCTGATGCGATTCTACAAGAATCACGTAAATTGGCCCCGTCCCCTATTTAAATATGCGCTATTCGCAGCAATTTGCCGCAAGGGGCTTAATGACGCCAAATGTCAGGCCCTGTCTACCCCATTGCTGCTCACATGCTCCTCACAAAATTAAAAGTAGGCAGTTGTGTGAAGTGTGTGTGCTCTCCCTATGGTTGCTTGAGTTTCCTCCCACAATCTAAGAACATACTGGTAGTTTAAATGACTTCTAAAAAAAAATAGCCCTAATGTGTGTGTGGGACTATAGAGTGTAAACTCCACTGGGGACTGATGTGAGTCATTAAAATATTCTCTGCAAAGTGCTGCACTATATAAATAACATTATTATTAATTGTATTTTTTATTAATTATTACTATTATTATTATTATTATTATTATTATTATTATTATTAATAATAATAATAATAATAATAATAATAATAATAATAATAATTATTGTTATTATTATTATTATTAATAATAATAATAATAATAATAATACACCTGTACATTAAGTA
>JAUIMM010000066.1:1885000-1930250 GCA_031769625.1 Taudactylus pleione
AAGAACAAAAACATTGCAAGGGGATGGACCAAGGGGATGGACCAAGGGGATGGACCAAGGGGATGGACCAAGGGTTACCCTGCGGCTGTACAGACAATAACTGCACTCCGGGAAAATGCGGCTAGCCATGGGCTTTAGTTATAGGAAAAAGCACATTAATGGAATTTTTAAGACGCTAGTGATAATTGTACATTTAAAGCTAAAATTGTCATTGTGCATATTTTGGATTAAACCACTGTGTCTTTATCCTATAGTATAGGCTGTAAGCTTCCAGTACGCATGGTACAGCAAGACGCCCTAATAAACATCTTTCCAATCAAATAAACTGCACTAGAACTTACTGATGTTTGTGATTTACAGCTTCTATGAATATCAAAGCATTATAGTGGCAAAGCCAGTAATCAGACCACGTCGTGGCAGGAGCACAGGAAGATTCAATTCATACAGACCTGAGAAAATGCAGTTATTCTTTATGGACATGAAAGACGCTCTAAGCTGGCGGTAATAGCCAGATGTACTGTACACAGGGGGGAAGATGCTCTCCCAGGGAATTCTGCACCATGACACTTGAGCATATATGAGACACTAGCAAGCTAATACGCTTACACAGAAAGTACATGAAGTAAACATATCATAAGGTTCGCCAACATGTATTAAGAAACACACACAGGTGCTGTATCGGAGCCCAGCCCTGCGATGTGTAAAGTAAAGTGATAGCAGCCTTCGTAAATACTGTAGCAACTTTCATAGAAACCTACAGTACGGGGGCTTTTATTGCAATAGACAACTGGGGCCTCGACTATCGACGATATCTTTTGTGGTTCACCCCTATTCATGTTAATAATACCGTAGGAACAAAAACAGGTCCACGTTACATGATTTTAGCTGTTTTTATACATTTTTAAAGAAATCTAAAACTAAAACCGAAAACTAAAAACACGACGATGATTTATAACCAAAACCAAAACACGGGGATCTGTGCACATCTCTAGACTAGGGGAGTGCCCAGCATGTGCAGAACAGTGCTCCACCCTACACACCTCCACAGGACACTGCAGCCCGCGGGGGAGAGTGCGTGCCCAAAAAGCGGGACTGTTTGGGGGGTATGCCTATCAGCTTCAAAGAAGGGTCTACAATCGTCCAGTAAAAGCTATAGCACCACCCGCAGTCTGCAGCTAATGGTCTGCCTGGCAGTACATGGTATAATGTACCTATTTCAAATCCTGACATATCTCCTGTTAGAAAAGTTTTCAAAGTTATGGTGTATTGCATTTATTTTCTTTATCCATCCCAAATCATGTTGAAATTGTTGTTGAAAACCTTATTTTATGGAATAAAATATTGAGCTATACTATAGCATCTTTCTAACTCGCCTCTCAAGGAGATGGGCCCAGGATCAAAAATGTGTCTGGAGGCCCATAATTCCTAGAGGAGACCCTGCTTGGAGGATGACTGACCGAATGATTGTTATGTTATCCATGCTGTAAGCAGAACTTTTGCATTGGAGTTTCTAAGCAGTAGTTCCATTCTAGGTGCCGGGTGTTAGAGGAGAGGGCAGGTCACCAGTCCAGGTGCGGAGAGTTGTCTCAGTTTCAGGACAGCAGGGCTGCACTTCCGCTTCAGGTTATCCTTCAGGCCTGGACTTTGGAGTTCGCTAGGACTATATATATTTCTGGGCCACGTGCGGTCACCTACCTAATGCAGGGGAACTTGTCTGGCAGATGGACACATCTGCTAGTGGGATGCAGCTCCTCAAGGAGGCCAGGCTCCAAGGGCCTCCAAGGGCCAGGGAGGGAAGCAACCATAGGCCTGGAGTAACTGAGGTCGAGCAACCTCAGTGGAGAGAGTTGACATTGCCATGTCCAGTCAAGACACTTTCTTATTGTATTTTTATGGTAAAAAATGGTAAATATTTGTAAAAATAATAATATTAATAATAATAGATTTGCCACTTTATGTGCATGAGACTAACACATTTTGTAACAGTATCAGAGACTTATACAAGAAGGTGAGAACGTCATACAAAATGGGTATTGCACAAACCCATAAAGAAGACACCAGCTCCTCTATGTTTGTCTGGTCTCCACCACACCTAACGCTGATTACTGCCACCAAAAAGGCTTCTGCACAAAAACGCCCCTCACCCGCCATATCTTACTGTACATGAGAATTCATTTAATTTTAAACATTAAATTGTGATCATTTGTCGATCGCCCCATAACTTCCACAGAACGTATATCTAAAGTATACATGCGCGGCTGCTCTAAACTCATGAGAAAAGAAAGAAAGTTTATCTTATGACCGACTTTCCTGAGGATGATACCTGTCTGGTAGTAACTATGGGAGGAATCTTGGAACTGGTGTCGGGTTCTATTTTTGCTTAGATTTTCCTTTACATGGTCCATACATTTACTCCATAATTCTATAAAAAATTATACTTGATCAGGTCCCATAAATACAATATAAGATTAACTAGGGTAGACGGTGACATAGAACAGTTGTTTCTGGTGACACTAGTCCATCGTCATTTAGTCCCCGTATTAAGGTCTTAAGGTCATTAAGCTATAGATCATTATGCGTACTATGATCAGTGCGTTTTCTCCTAATGATCCTCTGCATGATCCAGGTGCGTCACTAAATTAAAAAGTTGACAACTGCGAGCTAAATTAGATGCTTCCAGAGCCACAAATACTGCCAATATTCTGCAAAGGCATCCTGAGTGCCGTGTACGCCTGTCGCATTATGTAGGAGGCAAATGGTATGGAATCGGTCTGATTTACCACCGGACCCATGCCCGGCGGTTGGAATCCCGACAGAGGCATCCTGGCAGAGGAGGAAATTCTGATCAAAGGTAAGTTTATACTAACCTATTTCTACCCCCTAACCCTCCCTTAGGGGCCCCTAACCCTAACCTTCCCCCCCAGTGCCTAACCCTAATCCCCCCTCTAAGTGCCTAAACCTAACCCCCCCTTCCCCGCCGCCTAACCCTAAGTCCCCCCCCGGGGGTGCCTAACGCTAACCCCCCCTTCCCCTAGCCTAAACCTAACCTCCTGTGGGGGTGCATAACCCTAAGTCCCCCCGGGAACCCTAAACCTAACCCTCCCCCCCCGCGGCTATCCACGCTCGGTGCCCGACATCCCTTCGATTGGGATGCCGGGTGTCGGGCTCCCGGCGTATGTCTAATGACAGGCGTTGACATATCGACGCCTGTCTTTAGACCCTTGCCGGGATATAACAGTCGGGAAGCCGGCTGTCGGGATTAGGTCCGCTGGCTTCCCGACTGCATACCATATGGTACATCCCACAAAGGCCATCCATTGGGCAATTCAATCAGTAACTAAAGTATTTGACATAATTAAAAATTGAGCCCACATTGCAGCACTTCCACAAATCACATCTAAAAATGAATCTTTGATGCAGCCAAGCGTTTAGCTATGAAAGTACAAACAAACATTTACTTAAAGTAAAACATTTTGGGATATCACAGATTTAATTTCCCGAGTGTCAGTACATAAACCACGAAGAGACTTCTGAAAGAGATTTCAGCCATCATTACCGTACATCAGTAGGATTAGATCATAGAACAGAAAGTCTTTTGGAAATCACTGAATGCAGAATTAAAAATTCACAAATCATGTCTATTACTACAATAAAGTTTCAGCATGTCTCACACAGAGTATGTACTGTACATATTCTACACATACTGTAACTCCTCAAGGATACTGCAATGAGATTGTTAAACCTGTCGCTGCTGGACTGACCTGGTCTTGCTGGGAAGTTTAGCAACTTCAGCTGGTATGAGGTCTATGTATTACACCTTATAAAGAGATGCAGTGGACAGATATAAAATATCAACCAATCAGCTCCTAACTGTAACTTTACAGGGTGTGTTTGAAAAATGACAGTTAGGAGCTGATTGGTTGGTACTTTGTCTCCGTCCGCTTTATCTCTCTCCAAGGCTTTGTACACAGACCCTTACATTTGCAGCAGCAATAATATGCAAATGCTAGTATCGGCCTCCCCCTTGCGTACTAGCATGCAAGCACTTAAGACGCCCCCTTTCTGCATCTTTGGATGCAGTAAACACGCACACGTGAGTGAATTTTTTGCATTCACTTCATGCCACTTCCCAGTCACCACGGTTTTCCCTCGCCCTTTCTGATACTATCAGTTCTGTATCAGCGCATTTGTGTGTACACACAGTGTACCGCATCCGCCTTACGGGTATCCACAATATTTTGCGCGTGCACCGTAACAAATAATCGCTCAACTGCAAAAACTGTAGTTAGCATGCACCAGGCGTGAATCAGACCTTACATGGGCAGATAACCATCACTTAAATCCCCCTGATACAATAGAGAATCAATTATGTATAAAGACATTAATAATAATTCATAACCAAATCCCATGTTACCAAACAAGGCTAGATGCTTCCTAAAACATTACCCACAAACCAACAAAAAGCACACGCAATAATTCACTATTATTTTTAAATCTAACCCTGATATATATCATATTCATATTAGAATATAGCAAATTGGATTTCATGTATAAACTATACTATATTATTACCACATGCTATACATAGTAAAATAACTATATGAGGACACTGAGGAATCCACATTGATTTCAGTCAGCCATTCAACTACTCTATAACAAAATACACATGTACAGTACACGTCAGTTATATATAATACTGTACAATTTGTTTGCCTAATCTAATCACTCAACATGTCCTGGAGCGTTGGAGTTTCAGCTCATGAGTGGTTGGCTGAATGGTAGGACACAGTGCACAACGTTACAATAATGAAAGCTGCTGTCATAATAATGTGGATTACACATGTATAACTGTAATATATCTGTATATTATGTAACCCATTTAATGATTTACCTCCACAAGTGGGGCTTACAGTAAATAGGTGAGGTTCTGGCCCAAGGGGTAGCACCTGGGGGTCTGGTACAGGGTTTAGTGCATAGGGGAGGATTTAGTACAAAGGGTAGTACATACAGAAAAGCCTGATACAAGGGTTTGTCTGGGGTTGTACTAGGGGAAGAACATAGAGGAGGGTCTGATACTAGGGTAGGTCTGGTCTGGACTGTCTGGTACAAGGGGTAAAACATACTGTAGAGGAGGGACTGATACAAGGGGTGGTCTGGTCTTGTACAAGGGGTAGAACATAGAGAAGGGACTGATACAAGGGATAGTCTGGTCTGGTACAAGGAATAGTACATATGGGAGGGTCTGATACTAGAGGTGTTCTGTCCTTGTAGAACATAGAGGATGGACTAATACAAGGGGTGGTCTGGTCTTGTACAAGGGGTAGAACATAGAGAAGGGACTGATACAATGGGGTGGTCTGGTCTGGTTTAAGGGGTAGAACATAGAGGAGGGACTGGTACAAGGGGTGGTCTGGTCTTGTACAAGGGATACAACATAGAGGAGGGTCTGATACAAGGAGTGGTCTGGTCTTGTACAAGGGATAGAACATAGAGGAGGGTCTGATACAAGGAGTGGTCTGGTCTTGTACAAGGGGTAGAACATAGAGAAGGGACTGATACAAGGGATGGTCTGGTACAAGGAATAGTACATATGGGAGGGTCTGATACTAGAGGTGGTCTGTTCTTGTAGAACATAGAGGAGGGACTAATACAAGGGGTGGTCTGGTCTTGTACAAGGGGTAGAACATAGAGAAGGGACTGATACAAGGGGTGGTCTGGTCTTGTACAAGGGGTAGAACATAGAGAAGGGACTGATACAAGGGGTGGTCTGGTACAAGGAATAGTACATATGGGATGGTCTGATACAAGAGGTGGTCTGTTCTTGTAGAACATAGAGGAGGGACTAATACAAGGGGCGGTCTGGTCTTATACAAGGGGTAGAACATAGAGAAGGGACTGATACAAGGGATGGTCTGGTACAAGGAATAGTACATATGGGAGGGTCTGATACTAGAGGTGGTCTGTTCTTGTAGAACATAGAGGAGGGACTAATACAAGGGGTGGTCTGGTCTTGTACAAGGGGTAGAACATAGAGAAGGGACTGATGCAAGGGGTGGTCTGGTCTTGTATAAGGGGTAAAACATAGAGAAGGGACTGATACAAGGGGTAGTCTGGTACAAGGAATAGTACATATGGGAGGGTCTGATACAAGAGGTGGTCTGTTCTTGTAGAACACAGAGGAGGGACTAATACAAGGGGTGGTCTGGTCTTGTACAAGGGGTAGAACATAGAGAAGGAACTGATACAAGGGGTGGTCTGGTCTTGTACAAGGGGTAGAACATAGAGGGACTAAAACAAGGGGTGGTCTGGTCTTGTACAAGGGGTAGAACATAGAGGAGGGACTGGTACAAGGGGTGGACTGGTCTGGTACAAGGGGTAGAACATAGAGGAGGGACTGATACAAGGGGTGGTCTGGTCTTGTACAAGGGGTAGAACATAGAGGAGGGACTGATAAAAGGGGTGATCTGGTCTGGTTTAAGGGGTAGAACATAGAGGAGGGACTGGTACAAGGGGTGGACTGGTCTGGTACAAGGGGTAGAACATAGAGGAGGGACTGATACAATGGGGTGGTTTGGTCTGGTTTAAGGGGTAGAACATAGAGGAGGGACTGGTACAAGGGATGGACTGATCTGGTACAAGGGGTAGAACATAGAGGAGGGACTGATACAATGGGGTGGTCTGGTCTGGTTTAAGGGGTAGAACATAGAGGAGGGACTGGTACAAGGGGTAGAACATAGAGGAGGGACTGATACAATGGGGTGGTCTGGTCTGGTTTAAGGGGTAGAACATAGAGGAGGGACTGGTACAAGGGGTGGACTGGTCTGGTACAAGGGGTAGAACATAGAGGAGGGACTAATACAACGGGGTGGTCTGGTCTGATTTAAGGGGTAGAACATAGAGGAGGGTCTGGTACAAGGGGTGGTCTGGTTTGGTAGAAGGGGTAGAAAATAGAGGAGGGTCTGATACAAGGGGTGGTCTGATCTTGTACAAGTGGTAGAACATACTGTAGAGGAAAGAGTGATACAAGGGTTGGTCTGGTCTTCTACAAGTGGTAGAACATAGGTCAGGACATCCCTAAGCAGCTAGTCATTCCCTCTGCCAAAAGTTTCATCCACTACTCCAACATGACCCAACCAGCAATAACCCAGTGTACACCAAGCTGCAGGATACAGTCATTGCAGCCATAGATGGACGTGCTATATTGTCCTATCAGCAACATAGTTTTTTTTAAAAACATAAATAATAAATATAACTTAAGTAGCAATAATAATAATAACAATAACAATAATAATAACAATAACAATAATAACAACAATAACAATAATAACAACAATAACAATAATAATAATAACAATAATAATAACAATAACAATAATAACAACAACATCAATTACAATAAACTAGCTGCTACTCTCCCAGGCTTCCCACAGGAGCACAGCTGCATTTTTGTTGGACAGTGACTGTGATTAGATCCAGGGGTGAAATGTTACATTCCTGCGAGGAATCTGACGCCGTTGGAGGAAACCTCACATCCCTGACAGCGGCTCCATCGGTGCTGTATCCATAAGCGCAGCACAATAATATGTACTAAGCCAGTTCTCTGCCACTACCGCTGCTGCCGGCTCTGCTCAGCCCAACAAAAGTTACATGAATGTGTCAGTGTTTGTGCAACAGCAAAAAACAAACTCCCAATAAGTGTTACACAAACTTTCCCCGCATCACACACTTCTGCTACAATGTTGCAATGTTACAAGACGGCTCCTGGCAGCTGCTACATACATACATGTGAGAGCCTGTGTGCAGCCTGTGCCATATATACATATATATATATATATATATACTGCATGCATTGCTATCTCCTCCAGCTCCCCTTCCTCAGTGCCATCCACTTACCCCCAGCTCTGCAGAGGAGACGCTGCTGCTGCCACCACCACCACCAGCAGCTCTGTGTGAGATGCCCAGCCTGTGACGTCACGCAGTGCCCCCCCCCCTCTCCCGGGCCCCCCCCCCCCTCCCTGCAGCTCAATCGCTTTCAGACTCCAAGCACCCTTTGCCTGCTGGAGCTCAGAGGGGGCAAGGGGCCACCCCTCTCACCCTTTGATCATGGCTGGGAAGCATGCCAGGGATTACAGCCACACACCCCTTCCAGCATGCTGCTGGCTTCTGGCTGTATAAAAAGCCCCATTTACAAATCCTGGAACAAATGACTGAAATGCAGAAGGGTTTCCTGCAGCCCCGCTGTCCCTCATGCTGAGTGTGGAGTGAAGGGCTCAGGCACAGGGTCCCCTTTCATGCTGCATCTGATGGTCATTTCCAGTTCTGCGGTGCAATGTGCTGTCACTGCTCTCCTGCCTGACATGTATCTAGCATTGCACAGGTGTGTGCCATCCAGACGTCATTTCTGACCGATCCTGGGGAAATGATAATGGCATCTGCAGTAAGTGATCTGCTCTGTGTTAGGATGACACCTGGATATTGGGTCTGTGAAAGTTCTGTCCTAGAGATGTTATATCTTACCTGGGTGATATCTTCCCATTCTGTGACAGTATCAGCATCTCCTGAACAACCTGCAGAACTGTAAGAGCTGTGACAATGGGATCTTACACAGAGGGGTCTCTGTGGCTCTAAGTTCTGTTATAAATCATGTTTCCTTTGCACATGTCTATGGAAGTATTAGTGGATGTGTTTGGGTGGTTTTATGTGGCTCAAGGTCACAGTTGTCTATTGTGAAAAGACAGCAAAGTGCTGCTGTGTCCATATGGAAACTGCTTTGTATACACTACTGTTCTTACAGATGCCTGAACACTCTTATTTTATAATGGACTGCTTTATCATGGTAAATATACCGCCCAGTGTATATATGTATCTGTGAAGAGCTTTTTCCAAGTACCCCTAATGTGTAAAAATGTTTCCCAGTGAATCTTTCTATCATTAAACATGTGACAAAACAATGACACTTCTGATTAGTTTTGAATAACATGCTTTATTTATTCCTTATTTTGGGTTCAATGTAAATGATGGAAGTACCCCTTTTATTTATATGTCATTCCCTTGGGGTGCATATACCACAGCTTGAGAATCACACTGCTATTGCAATACATTTTTTTTTATTAAAAAAAATAAAATAAAATCAGAGGGGGTGATTTAAAGTTGCAAGCAAGCCCATCGTTACATAGAATATACATCTCCGCACTGCCAATGCAAAAATGTGCAAGTGGATGACAGTATTGAGTTTTTGGGCAGTTCCCTGGTCTGCTCCTCCTCACACCTGGTAGGAGGAAAAACATTGGGGGGTGTACACGTGTAGGCTGAGTACAGTAAAGGCGTGTGCGTGGGTATATGATATAATTAGGGGTGGAGGCAGCCACACATGTGCCTGGCACATAGGCAAACGCAGGGGGGGTTTCCGTCTGCCTGGAAAGCCCCCTCCCCAGCCCACACCATGACCACAATAGAAATAGTAATATAGTAGAATATTACCAGTGCTGCATGTTCTTGGAATGGTGCCCACATCTAAAATAAATACATTTAGCTCAGGCAGGATGGACCTACTGCTGCATATAATGGGTTACTGTGATCACTGGTCCTGTATATGTTGGAATTATGACACACAATACACTATGTATGTCACATATAATGGGTTACTGTGATCGCTGGTCCTGTATATGCTGGAATTATGACACACAATACACTATGTATGACACATATAATGGGTTCCTGTGATCGCTGGTCCTGTATATGCTGGAATTATGACACACAATACACTATGTATGACACATATAATGGCTTACTGTGATCGCTGGTCCTGTATATGCTGGAATTATGACACACAATACACTATGTATGACACATATAATGGGTTACTGTGATCACTGGTCCTGTATATGCTGGAATTATGACACACAATACACTATGTATGACACATATAATGGGTTACTGTGATCGCTGGTCCTGTATATGTTGGAATTATGACACACAATACACTATGTATGACACATATAATGGCTTACTGTGATCGCTGGTCCTGTACATGCTGGAATTATGACACACAATACACTATGTATGACACATATAATGGGTTACTGTGATCAGTGGTCCTGTACATGCTGGAATTATGACACACAATACACTATGTATGACATATATAATGGGTTACTGTGATCGCTGGTCCTGTACATGCTGGAATTATGACACACAATACACTATGTATGACACATATAATGGTTACTGTGATCGCTGGTCCTGTATATGCTGGAATTATGACACACAATACACTATGTATGACACATATAATGGGTTACTGTGATCGCTGGTCCTGTACATGTTGGAATTATGACACACAATACACTATGTATGACACATATAATGGGTTACTGTGATCGCTGGTCCTGTATATGCTGGAATTATGACACACAATACACTATGTATGACACATATAATGGTTACTGTGATCGCTGGTCCTCTATATGCTGGAATTATGACACACAATACACTATGTATGACACATATAATAGCTTACTGTGATCGCTGGTCCTGTACATGTTGGAATTATGACACACAATACACTATGTATGACACATATAATGGGTTACTGTGATCGCTGGTCCTGTACATGTTGGAATTATGACACACAATACACTATGTATGACACATATAATGGGTTACTGTGATCGCTGGTCCTGTACATGTTGGAATTATGACACACAATACACTATGTATGACACATATAATGGGTTACTGTGATCGCTGGTCCTGTACATGCTGGAATTATGACACACAATACACTATGTATGACACATATACTGGGTTACTGTGATCGCTGGTCCTGTACATGCTGGAATTATGACACACAATACACTATGTATGACACATATAATGGGTTACTGTGATCGCTGTTCCTGTACATGTTGGAATTATGACACACAATACACTATGTATGACACATATAATGGGTTACTGTGATCGCTGGTCCTGTACATGCTGGAATTATGACACACAATACACTATGTATGACACATATAATGGGTTACTGTGATCGCTGGTCCTGTACATGCTGGAATTATGACACACAATAAACTATGTATGACACATATACTGGGTTACTGTGATCGCTGGTCCTGTACATGCTGGAATTATGACACACAATACACTATGTATGACACATATACTGGGTTACTGTGATCGCTGGTCCTGTATATGCTGGAATTATGACACACAATACACTATGTATGACACATATAATGGGTTACTGTGATCGCTGGTCCTGTACATGTTGGAATTATGACACACAATACACTATGTATGACACATATAATGGGTTACTGTGATCGCTGGTCCTGTACATGCTGGAATTATGACACACAATAAACTATGTATGACACATATACTGGGTTACTGTGATCGCTGGTCCTGTATATGCTGGAATTATGACACACAATACACTATGTATGACACATATAATGGGTTACTGTGATAGCTTGTCCTGTATATGCTGGAATTATAACACACAATACACTATGTATGACACATATAATGGGTTACTGTGATCGCTGGTCCTGTATATGCTGGAATTATGACACACAATACACTATGTATGACACATATAATGGGTTACTGTGATCGCTGGTCCTGTATATGCTGGAATTATGACACACAATACACTATGTATGACACATATAATGGGTTACTGTGATCGCTGTTCCTGTATATGTTGGAATTATGACACACAATACACTATGTATGACACATATAATGGGTTACTGTGATCGCTGGTCCTGTACATGCTGGAATTTTGACACACAATACACTATGTATGACACATATAATGGCTTACTGTGATCGCTGGTCCTGTACATGTTGGAATTATGACACACAATACACTATGTATGACACATATAATGGGTTACTGTGATCGCTGGTCCTGTACATGTTGGAATTATGACACACAATACACTATGTATGACACATATAATGGGTTACTGTGATCGCTGGTCCTGTACATGCTGGAATTATGACACACAATACACTATGTATGACACATATACTGGGTTACTGTGATCGCTGGTCCTGTACATGCTGGAATTATGACACACAATACACTATGTATGACACATATACTGGGTTACTGTGATCGCTGGTCCTGTACATGCTGGAATTATGACACACAATACACTATGTATGACACATATAATGGGTTACTGTGATCGCTGGTCCTGTATATGCTGGAATTATGACACACAATACACTATGTATGACACATATAATGGCTTACTGTGATCGCTTGTCCTGTATATGCTGGAATTATAACACACAATACACTATGTATGACACATATAATGGGTTACTGTGATCGCTGGTCCTGTATATGCTGGAATTATGACATACAATACACTATGTATGACACATATAATGGGTTACTGTGATCGCTGATCCTGTATATGCTGGATTTATGACACACAATACACTATGTATGACACATATAATGGGTTACTGTGATCACTGGTCCTGTATATGCTGGAATTATGACACACAATACACTATGTATGACACATATAATGGGTTACTGTGATCACTGGTCCTGTATATGCTGGAATTATGACACACAATACACTATGTATGACACATATAATGGGTTACTGTGATCACTGGTCCTGTATATGCTGGAATTATGAAACACAACGAACTATGTATGATACATATATTGGGTTACTGTGATCACTGGTCCTGTATATGCTGGAATTATGACACACAATACACTATGTATGACACATATAATTTGTTACTGTGATCGCTGGTCCTGTATATGCTGGAATTATGATACACAATACACTATGTTTGACACATATAATGGGTTACTGTGATCACTGGTCCTGTATATGATGGAGTTATGACACACAATACACTATGTATAACGCATATAATGGGTTACTGTGATCGTTGGTCCTGTATATGCTGGAATTATGACACACAATACACTATGTATGACACATATAATGGTTACTGTGATCGCTGGTCCTGTATATGCTGGAATTATGACACAATACACTATGTATGACACATATAATGGGTTACTGTGATCACTGGTCCTGTATATGCTGGAATTATGACACACAATACACTATGTATGACACATATAATGGGTTACTGTGATCACTGGTCCTGTATATGCTGGAATTATGACACACAATACACTATGTATGACACATATAATGGTTACTGTGATCACTGGTCCTGTATATGCTGGAATTATGACACACAATACACTATGTATGACACATATAATGGGTTACTGTGATCACTGGTCCTGTATATGCTGGAATTATGACACACAATACACTATGTATGACACATATAATGGGTTACTGTGATCGCTGGTCCTGTATATGCTGGAATAATGACACAATACACTATGTATGACACATATAATGGGTTACTGTGGTCACTGGTCCTGTATATGCTGGAGTTATGACACACAATACACTATGTATGACACATGTAATGGGTTACTGTGATCACTGGTCCTGTATATGCTGGAATTATGACACACAAGACACTATGTATGACACATGTAATGGGTTACTGTGATCACTGGTCCTGTATATGCTGGAATTATCACACACAATACACTATGTATGACACATATAATGGTTACTGTGATCGCTGGTCCTGTATATGCTGGAATTATGACACAATACACTATGTATGACACATATAATGGGTTACTGTGATCACTGGTCCTGTATATGCTGGAATTATGACACACAATACACTATGTATGACACATAAAATGGGTTACTGTGATCACTGGTCCTGTATATGCTGGAATTATGACACACAATACACTATGTATGACACATATACTGGGTTACTGTGATCGCTGGTCCTGTTCATGCTGGAATTATGACACAATACACTATGTATGACACATACAATGGCTTACTGTGATCGCTTGTCCTGTATATGCTGGAATTATAACACACAATACACTATGTATGACACATATAATGGGTTACTGTGATCGCTGGTCCTGTATATGCTGGAATTATGACACACAATACACTATGTATGACACATATAATGGGTTACTGTGATCGCTGGTCCTGTATATGCTGGAATTATGACACACAATACACTATGTATGACACATATAATGGGTTACTGTGATCGCTGTTCCTGTATATGTTGGAATTATGACACACAATACACTATGTATGACACATATAATGGGTTACTGTGATCGCTGGTCCTGTACATGCTGAAATTATGACACACAGTACACTATGTATGACACATATAATGGCTTACTGTGATCGCTGGTCCTGTACATGTTGGAATTATGAAACACAATACACTATGTATGACACATATAATGGGTTACTGTGATCGCTGGTCCTGTACATGTTGGAATTATGACACACAATACACTATGTATGACACATATAATGGGTTACTGTGATCGCTGGTCCTGTACATGTTGGAATTATGACACACAATACACTATGTATGACACATATACTGGGTTACTGTGATCGCTGGTCCTGTACATGCTGGAATTATGACACACAATACACTATGTATGACACATATACTGGGTTACTGTGATCGCTGGTCCTGTACATGCTGGAATTATGACACACAATACACTATGTATGACACATATAATGGGTTACTGTGATCGCTGGTCCTGTATATGCTGGAATTATGACACACAATACACTATGTATGACACATATAATGGCTTACTGTGATCGCTTGTCCTGTATATGCTGGAATTATAACACACAATACACTATGTATGACACATATAATGGGTTACTGTGATCGCTGGTCCTGTATATGCTGGAATTATGACATACAATACACTATGTATGACACATATAATGGGTTACTGTGATCGCTGATCCTGTATATGCTGGATTTATGACACACAATACACTATGTATGACACATATAATGGGTTACTGTGATCACTGGTCCTGTATATGCTGGAATTATGACACACAATACACTATGTATGACACATATAATGGGTTACTGTGATCACTGGTCCTGTATATGCTGGAATTATGACACACAATACACTATGTATGACACATATAATGGGTTACTGTGATCACTGGTCCTGTATATGCTGGAATTATGAAACACAATGAACTATGTATGATACATATAATGGGTTACTGTGATCACTGGTCCTGTATATGCTGGAATTATGACACACAATACACTATGTATGACACATATAATTTGTTACTGTGATCGCTGGTCCTGTATATGCTGGAATTATGATACACAATACACTATGTTTGACACATATAATGGGTTACTGTGATCACTGGTCCTGTATATGCTGGAGTTATGACACACAATACACTATGTATAACGCATATAATGGGTTACTGTGATCGTTGGTCCTGTATATGCTGGAATTATGACACACAATACACTATGTATGACACATATAATGGTTACTGTGATCGCTGGTCCTGTATATGCTGGAATTATGACACAATACACTATGTATGACACATAT
The DNA here is from genome assembly GCA_031769625.1 of Taudactylus pleione. Classification (NCBI taxonomy): domain Eukaryota; kingdom Metazoa; phylum Chordata; class Amphibia; order Anura; family Myobatrachidae; genus Taudactylus; species Taudactylus pleione. The sequence continues at coordinate 1,900,533 of JAUIMM010000066.1, forward strand.
AATGGGTTACTGTGATCACTGGTCCTGTATATGCTGGAATTATGACACACAATACACTATGTATGACACATATAATGGGTTACTGTGATCACTGGTCCTGTATATGCTGGAATTATGACACACAATACACTATGTATGACACATATAATGGTTACTGTGATCACTGGTCCTGTATATGCTGGAATTATGACACACAATACACTATGTATGACACATATAATGGGTTACTGTGATCACTGGTCCTGTATATGCTGGAATTATGACACACAATACACTATGTATGACACATATAATGGGTTACTGTGATCGCTGGTCCTGTATATGCTGGAATAATGACACAATACACTATGTATGACACATATAATGGGTTACTGTGATCGCTGGTCCTGTGTATGCTGGAGTTATGACACACAATACACTATGTATGACAAATGTAATGGGTTACTGTGATCACTGGTCCTGTATATGCTGGAATTATGACACACAATACACTATGTATGACACATATAATGGTTACTGTGATCAATGGTCCTGTATATGCTGGAATTATGACACACAATACACTATGTATGACACATATAAGGGGTTACTGTGATCACTGGTCCTGTATATGCTGGAATTATGACACACAATACACTATGTATGACACATATAATGGGTTACTGTGATCGCTGGTCCTGTATATGCTGGAATAATGACACAATACACTATGTATGACACATATAATGGGTTACTGTGATCGCTGGTCCTGTGTATGCTGGAGTTATGACACACAATACACTATGTATGACACATATAATGGGTTACTGTGATCGCTGGTCCTGTGTATGCTGGAGTTATGACACACAATACACTATGTATGACACATGTAATGGGTTACTGTGATCACTGGTCCTGTATATGCTGGAATTATGACACACAATACACTATGTATGACACATGTAATGGGTTACTGTGATCACTGGTCCTGTATATGCAGGTATTATGACACACAATACACTATGTATGACACATATAATGGGTTACTGTGATCGCTGGTCCTGTATATGCTGGAATAATGACACAATACACTATGTATGACACATATAATGGGTTACTGTGATCGCTGGTCCTGTGTATGCTGGAGTTATGACACACAATACACTATGTATGACACATGTAATGGGTTACTGTGATCACTGGTCCTGTATATGCTGGAATTATGACACACAATACACTATGTATGACACATATAATGGTTACTGTGATCGCTGGTCCTGTATATGCTGGAATTATGACACAATACACTATGTATGACACATATAATGGGTTACTGTGATCACTGGTCCTGTATATGCTGGAATTATGACACACAATACACTATGTATGACACATATAATGGGTTACTGTGATCACTGGTCCTGTATATGCTGGAATTATGACACACAATACACTATGTATGACACATATAATGGTTACTGTGATCACTGGTCCTGTATATGCTGGAATTATGACACACAATACACTATGTATGACACATATAAGGGGTTACTGTGATCACTGGTCCTGTATATGCTGGAATTATGACACACAATACACTATGTATGACACATATAATGGGTTACTGTGATCGCTGGTCCTGTATATGCTGGAATAATGACACAATACACTATGTATGACACATATAATGGGTTACTGTGATCGCTGGTCCTGTGTATGCTGGAGTTATGACACACAATACACTATGTATGACACATATAATGGGTTACTGTGATCGCTGGTCCTGTGTATGCTGGAGTTATGACACACAATACACTATGTATGACACATGTAATGGGTTACTGTGATCACTGGTCCTGTATATGCTGGAATTATGACACACAATACACTATGTATGACACATGTAATGGGTTACTGTGATCACTGGTCCTGTATATGCAGGTATTATGACACACAATACACTATGTATGACACATATAATGGGTTACTGTGATCGCTGGTCCTGTATATGCTGGAATAATGACACAATACACTATGTATGACACATATAATGGGTTACTGTGATCGCTGGTCCTGTGTATGCTGGAGTTATGACACACAATACACTATGTATGACACATGTAATGGGTTACTGTGATGACTGGTCCTGTATATGCTGGAATTATGACACACAATACACTATGTATGACACATGTAATGGGTTACTGTGATCACTGGTCCTGTATATGCTGGAATTATCACACACAATACACTATGTATGACACATATAATGGTTACTGTGATCGCTGGTCCTGTATATGCTGGAATTATGACACAATACACTATGTATGACACATATAATGGGTTACTGTGATCACTGGTCCTGTATATGCTGGAATTATGACACACAATACACTATGTATGACACATATACTGGGTTACTGTGATCGCTGGTCCTGTACCTGCTGGAATTATGACACACAATACACTATGTATGACACATATACTGGGTTACTGTGATCGCTGGTCCTGTATATGCTGGAATTATGACACACAATACACTATGTATGACACATATAATGGCTTACTGTGATCGCTTGTCCTGTATATGCTGGAATTATAACACACAATACACTATGTATGACACATATAATGGGTTACTGTGATCGCTGGTCCTGTATATGCTGGAATTATGACACACAATACACTATGTATGACACATATAATGGGTTACTGTGATCGCTGGTCCTGTATATGCTGGAATTATGACACACAATACACTATGTATGACACATATAATGGGTTACTGTGATCGCTGTTCCTGTATATGTTGGAATTATGACACACAATACACTATGTATGACACATATAATGGGTTACTGTGATCGCTGGTCCTGTACATGCTGGAATTATGACACACAATACACTATGTATGACACATATAATGGCTTACTGTGATCGCTGGTCCTGTACATGTTGGAATTATGACACACAATACACTATGTATGACACATATAATGGGTTACTGTGATCGCTGGTCCTGTACATGTTGGAATTATGACACACAATACACTATGTATGACACATATAATGGGTTACTGTGATCGCTGGTCCTGTACATGCTGGAATTATGACACACAATACACTATGTATGACACATATACTGGGTTACTGTGATCGCTGGTCCTGTACATGCTGGAATTATGACACACAATACACTATGTATGACACATATACTGGGTTACTGTGATCGCTGGTCCTGTATATGCTGGAATTATGACATACAATACACTTTGTATGACACATATAATGGGTTACTGTGATCGCTGATCCTGTATATGCTGGATTTATGACACACAATACACTATGTATGACACATATAATGGGTTACTGTGATCACTGGTCCTGTATATGCTGGAATTATGACACACAATACACTATGTATGACACATATAATGGGTTATTGTGATCACTGGTCCTGTATATGCTGGAATTATGACACACAATACACTATGTATGACACATATAATGGGTTACTGTGATCACTGATCCTGTATATGCTGGAATTATGACACACAATACACTATGTATGACACATATAATGGGTTACTGTGATCACTGGTCCTGTATATGCTGGAATTATGACACACAATACACTATGTATGACACATATAATGGGTTACTGTGATCGCTGTTCCTGTATATGTTGGAATTATGACACACAATACACTATGTATGACACATATAATGGCTTACTGTGATCACTGATCCTGTATATGCTGGAATTATGACACACAATACACTATGTATGACACATATAATGGCTTACTGTGATCGCTGGTCCTGTATATGTTGGAATTATGACACACAATACACTATGTATGACACATATAATGGCTTACTGTGATCGCTGGTCCTGTACATGCTGGAATTATGACACACAATACACTATGTATGACACATATAATGGCTTACTGTGATCGCTGGTCCTGTACATGCTGGAATTATGACACACAATACACTATGTATGACACATATAATGGCTTACTGTGATCGCTGTTCCTGTACATGTTGGAATTATGACACACAATACACTATGTATGACACATATAATGGGTTACTGTGATCGCTGGTCCTGTACATGTTGGAATTATGACACACAATACACTATGTATGACACATATAATGGGTTATTGTGATCGCTGGTCCTGTACATGCTGGAATTATGACACACAATACACTATGTATGACACATATACTGGGTTACTGTGATCGCTGGTCCTGTACATGCTGGAATTATGACACACAATACACTATGTATGACACATATACTGGGTTACTGTGATCGCTGGTCCTGTATATGCTGGAATTATAACACACAATACACTATGTATGACACATATAATGGGTTACTGTGATCGCTGGTCCTGTATATGCTGGAATTATGACATACAATACACTATGTATGACACATATAATGGGTTACTGTGATCGCTGATCCTGTATATGCTGGATTTATGACACACAATACACTATGTATGACACATATAATGGGTTACTGTGATCACTGGTCCTGTATATGCTGGAATTATGACACACAATACACTATGTATGACACATATAATGGGTTACTGTGATCAATGGTCCTGTATATGCTGGAATTATGAAACACAATTAACTATGTATGATACATATAATGGGTTACTGTGATCACTGGTCCTGTACATGCTGGAATTATGACACACAATACACTATGTATGACACATATACTGGGTTACTGTGATCGCTGGTCCTGTACATGCTGGAATTATGACACACAATACACTATGTATGACACATATACTGGGTTACTGTGATCGCTGGTCCTGTACATGCTGGAATTATGACACACAATACACTATGTATGACACATATAATGGGTTACTGTGATCGCTGGTCCTGTATATGCTGGAATTATGACACACAATACACTATGTATGACACATATAATGGCTTACTGTGATCGCTTGTCCTGTATATGCTGGAATTATAACACACAATACACTATGTATGACACATATAATGGGTTACTGTGATCGCTGGTCCTGTATATGCTGGAATTATGACATACAATACACTATGTATGACACATATAATGGGTTACTGTGATCGCTGATCCTGTATATGCTGGATTTATGACACACAATACACTATGTATGACACATATAATGGGTTACTGTGATCAATGGTCCTGTATATGCTGGAATTATGACACACAATACACTATGTATGACACATATAATGGGTTACTGTGATCACTGGTACTGTATATGCTGGAATTATGAGACACAATACACTATGTATGACACATATAATGGGTTACTGTGATCACTGATCCTGTATATGCTGGAATTATGACACACAATACACTATGTATGACACATATAATGGGTTACTGTGATCACTGGTCCTGTATATGCTGGAATTATGACACACAATACACTATGTATGACACATATAATGGGTTACTGTGATCGCTGTTCCTGTATATGTTGGAATTATGACACACAATACACTATGTATGACACATATAATGGCTTACTGTGATCACTGATCCTGTATATGCTGGAATTATGACACACAATACACTATGTATGACACATATAATGGCTTACTGTGATCGCTGGTCCTGTATATGTTGGAATTATGACACACAATACACTATGTATGACACATATAATGGCTTACTGTGATCGCTGGTCCTGTACATGCTGGAATTATGACACACAATACACTATGTATGACACATATAATGGCTTACTGTGATCGCTGGTCCTGTACATGCTGGAATTATGACACACAATACACTATGTATGACACATATAATGGCTTACTGTGATCGCTGTTCCTGTACATGTTGGAATTATGACACACAATACACTATGTATGACACATATAATGGGTTACTGTGATCGCTGGTCCTGTACATGTTGGAATTATGACACACAATACACTATGTATGACACATATAATGGGTTACTGTGATCGCTGGTCCTGTACATGCTGGAATTATGACACACAATACACTATGTATGACACATATACTGGGTTACTGTGATCGCAGGTCCTGTACATGCTGGAATTATGACACACAATACACTATGTATGACACATATACTGGGTTACTGTGATCGCTGGTCCTGTATATGCTGGAATTATAACACACAATACACTATGTATGACACATATAATGGGTTACTGTGATCGCTGGTCCTGTATATGCTGGAATTATGACATACAATACACTATGTATGACACATATAATGGGTTACTGTGATCGCTGATCCTGTATATGCTGGATTTATGACACACAATACACTATGTATGACACATATAATGGGTTACTGTGATCACTGGTCCTGTATATGCTGGAATTATGACACACAATACACTATGTATGACACATATAATGGGTTACTGTGATCAATGGTCCTGTATATGCTGGAATTATGAAACACAATGAACTATGTATGATACATATAATGGGTTACTGTGATCACTGGTCCTGTATATGCTGGAATTATGACACACAATACACTATGTATGACACATATAATTTGTTACTGTGATCGCTGGTCCTGTATATGCTGGAATTATGATACACAATACACTATGTTTGACACATATAAGGGTTACTGTGATCACTGGTCCTGTATATGCTGGAGTTATGACACACAATACACTATGTATGACACATATAATGGGTTACTGTGATCACTGGTCCTGTATATGCTGGAATTATGACACACAATACACTATGTATGACACATATAATGGGTTACTGTGATCACTGGTCCTGTATATGCTGGAGTTATGACACACAATACACTATGTATAACGCATATAATGGGTTACTGTGATCGTTGGTCCTGTATATGCTGGAATTATGACACATAATACACTATGTATGACACATGTAATGGGTTACTGTGATCACTGGTCCTGTATATGCTGGAATTATGACACACAATACACTATGTATGACACATATAATGGGTTACTGTGATCACTGGTCCTGTATATGCTGGAATTATGACACACAATACACTATGTATGACACATATAATGGTTACTGTTATCACTGGTCCTGTATATGCTGGAATTATGACACACAATACACTATGTATGACACATATAATGGGTTACTGTGATCACTGGTCCTGTATATGCTGGAATTATGACACACAATACACTATGTATGACACATATAATGGGTTATTGTGATCACTGGTCCTGTATATGCTGGAATTATGACACACAATACACTATGTATGACACATATAATGGGTTACTGTGATCACTGATCCTGTATATGCTGGAATTATGACACACAATACACTATGTATGACACATATAATGGGTTACTGTGATCACTGGTCCTGTATATGCTGGAATTATGACACACAATACACTATGTATGACACATATAATGGGTTACTGTGATCGCTGTTCCTGTATATGTTGGAATTATGACACACAATACACTATGTATGACACATATAATGGCTTACTGTGATCACTGATCCTGTATATGCTGGAATTATGACACACAATACACTATGTATGACACATATAATGGCTTACTGTGATCGCTGGTCCTGTATATGTTGGAATTATGACACACAATACACTATGTATGACACATATAATGGCTTACTGTGATCGCTGGTCCTGTACATGCTGGAATTATGACACACAATACACTATGTATGACACATATAATGGCTTACTGTGATCGCTGGTCCTGTACATGCTGGAATTATGACACACAATACACTATGTATGACACATATAATGGCTTACTGTGATCGCTGTTCCTGTACATGTTGGAATTATGACACACAATACACTATGTATGACACATATAATGGGTTACTGTGATCGCTGGTCCTGTACATGTTGGAATTATGACACACAATACACTATGTATGACACATATAATGGGTTACTGTGATCGCTGGTCCTGTACATGCTGGAATTATGACACACAATACACTATGTATGACACATATACTGGGTTACTGTGATCGCTGGTCCTGTACATGCTGGAATTATGACACACAATACACTATGTATGACACATATACTGGGTTACTGTGATCGCTGGTCCTGTATATGCTGGAATTATAACACACAATACACTATGTATGACACATATAATGGGTTACTGTGATCGCTGGTCCTGTATATGCTGGAATTATGACATACAATACACTATGTATGACACATATAATGGGTTACTGTGATCGCTGATCCTGTATATGCTGGATTTATGACACACAATACACTATGTATGACACATATAATGGGTTACTGTGATCACTGGTCCTGTATATGCTGGAATTATGACACACAATACACTATGTATGACACATATAATGGGTTACTGTGATCAATGGTCCTGTATATGCTGGAATTATGAAACACAATTAACTATGTATGATACATATAATGGGTTACTGTGATCACTGGTCCTGTACATGCTGGAATTATGACACACAATACACTATGTATGACACATATACTGGGTTACTGTGATCGCTGGTCCTGTACATGCTGGAATTATGACACACAATACACTATGTATGACACATATACTGGGTTACTGTGATCGCTGGTCCTGTACATGCTGGAATTATGACACACAATACACTATGTATGACACATATAATGGGTTACTGTGATCGCTGGTCCTGTATATGCTGGAATTATGACACACAATACACTATGTATGACACATATAATGGCTTACTGTGATCGCTTGTCCTGTATATGCTGGAATTATAACACACAATACACTATGTATGACACATATAATGGGTTACTGTGATCGCTGGTCCTGTATATGCTGGAATTATGACATACAATACACTATGTATGACACATATAATGGGTTACTGTGATCGCTGATCCTGTATATGCTGGATTTATGACACACAATACACTATGTATGACACATATAATGGGTTACTGTGATCAATGGTCCTGTATATGCTGGAATTATGACACACAATACACTATGTATGACACATATAATGGGTTACTGTGATCACTGGTACTGTATATGCTGGAATTATGAGACACAATACACTATGTATGACACATATAATGGGTTACTGTGATCACTGATCCTGTATATGCTGGAATTATGACACACAATACACTATGTATGACACATATAATGGGTTACTGTGATCACTGGTCCTGTATATGCTGGAATTATGACACACAATACACTATGTATGACACATATAATGGGTTACTGTGATCGCTGTTCCTGTATATGTTGGAATTATGACACACAATACACTATGTATGACACATATAATGGCTTACTGTGATCACTGATCCTGTATATGCTGGAATTATGACACACAATACACTATGTATGACACATATAATGGCTTACTGTGATCGCTGGTCCTGTATATGTTGGAATTATGACACACAATACACTATGTATGACACATATAATGGCTTACTGTGATCGCTGGTCCTGTACATGCTGGAATTATGACACACAATACACTATGTATGACACATATAATGGCTTACTGTGATCGCTGGTCCTGTACATGCTGGAATTATGACACACAATACACTATGTATGACACATATAATGGCTTACTGTGATCGCTGTTCCTGTACATGTTGGAATTATGACACACAATACACTATGTATGACACATATAATGGGTTACTGTGATCGCTGGTCCTGTACATGTTGGAATTATGACACACAATACACTATGTATGACACATATAATGGGTTACTGTGATCGCTGGTCCTGTACATGCTGGAATTATGACACACAATACACTATGTATGACACATATACTGGGTTACTGTGATCGCTGGTCCTGTACATGCTGGAATTATGACACACAATACACTATGTATGACACATATACTGGGTTACTGTGATCGCTGGTCCTGTATATGCTGGAATTATAACACACAATACACTATGTATGACACATATAATGGGTTACTGTGATCGCTGGTCCTGTATATGCTGGAATTATGACATACAATACACTATGTATGACACATATAATGGGTTACTGTGATCGCTGATCCTGTATATGCTGGATTTATGACACACAATACACTATGTATGACACATATAATGGGTTACTGTGATCACTGGTCCTGTATATGCTGGAATTATGACACACAATACACTATGTATGACACATATAATGGGTTACTGTGATCAATGGTCCTGTATATGCTGGAATTATGACACACAATACACTATGTATGACACATATAATGGGTTACTGTGATCGCTGTTCCTGTATATGTTGGAATTATGACACACAATACACTATGTATGACACATATAATGGCTTACTGTGATCACTGATCCTGTATATGCTGGAATTATGACACACAATACACTATGTATGACACATATAATGGCTTACTGTGATCGCTGGTCCTGTATATGTTGGAATTATGACACACAATACACTATGTATGACACATATAATGGCTTACTGTGATCGCTGGTCCTGTACATGCTGGAATTATGACACACAATACACTATGTATGACACATATAATGGCTTACTGTGATCGCTGGTCCTGTACATGCTGGAATTATGACACACAATACACTATGTATGACACATATAATGGCTTACTGTGATCGCTGTTCCTGTACATGCTGGAATTATGACACACAATACACTATGTATGACACATATACTGGGTTACTGTGATCGCTGATCCTGTATATGCTGGATTTATGACACACAATACACTATGTATGACACATATAATGGGTTACTGTGATCACTGGTCCTGTATATGCTGGAATTATGACACACAATACACTATGTATGACACATATAATGGGTTACTGTGATCAATGGTCCTGTATATGCTGGAATTATGACACACAATACACTATGTATGACACATATAATGGGTTACTGTGATCGCTGTTCCTGTATATGTTGGAATTATGACACACAATACACTATGTATGACACATATAATGGCTTACTGTGATCACTGATCCTGTATATGCTGGAATTATGACACACAATACACTATGTATGACACATATAATGGCTTACTGTGATCGCTGGTCCTGTATATGTTGGAATTATGACACACAATACACTATGTATGACACATATAATGGCTTACTGTGATCGCTGGTCCTGTACATGCTGGAATTATGACACACAATACACTATGTATGACACATATAATGGCTTACTGTGATCGCTGGTCCTGTACATGCTGGAATTATGACACACAATACACTATGTATGACACATATAATGGCTTACTGTGATCGCTGTTCCTGTACATGTTGGAATTATGACACACAATACACTATGTATGACACATATAATGGGTTACTGTGATCGCTGGTCCTGTACATGTTGGAATTATGACACACAATACACTATGTATGACACATATAATGGGTTACTGTGATCGCTGGTCCTGTACATGCTGGAATTATGACACACAATACACTATGTATGACACATATACTGGGTTACTGTGATCGCTGGTCCTGTACATGCTGGAATTATGACACACAATACACTATGTATGACACATATACTGGGTTACTGTGATCGCTGGTCCTGTATATGCTGGAATTATAACACACAATACACTATGTATGACACATATAATGGGTTACTGTGATCGCTGGTCCTGTATATGCTGGAATTATGACATACAATACACTATGTATGACACATATAATGGGTTACTGTGATCGCTGATCCTGTATATGCTGGATTTATGACACACAATACACTATGTATGACACATATAATGGGTTACTGTGATCACTGGTCCTGTATATGCTGGAATTATGACACACAATACACTATGTATGACACATATAATGGGTTACTGTGATCAATGGTCCTGTATATGCTGGAATTATGAAACACAATGAACTATGTATGATACATATAATGGGTTACTGTGATCACTGGTCCTGTATATGCTGGAATTATGACACACAATACACTATGTATGACACATATAATTTGTTACTGTGATCGCTGGTCCTGTATATGCTGGAATTATGATACACAATACACTATGTTTGACACATATAATGGGTTACTGTGATCACTGGTCCTGTATATGCTGGAGTTATGACACACAATACACTATGTATGACACATATAATGGGTTACTGTGATCACTGGTCCTGTATATGCTGGAATTATGACACACAATACACTATGTATGACACATATAATGGGTTACTGTGATCACTGGTCCTGTATATGCTGGAGTTATGACACACAATACACTATGTATAACGCATATAATGGGTTACTGTGATCGTTGGTCCTGTATATGCTGGAATTATGACACATAATACACTATGTATGACACATGTAATGGGTTACTGTGATCACTGGTCCTGTATATGCTGGAATTATGACACACAATACACTATGTATGACACATATAATGGGTTACTGTGATCACTGGTCCTGTATATGCTGGAATTATGACACACAATACACTATGTATGACACATATAATGGTTACTGTTATCACTGGTCCTGTATATGCTGGAATTATGACACACAATACACTATGTATGACACATATAATGGGTTACTGTGATCACTGGTCCTGTATATGCTGGAATTATGACACACAATACACTATGTATGACACATATAATGGGTTACTGTGATCGTTGGTCCTGTATATGCTGGAATAATGACACAATACACTATGTATGACACATGTAATGGGTTACTGTGATCACTGGTCCTGTATATGCTGGAATTATGACACACAATACACTATGTATGACACATATAATGGGTTACTGTGATCAATGGTCCTGTATATGCTGGAATAATGACACAATACACTATTTATGACACATATACTGGGTTACTGTGATCGCTGGTCCTGTACATGCTGGAATTATGACACACAATACACTATGTATGACACATATACTGGGTTACTGTGATCGCTGGTCCTGTATATGCTGGAATTATAACACACAATACACTATGTATGACACATATAATGGGTTACTGTGATCGCTGGTCCTGTATATGCTGGAATTATGACATACAATACACTATGTATGACACATATAATGGGTTACTGTGATCGCTGATCCTGTATATGCTGGATTTATGACACACAATACACTATGTATGACACATATAATGGGTTACTGTGATCACTGGTCCTGTATATGCTGGAATTATGACACACAATACACTATGTATGACACATATAATGGGTTACTGTGATCAATGGTCCTGTATATGCTGGAATTATGAAACACAATGAACTATGTATGATACATATAATGGGTTACTGTGATCACTGGTCCTGTATATGCTGGAATTATGACACACAATACACTATGTATGACACATATAATTTGTTACTGTGATCGCTGGTCCTGTATATGCTGGAATTATGATACACAATACACTATGTTTGACACATATAAGGGTTACTGTGATCACTGGTCCTGTATATGCTGGAGTTATGACACACAATACACTATGTATGACACATATAATGGGTTACTGTGATCACTGGTCCTGTATATGCTGGAATTATGACACACAATACACTATGTATGACACATATAATGGGTTACTGTGATCACTGGTCCTGTATATGCTGGAGTTATGACACACAATACACTATGTATAACGCATATAATGGGTTACTGTGATCGTTGGTCCTGTATATGCTGGAATTATGACACATAATACACTATGTATGACACATGTAATGGGTTACTGTGATCACTGGTCCTGTATATGCTGGAATTATGACACACAATACACTATGTATGACACATATAATGGGTTACTGTGATCACTGGTCCTGTATATGCTGGAATTATGACACACAATACACTATGTATGACACATATAATGGTTACTGTTATCACTGGTCCTGTATATGCTGGAATTATGACACACAATACACTATGTATGACACATATAATGGGTTACTGTGATCACTGGTCCTGTATATGCTGGAATTATGACACACAATACACTATGTATGACACATATAATGGGTTATTGTGATCACTGGTCCTGTATATGCTGGAATTATGACACACAATACACTATGTATGACACATATAATGGGTTACTGTGATCACTGATCCTGTATATGCTGGAATTATGACACACAATACACTATGTATGACACATATAATGGGTTACTGTGATCACTGGTCCTGTATATGCTGGAATTATGACACACAATACACTATGTATGACACATATAATGGGTTACTGTGATCGCTGTTCCTGTATATGTTGGAATTATGACACACAATACACTATGTATGACACATATAATGGCTTACTGTGATCACTGATCCTGTATATGCTGGAATTATGACACACAATACACTATGTATGACACATATAATGGCTTACTGTGATCGCTGGTCCTGTATATGTTGGAATTATGACACACAATACACTATGTATGACACATATAATGGCTTACTGTGATCGCTGGTCCTGTACATGCTGGAATTATGACACACAATACACTATGTATGACACATATAATGGCTTACTGTGATCGCTGGTCCTGTACATGCTGGAATTATGACACACAATACACTATGTATGACACATATAATGGCTTACTGTGATCGCTGTTCCTGTACATGTTGGAATTATGACACACAATACACTATGTATGACACATATAATGGGTTACTGTGATCGCTGGTCCTGTACATGTTGGAATTATGACACACAATACACTATGTATGACACATATAATGGGTTACTGTGATCGCTGGTCCTGTACATGCTGGAATTATGACACACAATACACTATGTATGACACATATACTGGGTTACTGTGATCGCTGGTCCTGTACATGCTGGAATTATGACACACAATACACTATGTATGACACATATACTGGGTTACTGTGATCGCTGGTCCTGTATATGCTGGAATTATAACACACAATACACTATGTATGACACATATAATGGGTTACTGTGATCGCTGGTCCTGTATATGCTGGAATTATGACATACAATACACTATGTATGACACATATAATGGGTTACTGTGATCGCTGATCCTGTATATGCTGGATTTATGACACACAATACACTATGTATGACACATATAATGGGTTACTGTGATCACTGGTCCTGTATATGCTGGAATTATGACACACAATACACTATGTATGACACATATAATGGGTTACTGTGATCAATGGTCCTGTATATGCTGGAATTATGAAACACAATTAACTATGTATGATACATATAATGGGTTACTGTGATCACTGGTCCTGTACATGCTGGAATTATGACACACAATACACTATGTATGACACATATACTGGGTTACTGTGATCGCTGGTCCTGTACATGCTGGAATTATGACACACAATACACTATGTATGACACATATACTGGGTTACTGTGATCGCTGGTCCTGTACATGCTGGAATTATGACACACAATACACTATGTATGACACATATAATGGGTTACTGTGATCGCTGGTCCTGTATATGCTGGAATTATGACACACAATACACTATGTATGACACATATAATGGCTTACTGTGATCGCTTGTCCTGTATATGCTGGAATTATAACACACAATACACTATGTATGACACATATAATGGGTTACTGTGATCGCTGGTCCTGTATATGCTGGAATTATGACATACAATACACTATGTATGACACATATAATGGGTTACTGTGATCGCTGATCCTGTATATGCTGGATTTATGACACACAATACACTATGTATGACACATATAATGGGTTACTGTGATCAATGGTCCTGTATATGCTGGAATTATGACACACAATACACTATGTATGACACATATAATGGGTTACTGTGATCACTGGTACTGTATATGCTGGAATTATGAGACACAATACACTATGTATGACACATATAATGGGTTACTGTGATCACTGATCCTGTATATGCTGGAATTATGACACACAATACACTATGTATGACACATATAATGGGTTACTGTGATCACTGGTCCTGTATATGCTGGAATTATGACACACAATACACTATGTATGACACATATAATGGGTTACTGTGATCGCTGTTCCTGTATATGTTGGAATTATGACACACAATACACTATGTATGACACATATAATGGCTTACTGTGATCACTGATCCTGTATATGCTGGAATTATGACACACAATACACTATGTATGACACATATAATGGCTTACTGTGATCGCTGGTCCTGTATATGTTGGAATTATGACACACAATACACTATGTATGACACATATAATGGCTTACTGTGATCGCTGGTCCTGTACATGCTGGAATTATGACACACAATACACTATGTATGACACATATAATGGCTTACTGTGATCGCTGGTCCTGTACATGCTGGAATTATGACACACAATACACTATGTATGACACATATAATGGCTTACTGTGATCGCTGTTCCTGTACATGTTGGAATTATGACACACAATACACTATGTATGACACATATAATGGGTTACTGTGATCGCTGGTCCTGTACATGTTGGAATTATGACACACAATACACTATGTATGACACATATAATGGGTTACTGTGATCGCTGGTCCTGTACATGCTGGAATTATGACACACAATACACTATGTATGACACATATACTGGGTTACTGTGATCGCTGGTCCTGTACATGCTGGAATTATGACACACAATACACTATGTATGACACATATACTGGGTTACTGTGATCGCTGGTCCTGTATATGCTGGAATTATAACACACAATACACTATGTATGACACATATAATGGGTTACTGTGATCGCTGGTCCTGTATATGCTGGAATTATGACATACAATACACTATGTATGACACATATAATGGGTTACTGTGATCGCTGATCCTGTATATGCTGGATTTATGACACACAATACACTATGTATGACACATATAATGGGTTACTGTGATCACTGGTCCTGTATATGCTGGAATTATGACACACAATACACTATGTATGACACATATAATGGGTTACTGTGATCAATGGTCCTGTATATGCTGGAATTATGACACACAATACACTATGTATGACACATATAATGGGTTACTGTGATCGCTGTTCCTGTATATGTTGGAATTATGACACACAATACACTATGTATGACACATATAATGGCTTACTGTGATCACTGATCCTGTATATGCTGGAATTATGACACACAATACACTATGTATGACACATATAATGGCTTACTGTGATCGCTGGTCCTGTATATGTTGGAATTATGACACACAATACACTATGTATGACACATATAATGGCTTACTGTGATCGCTGGTCCTGTACATGCTGGAATTATGACACACAATACACTATGTATGACACATATAATGGCTTACTGTGATCGCTGGTCCTGTACATGCTGGAATTATGACACACAATACACTATGTATGACACATATAATGGCTTACTGTGATCGCTGTTCCTGTACATGTTGGAATTATGACACACAATACACTATGTATGACACATATAATGGGTTACTGTGATCGCTGGTCCTGTACATGTTGGAATTATGACACACAATACACTATGTATGACACATATAATGGGTTACTGTGATCGCTGGTCCTGTACATGCTGGAATTATGACACACAATACACTATGTATGACACATATACTGGGTTACTGTGATCGCTGGTCCTGTACATGCTGGAATTATGACACACAATACACTATGTATGACACATATACTGGGTTACTGTGATCGCTGGTCCTGTATATGCTGGAATTATAACACACAATACACTATGTATGACACATATAATGGGTTACTGTGATCGCTGGTCCTGTATATGCTGGAATTATGACATACAATACACTATGTATGACACATATAATGGGTTACTGTGATCGCTGATCCTGTATATGCTGGATTTATGACACACAATACACTATGTATGACACATATAATGGGTTACTGTGATCACTGGTCCTGTATATGCTGGAATTATGACACACAATACACTATGTATGACACATATAATGGGTTACTGTGATCAATGGTCCTGTATATGCTGGAATTATGAAACACAATGAACTATGTATGATACATATAATGGGTTACTGTGATCACTGGTCCTGTATATGCTGGAATTATGACACACAATACACTATGTATGACACATATAATTTGTTACTGTGATCGCTGGTCCTGTATATGCTGGAATTATGATACACAATACACTATGTTTGACACATATAATGGGTTACTGTGATCACTGGTCCTGTATATGCTGGAGTTATGACACACAATACACTATGTATGACACATATAATGGGTTACTGTGATCACTGGTCCTGTATATGCTGGAATTATGACACACAATACACTATGTATGACACATATAATGGGTTACTGTGATCACTGGTCCTGTATATGCTGGAGTTATGACACACAATACACTATGTATAACGCATATAATGGGTTACTGTGATCGTTGGTCCTGTATATGCTGGAATTATGACACATAATACACTATGTATGACACATGTAATGGGTTACTGTGATCACTGGTCCTGTATATGCTGGAATTATGACACACAATACACTATGTATGACACATATAATGGGTTACTGTGATCACTGGTCCTGTATATGCTTTAATTATGACACACAATACACTATGTATGACACATATAATGGTTACTGTTATCACTGGTCCTGTATATGCTGGAATTATGACACACAATACACTATGTATGACACATATAATGGGTTACTGTGATCACTGGTCCTGTATATGCTGGAATTATGACACACAATACACTATGTATGACACATATAATGGGTTACTGTGATCGTTGGTCCTGTATATGCTGGAATAATGACACAATACACTATGTATGACACATGTAATGGGTTACTGTGATCACTGGTCCTGTATATGCTGGAATTATGACACACAATACACTATGTATGACACATATAATGGGTTACTGTGATCAATGGTCCTGTATATGCTGGAATAATGACACAATACACTATTTATGACACATATACTGGGTTACTGTGATCGCTGGTCCTGTACATGCTGGAATTATGACACACAATACACTATGTATGACACATATACTGGGTTACTGTGATCGCTGGTCCTGTATATGCTGGAATTATAACACACAATACACTATGTATGACACATATAATGGGTTACTGTGATCGCTGGTCCTGTATATGCTGGAATTATGACATACAATACACTATGTATGACACATATAATGGGTTACTGTGATCGCTGATCCTGTATATGCTGGATTTATGACACACAATACACTATGTATGACACATATAATGGGTTACTGTGATCACTGGTCCTGTATATGCTGGAATTATGACACACAATACACTATGTATGACACATATAATGGGTTACTGTGATCGCTGTTCCTGTATATGTTGGAATTATGACACACAATACACTATGTATGACACATATAATGGGTTACTGTGATCGCTGGTCCTGTACATGCTGGAATTATGACACACAATACACTATGTATGACACATATAATGGCTTACTGTGATCGCTGGTCCTGTACATGTTGGAATTATGACACACAATACACTATGTATGACACATATAATGGGTTACTGTGATCGCTGGTCCTGTACATGTTGGAATTATGACACACAATACACTATGTATGACACATATAATGGGTTACTGTGATCGCTGGTCCTGTACATGCTGGAATTATGACACACAATACACTATGTATGACACATATAATGGGTTACTGTGATCACTGGTCCTGTATATGCTGGAATTATGACACACAATACACTATGTATGACACATATAATGGTTACTGTTATCACTGGTCCTGTATATGCTGGAATTATGACACACAATACACTATGTATGACACATATAATGGGTTACTGTGAGCACTGGTCCTGTATATGCTGGAATTATGACACACAATACACTATGTATGACACATATAATGGGTTACTGTGATCGCTGGTCATGTATATGCTGGAATAATGACACAATACACTATGTATGACACATGTAATGGGTTACTGTGATCACTGGTCCTGTATATGCTGGAATTATGACACACAATACACTATGTATGACACATGTAATGGGTTACTGTGATCACTGGTCCTGTATATGCTGGAATTATCACACACAATACACTATGTATGACACATATAATGGTTACTGTGATCGCTGGTCCTGTATATGCTGGAATTATGACACAATACACTATGTATGACACATATAATGGGTTACTGTGATCACTGGTCCTGTATATGCTGGAATTATGACACACAATACACTATGTATGACACATATAATGGGTTACTGTGATCACTGGTCCTGTATATGCTGGAATTATGACACACAATACACTATGTATGACACATATAATGGGTTACTGTGATCGCTGGTCCTGTATATGCTGGAATAATGACACAATACACTATGTATGACACATATACTGGGTTACTGTGATCGCTGGTCCTGTACATGCTGGAATTATGACACACAATACACTATGTATGACACATATACTGGGTTACTGTGATCACTGGTCCTGTATATGCTGGAATTATAACACACAATACACTATGTATGACACATATAATGGGTTACTGTGATCGCTGGTCCTGTATATGCTGGAATTATGACATACAATACACTATGTATGACACATATAATGGGTTACTGTGATCGCTGATCCTGTATATGCTGGATTTATGACACACAATACACTATGTATGACACATATAATGGGTTACTGTGATCACTGGTCCTGTATATGCTGGAATTATGACACACAATACACTATGTATGACACATATAAGGGGTTACTGTGATCACTGGTCCTGTATATGCTGGAATTATGACACACAATACACTATGTATGACACATATAATGGGTTACTGTGATCACTGGTCCTGTATATGCTGGAATTATGAAACACAATGAACTATGTATGATACATATAATGGGTTACTGTGATCACTGGTCCTGTATATGCTGGAATTATGACACACAATACACTATGTATGACACATATAATTTGTTACTGTGATCGCTGGTCCTGTATATGCTGGAATTATGATACACAATACACTATGTTTGACACATATAATGGGTTACTGTGATCACTGGTCCTGTATATGCTGGAATTATGACACACAATACACTATGTATGACACATATAATGGGTTACTGTGATCACTGGTCCTGTATATGCTGGAGTTATGACACACAATACACTATGTATAACGCATATAATGGGTTACTGTGATCGTTGGTCCTGTATATGCTGGAATTATGACACACAATACACTATGTATGACACATGTAATGGGTTACTGTGATCACTGGTCCTGTATATGCTGGAATTATGACACACAATACACTATGTATGACACATATAATGGGTTACTGTGATCACTGGTCCTGTATATGCTGGAATTATGACACACAATACACTATGTATGACACATATAATGGTTACTGTGATCACTGGTCCTGTATATGCTGGAATTATGACACACAATACACTATGTATGACACATGTAATGGGTTACTGTGATCACTGGTCCTGTATATGCTGGAATTATCACACACAATACACTATGTATGACACATATAATGGTTACTGTGATCGCTGGTCCTGTATATGCTGGAATTATGACACAATACACTATGTATGACACATATAATGGGTTACTGTGATCACTGGTCCTGTATATGCTGGAATTATGACACACAATACACTATGTATGACACATATAATGGGTTACTGTGATCACTGGTCCTGTATATGCTGGAATTATGACACAATACACTATGTATGACACATATAATGGGTTACTGTGATCGCTGGTCCTGTATATGCTGGAATAATGACACAATACACTATGTATGACACATATAATGGGTTACTGTGATCGCTGGTCCTGTGTATGCTGGAGTTATGACACACAATACACTATGTATGACACATATAATGGGTTACTGTGATCACTGGTCCTGTGTATGCTGGAATTATGACACACAATACACTATGTATGACACATATAATGGTTACTGTTATCACTGGTCCTGTATATGCTGGAATTATGACACACAATACACTATGTATGACACATATAATGGGTTACTGTGATCACTGGTCCTGTATATGCTGGAATTATGACACACAATACACTATGTATGACACATATAATGGGTTACTGTGATCGTTGGTCCTGTATATGCTGGAATAATGACACAATACACTATGTATGACACATGTAATGGGTTACTGTGATCACTGGTCCTGTATATGCTGGAATTATGACACACAATACACTATGTATGACACATATAATGGGTTACTGTGATCAATGGTCCTGTATATGCTGGAATAATGACACAATACACTATTTATGACACATATACTGGGTTACTGTGATCGCTGGTCCTGTACATGCTGGAATTATGACACACAATACACTATGTATGACACATATACTGGGTTACTGTGATCGCTGGTCCTGTATATGCTGGAATTATAACACACAATACACTATGTATGACACATATAATGGGTTACTGTGATCGCTGGTCCTGTATATGCTGGAATTATGACATACAATACACTATGTATGACACATATAATGGGTTACTGTGATCGCTGATCCTGTATATGCTGGATTTATGACACACAATACACTATGTATGACACATATAATGGGTTACTGTGATCACTGGTCCTGTATATGCTGGAATTATGACACACAATACACTATGTATGACACATATAATGGGTTACTGTGATCGCTGTTCCTGTATATGTTGGAATTATGACACACAATACACTATGTATGACACATATAATGGGTTACTGTGATCGCTGGTCCTGTACATGCTGGAATTATGACACACAATACACTATGTATGACACATATAATGGCTTACTGTGATCGCTGGTCCTGTACATGTTGGAATTATGACACACAATACACTATGTATGACACATATAATGGGTTACTGTGATCGCTGGTCCTGTACATGTTGGAATTATGACACACAATACACTATGTATGACACATATAATGGGTTACTGTGATCGCTGGTCCTGTACATGCTGGAATTATGACACACAATACACTATGTATGACACATATAATGGGTTACTGTGATCACTGGTCCTGTATATGCTGGAATTATGACACACAATACACTATGTATGACACATATAATGGTTACTGTTATCACTGGTCCTGTATATGCTGGAATTATGACACACAATACACTATGTATGACACATATAATGGGTTACTGTGAGCACTGGTCCTGTATATGCTGGAATTATGACACACAATACACTATGTATGACACATATAATGGGTTACTGTGATCGCTGGTCATGTATATGCTGGAATAATGACACAATACACTATGTATGACACATGTAATGGGTTACTGTGATCACTGGTCCTGTATATGCTGGAATTATGACACACAATACACTATGTATGACACATGTAATGGGTTACTGTGATCACTGGTCCTGTATATGCTGGAATTATCACACACAATACACTATGTATGACACATATAATGGTTACTGTGATCGCTGGTCCTGTATATGCTGGAATTATGACACAATACACTATGTATGACACATATAATGGGTTACTGTGATCACTGGTCCTGTATATGCTGGAATTATGACACACAATACACTATGTATGACACATATAATGGTTACTGTGATCACTGGTCCTGTATATGCTGGAATTATGACACACAATACACTATGTATGACACATATAATGGGTTACTGTGATCACTGGTCCTGTATATGATGGAATTATGACACACAATACACTATGTATGACACATATAATGGGTTACTGTGATCGCTGGTCCCTGTATATGCTGAATAATGACACAATACACTATGTATGACACATATACTGGGTTACTGTGATCGCTGGTCCTGTACATGCTGGAATTATGACACACAATACACTATGTATGACACATATACTGGGTTACTGTGATCACTGGTCTTTCGTATATGCTGGAATTATAACACACAATACACTATGTATGACACATATAATGGGTTACTGTGATCGCTGGTCCTGTATATGCTGGAATTATGACATACAATACACTATGTATGACACATATAATGGGTTACTGTGATCGCTGATCCTGTATATGCTGGATTTATGACACACAATACACTATGTATGACACATATAATGGGTTACTGTGATCACTGGTCCTGTATATGCTGGAATTATGACACACAATACACTATGTATGACACATATAAGGGGTTACTGTGATCACTGGTCCTGTATATGCTGGAATTATGACACACAATACACTATGTATGACACATATAATGGGTTACTGTGATCACTGGTCCTGTATATGCTGGAATTATGAACCACAATGAACTATGTATGATACATATAATGGGTTACTGTGATCACTGGTCCTGTATATGCTGGAATTATGACACACAATACACTATGTATGACACATATAATTTGTTACTGTGATCGCTGGTCCTGTATATGCTGGAATTATGATACACAATACACTATGTTTGACACATATAATGGGTTACTGTGATCACTGGTCCTGTATATGCTGGAATTATGACACACAATACACTATGTATGACACATTAATGGGTTACTGTGATCACTGGTCCTGTATATGCTGGAGTTATGACACACAATACACTATGTATAACGCATATAATGGGTTACTGTGATCGTTGGTCCTGTATATGCTGGAATTATGACACACAATACACTATGTATGACACATGTAATGGGTTACTGTGATCACTGGTCCTGTATATGCTGGAATTATGACACACAATACACTATGTATGACACATATAATGGGTTACTGTGATCACTGGTCCTGTATATGCTGGAATTATGACACACAATACACTATGTATGACACATATAATGGTTACTGTGATCACTGGTCCTGTATATGCTGGAATTATGACACACAATACACTATGTATGACACATGTAATGGGTTACTGTGATCACTGGTCCTGTATATGCTGGAATTATCACACACAATACACTATGTATGACACATATAATGGTTACTGTGATCGCTGGTCCTGTATATGCTGGAATTATGACACAATACACTATGTATGACACATATAATGGGTTACTGTGATCACTGGTCCTGTATATGCTGGAATTATGACACACAATACACTATGTATGACACATATAATGGGTTACTGTGATCACTGGTCCTGTATATGCTGGAATTATGACACAATACACTATGTATGACACATATAATGGGTTACTGTGATCGCTGGTCCTGTATATGCTGGAATAATGACACAATACACTATGTATGACACATATAATGGGTTACTGTGATCGCTGGTCCTGTGTATGCTGGAGTTATGACACACAATACACTATGTATGACACATATAATGGGTTACTGTGATCACTGGTCCTGTGTATGCTGGAATTATGACACACAATACACTATGTATGACACATATAATGGTTACTGTTATCACTGGTCCTGTATATGCTGGAATTATGACACACAATACACTATGTATGACACATATAATGGGTTACTGTGATCACTGGTCCTGTATATGCTGGAATTATGACACACAATACACTATGTATGACACATATAATGGGTTACTGTGATCGTTGGTCCTGTATATGCTGGAATAATGACACAATACACTATGTATGACACATGTAATGGGTTACTGTGATCACTGGTCCTGTATATGCTGGAATTATGACACACAATACACTATGTATGACACATATAATGGGTTACTGTGATCAATGGTCCTGTATATGCTGGAATAATGACACAATACACTATTTATGACACATATACTGGGTTACTGTGATCGCTGGTCCTGTACATGCTGGAATTATGACACACAATACACTATGTATGACACATATACTGGGTTACTGTGATCGCTGGTCCTGTATATGCTGGAATTATAACACACAATACACTATGTATGACACATATAATGGGTTACTGTGATCGCTGGTCCTGTATATGCTGGAATTATGACATACAATACACTATGTATGACACATATAATGGGTTACTGTGATCGCTGATCCTGTATATGCTGGATTTATGACACACAATACACTATGTATGACACATATAATGGGTTACTGTGATCACTGGTCCTGTATATGCTGGAATTATGACACACAATACACTATGTATGACACATATAATGGGTTACTGTGATCGCTGTTCCTGTATATGTTGGAATTATGACACACAATACACTATGTATGACACATATAATGGGTTACTGTGATCGCTGGTCCTGTACATGCTGGAATTATGACACACAATACACTATGTATGACACATATAATGGCTTACTGTGATCGCTGGTCCTGTACATGTTGGAATTATGACACACAATACACTATGTATGACACATATAATGGGTTACTGTGATCGCTGGTCCTGTACATGTTGGAATTATGACACACAATACACTATGTATGACACATATAATGGGTTACTGTGATCGCTGGTCCTGTACATGCTGGAATTATGACACACAATACACTATGTATGACACATATAATGGGTTACTGTGATCACTGGTCCTGTATATGCTGGAATTATGACACACAATACACTATGTATGACACATATAATGGTTACTGTTATCACTGGTCCTGTATATGCTGGAATTATGACACACAATACACTATGTATGACACATATAATGGGTTACTGTGAGCACTGGTCCTGTATATGCTGGAATTATGACACACAATACACTATGTATGACACATATAATGGGTTACTGTGATCGCTGGTCATGTATATGCTGGAATAATGACACAATACACTATGTATGACACATGTAATGGGTTACTGTGATCACTGGTCCTGTATATGCTGGAATTATGACACACAATACACTATGTATGACACATGTAATGGGTTACTGTGATCACTGGTCCTGTATATGCTGGAATTATCACACACAATACACTATGTATGACACATATAATGGTTACTGTGATCGCTGGTCCTGTATATGCTGGAATTATGACACAATACACTATGTATGACACATATAATGGGTTACTGTGATCACTGGTCCTGTATATGCTGGAATTATGACACACAATACACTATGTATGACACATATAATGGGTTACTGTGATCACTGGTCCTGTATATGCTGGAATTATGACACACAATACACTATGTATGACACATATAATGGGTTACTGTGATCGCTGGTCCTGTATATGCTGGAATAATGACACAATACACTATGTATGACACATATACTGGGTTACTGTGATCGCTGGTCCTGTACATGCTGAAATTATGACACACAATACACTATGTATGACACATATACTGGGTTACTGTGATCGCTGGTCCTGTATATGCTGGAATTATAACACACAATACACTATGTATGACACATATAATGGGTTACTGTGATCGCTGGTCCTGTATATGCTGGAATTATGACATACAATACACTATGTATGACACATATAATGGGTTACTGTGATCGCTGATCCTGTATATGCTGGATTTATGACACACAATACACTATGTATGACACATATAATGGGTTACTGTGATCACTGGTCCTGTATATGCTGGAATTATGACACACAATACACTATGTATGACACATATAAGGGGTTACTGTGATCACTGGTCCTGTATATGCTGGAATTATGACACACAATACACTATGTATGACACATATAATGGGTTACTGTGATCACTGGTCCTGTATATGCTGGAATTATGAAACACAATGAACTATGTATGATACATATAATGGGTTACTGTGATCACTGGTCCTGTATATGCTGGAATTATGACACACAATACACTATGTATGACCACATATAATTTGTTACTGTGATCGCTGGTCCTGTATATGCTGGAATTATGATACACAATACACTATGTTTGACACATATAATGGGTTACTGTGATCACTGGTCCTGTATATGCTGGAATTATGACACACAATACACTATGTATGACACATATAATGGGTTACTGTGATCACTGGTCCTGTATATGCTGGAGTTATGACACACAATACACTATGTATACGCATATAATGGGTTACTGTGATCGTTGGTCCTGTATATGCTGAATTATGACACACAATACACTATGTATGACACATGTAATGGGTTACTGTGATCACTGGTCCTGTATATGCTGGAATTATGACACACAATACACTATGTATGACACATATAATGGGTTACTGTGATCACTGTCCGGTATATGCTGGAATTATGACACACAATACACTATGTATGACACATATAATGGTTACTGTGATCACTGGTCTGTATATGCTGGAATTATGACACACAATACACTATGTATGACACATGTAATGGGTTACTGTGATCACTGGTCCTGTATATGCTGGAATTATCACACACAATACACTATGTATGACACATATAATGGTTACTGTGATCGCTGGTCCTGTATATGCTGGAATATGACACAATACACTATGTATGACACATATAATGGGTTACTGTGATCACTGGTCCTGTATATGCTGGAATTATGACACACAATACACTATGTATGACACATATAATGGGTTACTGTGATCACTGGTCCTGTATATGCTGGAATTATGACACAATACACTATGTATGACACATATAATGGGTTACTGTGATCGCTGGTCCTGTATATGCTGGAATAATGACACAATACACTATGTATGACACATATAATGGGTTACTGTGATCGCTGGTCCTGTGTATGCTGGAGTTATGACACACAATACACTATGTATGACACATATAATGGGTTACTGTGATCACTGGTCCTGTGTATGCTGGAGTTATGACACACAATACACTATGTATGACACATGTAATGGGTTACTGTGATCACTGGTCCTGTATATGCTGGTATTATGACACACAATACACTATGTATGACACATATAATGGGTTACTGTGATCGCTGGTCCTGTATATGCTGGAATAATGACACAATACACTATGTATGACACATATAATGGGTTACTGTGATCGCTGGTCCTGTGTATGCTGGAGTTATGACACACAATACACTATGTATGACACATGTAATGGGTTACTGTGATCACTGGTCCTGTATATGCTGGAATTATGACACACAATACACTATGTATGACACATGTAATGGGTTACTGTGATCACTGGTCCTGTATATGCTGGAATTATCACACACAATACACTATGTATGACACATATAATGGTTACTGTGATCGCTGGTCCTGTATATGCTGAATTATGACACAATACACTATGTATGACACATATAATGGGTTACTGTGATCACTGGTCCTGTATATGCTGGAATTATGACACACAATACACTATGTATGACACATATAATGGGTTACTGTGATCACTGGTCCTGTATATGCTGGAATTATGACACACAATACACTATGTATGACACATATAATGGGTTACTGTGATCGCTGGTCCTGTATATGCTGGAATAATTACACAATACACTATGTATGACACATATAATGGGTTACTGTGATCGCTGGTCCTGTATATGCTGG